>CM017322.1:19482335-19494692 GCA_006937295.1 Carpinus fangiana
TGATAAAATGTGTCTGATTGTCAATTGTATATGTGAAACGCGAGAGTATGTTGTTTGATTTGCCGAGGTGGATTCGAAAACCTTAGTACTTTACTTTGATTTTCATTATCACTCATTTTAGTTTTGTCACAATTGCACGACCAATTGCGGAACTAGGTTAAAATAGAATTTATTTAAATAGAAAATCGATTTCATCACAAAACACAATTCCCTGTGGATCGACCTCGCATTTTTACGCGCACTTTACTGCACACGACTCTTACACTTGCGAGTACTTTATTTTTGGTACACCAATCACGCACATTCATATGAAGAATTCGATTAAACAAGAATTAACCAAGTTAATTACTCAAATATAATTGCAGCAAATGCGCCTATATTGAAATCCTAAAAAGACATGATTAAGGTTTAAATGAAGCCCTAACTAAAATATTAGTTACACATAATTAATAACAATTAAAAGAAGAAATCAAAAACACTTCTTAATTGAGCCTCCACTCTCTATCTTCAAAATTGTCTTCAAAAGTGTCCCCAAATTATTCCCCCTTTCCTCTATGTTTAGAGGTCTATTTATAGGATTAGAAAAAACCTAGAAGCCCTAGAAATCCTAGTAAAACCGTAGGTCAGTCTCCTAGTCGAAGTAAGAAACTAAAAACCTAATATGATGTGGGAAAGGTGTCTGGCCTCATGCTGGGTGCTCGAGTGCGCTTGATCCCAAGGTTGTGCGCTTAAGTGCATGACTGCACTTATTCCTTGCTCTTGTATGCTCGAGTGCTAATGTGCTCGAGCTTAGTTGCTTGTGTGCTCGAACCTAACTTGGCGCGCTTGATCCTAATGCTCTAGCTTTTACCGAAAATGTCTTTGTCTTGAAACTTCCCAGAAACTCTTGCTTTTCTTCAAAAACCTAAAAATTCCAAGAAAACATAAAACAACACAAAACATTAAACTATAACAAAACTAAGAGCTTAACATATGTAAATTAAGGGGCTTGAATGTGTAACATTTAGTACTTATCATATATCGTTGCTGGTCCTTTTTAGAGACCTTCAAAACTGGAATACCTAGATACGACTAAGACAACACACATGTGTTTCTTTTAGCCTTGAGCACTTTATCCAAATTACGTTTCTAGACAACGTAACTTAGTTCAATCAAATCAATAACATAAAGTAGTTGTAAGCAGGCAAAATGAATACATTCTAGTTATGATAAAATATTTAAATTTGAGCATATATCAAGCATATATATTTAAGAAATAAATAAAATATGTAAACCCAATCCAAAAAATACAATATTTAGAAAGCTTGGGCTGCCTAGTCTTGTAATTAAAAACACCCTTCGTAGGGACTAGGGCCTATGACCAAGACAAGGTGTCCTTAATTATCTGGACTTAGGTGAGACTGACATCTCATCATTAATGTTATTACCCCATTAATGAACAACCATGTTTTGCAGTCTCTAATCTCAAGATAACATAGCTCATTTGGGAGATTAATATCTTAGACTAGTCAAGTTTTAGCTTAGGAGATGCCTAGTGGAGTACAAATTTACTTGTACTCGCAATAGCATGAGTCGTTGTTCGTGTAGCGTTGCTAAGTACAGGATCGAATCCACAGGGAATCGGTTTTGCTAAAAACTAATTCTAATGCCTAAACTAACCTCATCTTAACCTAGTTCCAAAAAGCAAACACTTGGCGTGCATTAAATAAAAACTAAATTAAATGCTTAAAAATAAAGAAATAAAAATACTAAGGCCTAGAATCCACCTCACCACATTAAATACATAATATCATGCTTAGTCATACATCAAAAACGATTACGCTACTAGGCATATTCTATTGACTATTAATTAGTTCATACATCCGTCTATCGATTAAGCACTAATACATGTCCTATTGTTATTACAAAATCTTGTCAAACTAATCAATGCAAACACTGTTTTAAGAGGTCACAAAGGATATTAGTCCGAAGACGAATCATCTGATGTATCTCTGGTTGCAACGACTGTTGACGTTTAATGATTCATAAACAACAATCAACGCAATTTTGTCACGAAATTGAATTGAAACGAACAAGCAAAACAGTAAACGACGAATGGAGTATTAAACTAAGCATAAAAATATGTAGTTAAAAACATGGTGAGGCTTCATCTTCAACCTTAGTTGAAGATTTAGCCTCTCATGGAAACAAGAGACTAAAATAAAACAAATAAAAGCATTAAATGATAAAATGACGTTTAGAGGGTTTTACAGTGATGAACAGTGAGGACTTAGGCCACTGAGAGCGCCTCCAAGCGTTTCCAAACGTAAATAAAAGTCTATACAAAATGTTCTATTTATATGCAAAAATTAGGGTTACTGCCAGGTCAGGTGCGCTCAATCGCATGGGCTGCGCTCGATTGCGAGGTGTGCGATTGAGCGCGCATAACTGCTCTGGAATTCCACAGCGCAGCAGGTTAGCGATGGCGACTAGGGCAACACGCACTTCACGAGCTGACAAGGCATGTGCTCGATCGTGGCCTATGCGCTCGATCGCAAGCGTGTTCGATCGTTGGGTCTGGTGCTCAAGCACAGGCATGCTCGATCTTTGGCTTCACTAACAGACTTGACTCATCTTAGCTCAATTCTTCCCTTTAAGCCACGTTTTCACGACAAGGACCTACAGCACAACAAAACACTAAAATAAACTAAAACATTAAATATTAACAAAGCTAAGAGCCTAACAAATATAAATTAAGGGGTCCAAATAAGCACTTTTAGGCACTCATCAAATACCCCCAAACTTACATTTTGCTAGTCCCTTAGCAAAACAAAATGAAAAACACAATTAAAACAAAAACATAAGTCCGCTTTCGTGGGAGAAACGATTGCATTTAGCGTATGCAACAAGCCTTTTAAACCCCTAGGAATTCCCTAAAGGGCGAGTGAAGTCTTGTGAGGATTTTCCATGAATGATACCCACAAACATTGTACAATTATTTTATTCTCAACAATGCAACAATATAAAAATCATGGTTCTCATTCATGAGCAAACTTAACCAAAAAAACACCATCTTCACAATTTTCAGGGAATTATCAATCAAGCTACTAACATGGCATTATGAGACATTGCATGAATCAATTCTGGTGAAAGTGAAATTAGCACATAATTATGGGACTTCAAAACTAAACTTAATCATGCATGCTTCGACACTCAGAATTCATTAGACCACCCATCAGACACAATAACCAAGGTTTATTTATTTCAGGTTTTTTTTTTTGGTAGGCTGTGCAATGCTTGACTCCCTTAAGCTTCTAAATGACCTATGTAACGAGCGTTGGGTTAGTGACTCTCAAACCAGGCGGTTTTAGGGCACTAGATGTAGAGACATCTCTAGGCCTTAATTACTCAAGTCAAAAAGAGCTACAAAGCCTAACTAGCCATACAATTACTTAGTTAAAATTTCTCATCTTTTTACGCGAAAACTCATTGCTTTGCTAGGCAAGAGGTCCTGTTACTCAATGAAAAACTCAAATTTTTTTTTTTTTTTGAAACAACCAAGGTTATCTTTCCAATGGGTCACCCAACTGCATCCAAACTTACAAAACCAACATGACTAAACTCAGCATTTATACCCCACAAACTACGTGCCAATGTGCTCGTGAAAATCAAATTGAAAATGTAATATCTCATGCTGCCAAAGAAAATAACACAATTTAAATTCCCTTAACAAAGTGATCATATGTTCATCAAGTTAAGCTCACAAAAGAAAATAAAACCATAATTTAAAATAAACTGCATCATTAAAATCAAAATGTGCATAAGTACCCCCAAACTAAAAATTCACAATGTCCACAGTGTGGATATAGAAAATAAAAATGTAAATGCAAAGGGTTAGAGTGCTCGACATATCACTGAGGTGGTGCTGAAGAAGTCCCTGGAGCTGGTGGAGATGTCCCTGATGCAGGAGGCATTCTAGATAAAATGTCTTGCAACATATCTCGAAACTCGAGCCTATCCTGGCGTGCATCTCTCTATATATCCGAAATCTGAAATCGGATGTCCTCCAAGGTATCCTGTAAGGCATAAAAATCTACAGCTCTGAGAGTGATCGTCTTCTCATATTCTTCTTCATCTGGCTGCTCATCTGCCTCTTCTTCTTGCCCTTCCGCCATCTCTGGTGCAGCTGCTATCTCCTGCTCAGCTGCCATCTCATGTATGTCCATAGGCTCTAGCTCTGGATCTGGCGCTGCTGCGACTCTAGGCATGTGGGAACAACTTTGGTTCCATTGGATTCGGCCGAAGCATGGGTTCTCAGTGATTGGCCAGTCAGCCGCATTGCCTTTAATGCCCTTCTTTCGGAGTATGTGCGTGATGAGAAATGGGAATGGTAATCCCCATGTTCTTGTAGGCTCAGCAACTCGATGGTGCACTCCCTCCCAGAATTTATATAACTGGCGCCAAATAATCTCAGGAATGGAGCACCAAAAACCTCTATGGAATGAATATAGGTCACTAAGAAACATGTCCCTCCTCTGTGTCTTGTGTCCCAAGGGACACACATTCCTCTGTAGCATGAAGTCCACAAACCAAAGCTTGGGAGGAATCTTCGCCTTGCTAGCTGCATTCCGGTGCCTATTTGCATAATGCCCCTCACACATGTCGAAGACGATGTCTTCGATGGTGAGCATGGAGGGGTAGTCAATCCATGGTTCGTCCGCTTCAAGTGGCTCATGGTGGCATTTCAAAACAGCCGCTATGTCGGCTATGGTCACCTCGATGTCCCTATCGTCGATGGAAGGAACAAGGACGTCTGGCCGGTTGCAGTTGTACTTCAAATTTTCATAGAAAGACCAGACTAGACGTTCATTTGCAGTGGAGGTGACCGGTTTGAACAGCTGCTTCAAACCTCGGCGTTTAAGCTCTTGAACTGCCCACTTTGTTGCATCATCCTTGGAGAAATCTTCTTTGACAGCAAATGTGGTCTCCAGGATGAGCTTCCGACTTTCAAAAGGGGGCTTGGCCACCATGGCTTGGGTCCCAGAGGACCGAGAAGTCGAACCTTGCCCTCTAGGCATGCTGGAGCTCTTTGGGGAATTTCTTCGAACACGTGGTGGGCAAGTCTCAAAACAAGGGTTTGGAAAACCCCTCTGAAATCTACCCCAACCCCCTGCAAAAACAAAAAAATAACCAACACAAAATGACAAAGGCACAATCCGACGTTCAAAAATGGGGACGAAATGAGAATTTTGGGGAAAGTTGGGTTTGTGAGAAAATGGAAAAGAAATGGAAAGATAAAGAAATGGGCATGATGTGAAGGCCGGCGGTGGCGATGGGCGGTGCCGCCGTGATGTTTGGTGGATGGCCAGAGGTGCTGTGGTGGTGAAATGGTGATTGGATGAGCTTGGGTATGCGGGAGATGAGAGAAAATGGGGGTGATGATGTACGACGCAGGTGAGAAATGAGGTGGGGAAGGAAGAAGGTGACCTAAAAGAGGTCATGTGAGGGTTCTAAACGAGTGCGCTCGATCGCACAAAGGTGCGCTCGCTCGATCGCACTCGAGCAGAACTGTGCACTGTGTGTGTTGAAATGGGCCTCTGGGCTGGAACACACGTTAATGAGTTCGAACGCAAGCCCATGCATGCGATCGATCGTACAGTGGTGCGCTCGATCGCATGGTACAGAAAATTAAAACAAAACACAAAAATCAAACAAGCAAACAATTTTATACAAACAACTATACGAATAACAAACAAAAAGAACAAGAAATAAAATGACTCAAAAATAAAGTGCGGAAAATAAAAATGAAAAAAATAATACTGTACCTTCCCCGCTCATATGGGTGTCCAACCAATCCCTTCCACCCTTTCTTCTTAAACGCTATATAGCCCTCTTGAAGGATGTTTCGCCATCTTATGTAGCCTAAAAGCTTGTTTTGAAAAATTCTCTTAGGACCACGATTTCTAGATTTTTGATCTTGTGTGCGTGAATCCTTAGAGATTTCTACATAAGATGGTTCCTCAAGACATTGAAAAGGTGAAACTTGAGGTGCATGATATGTCTCGAGAGGGATTTTGACGAAGGAATGAGCTTCAGTACTCACTTCCTTGTCGTTGGAAAAAATTGGAATAGGTGGGGGCTCAATTTGCTCCAAATGCTCCTCTTTCTCTTCCACTTTGCTGACAGTTGGTTCCTTACTAACAAGTGTGGTGGTGGCTTGGACATGCTCATGATGAGAATCGTTGGGGCAATCTTCATCAATCATGTACTGCCCTCTTGCCATCTCCTGACTTTGAAGTTCCTCTGGTTCAAATCTATTGAATTCAGCGACTAGATGGCCGAACTGTCCTTCCAACCTTGCAATTGCTTCAGTGTTTGCCATAGTGGCATCTATGATTTCTTGACAAGGTTGGTTGACTGTTTGCCTGAACACCTTGAGTGTGTCTTCCAATGATAGCTCTTGTGATGCAGGAATGATGGATTGACCAGTTAGTTGCATGAATTCCTTAAGCATTTCTTCCAAAGAAGATTGCTTAGGAAGAGGGTAGTCATATGATAAATGGAAAGAAGATTGGTTGTCGAACTGCGGATAATCAGGATGGTGCAGTTCGTCAACCTGGGGAGCATAGTTTTCCATAGCATGAGCTTGCCACGAAAAATCAAAATGGTTGCTCCAGTTCGAGTTGTAAAAATTTGAATTTTATTCAAACCCAGGGCTGGAGAAATGGGTGTTCAACTGCTCATGTTAAAAGTCAGAAAATTGTCCCTAATGTGGACAATCACCTAAACTATGGTAAGGGCTGGAGCAGTGTGAACATGGTTCATGTGGGTGAAAATTGGTAGGATTTGGCGTCCTACAACTAGGGGAAACATCAAAATAATTGAACGGAAGACTCATGCTTCCACCCAAACAGTTCAAAATATCCCACATGAAACAATTAACAATATACAAAAATAAAATAAAATAAACAATAACTAATAAAAAAGTACTAAACAAAAAACTAATAAATAAATAAACTAACAAAACAATAAACTAATTAAACAACTAAAAATAAAAATAAACTAACAAAAACTAAAAACAACAAGTAAATAAATAAAAATAGGCAGAAACAATAAATAATTAAACAAAAACTAATAATTAAACAAAAAAAATTAAAAACTGACAACTGAACACATACATTGCCTCGGGTATGTTGGTGCAGTCAGCAAAGTTGCACTCGAGCACAGGAAAATGGGATCGATCGCAAACAGCTCAATATGGCAGTCTCTGCAGGTGCGCTCGATCACAACAGAGGTGCGATCGAGCGTATCACTGCACTACTGTTTAATCAGCAAGGCGCGCTCGCACGCATTGCGTACTAAGCGAGTGCAGGTACGCGAACAAGATGGAATAGGTTCAAGTGCGCTCGATTGCAACAGGGATGCGATCGATTGCACTATCAGTGCCTGATTTTCCAGAAACTTAAAAAACTATGAAAATTAGCCAAACACTAATTTTTTTGGATTTTTTTCTATACAAAAGCACGAGATAAATAAAATTAATGCTGAAATTAAAAATAACTTGTAGAAAGATAAAATTAATCTAAGCATAAAATCAATTTAAACAAAACACCGATTCCCTGGCAACGGCGCCAAAATTTGGTGTACAAATTTACTTGTACTCGCAATAGCACGAGTCGTTGTTCGTGTAGCGTTGCTAAGTACAGGATCGAATCCA
Organism: Carpinus fangiana; assembly: GCA_006937295.1. Taxonomy (NCBI): domain Eukaryota; kingdom Viridiplantae; phylum Streptophyta; class Magnoliopsida; order Fagales; family Betulaceae; genus Carpinus; species Carpinus fangiana. The sequence goes on from CM017322.1 coordinate 19,490,032, forward strand.
CAGGGAATCGGTTTTGCTAAAAACTAATTCTAATGCCTAAACTAACCTTATCTTAACCTAGTTCCAAAAGGCAAACACTTGGCGTGCATTAAATAAAAACTAAATTAAATGCTTAAAAATAAAGAAATAAAAATACTAAGGCTTAGAATCTACCTCACCATATTAAATACATAATATCATGCTTAGTCGTACATAAAAAACGATTACGCTACTAGGCGTATTCTATTGACTATTAATTAGTTCATACATCTGTCTATCGATTAAGTACTAATGCATGTCCTATTGTTATTACAAAATCTTGTCGTACTAATCGATGCAAACACTGTTTTAAGAGGTCACAACGGATATTGGTCCAAAGACGAATCATCCAATGTATCTCTGGTTGCAACAACTGTTGATGTTTAACGATTCATAAACAACAATCAATGCATTTTTGTCACGAAATTGAATTGAAATGAACAAGCAAAACAGTAAACGACGAATGGAGTATTAAACTAAGTATAAAAATATGTAGATAAAAACGTGGTGAGGCTTCATCTTCAACCTTAGTTGAAGATTTAGCCTCTCATGGAAACAAGAGACTAAAATAAAACAAATAAAAGCATTAAATGATAAAATGACATTTAGAGGGTTTACAGTGATGAACAGTGAGGACTTAGGCCACTGAGGGCACCTCCAAACGTAAATAAAAATCTATACAAAATGTTCTATTTATAAGCAAAAATTAGGGTTGTTGTCAGGTCAGGTGCGCTCGATTGCATGGGCTGCGCTCGATCTCACCGCGCTCGATCGCGAGGTACGCGATCGAGCGCGCATAACTGCTCTGAAATTCCACGGCGTAGCAGGTTAGCGATGGCAGCTAGGGCAACACGCACTTCATGGGCTGACAAGGCATGCGCTCAATCTCAGGCACGTTCGATCGTTGGGTCTGGTGCTCGAGCGCAGGCGCGCTCGATCTTTGGGTTTGCTCCCACAATCACAGTTACGCTCGATCGTAGATCTTGTGCAATCAAGCGCACTAACAGACTTGACTCATCTTAGCTCAATTCTTCCCTTTAAGCCAGGTTTTCACGACAAGTACCTACAACACAACAAAACACTAAAATAAACTAAAACACTAGATATTAACAAAGCTAAGAGCCTAACAACTATAAATTAAGGGGTCCAATTAAGCACTTTTAGGCACTCATCACCTAGTATATATAAAGGCATCTAGACTTTGTTATTTTTCAATTCAGTTTATACTATCAATTAAATTTAAGTCTTTCAAAGTTATTTATCTGTCTACTTATTTGGGGCACTTAGGGATTTTCTCTTCCCTATTTGTTATTTTCTCTCTTCCTGAATTCCTTTTTCTATCTTCAATTCTTAGTTTCTGCTGCTTTTATATGATGTTAAAACAATCTTAGTTCTTCCCAGCGTTAGTTGGTATCAAAGCTTAGCGTCTTCTTAGGGTGAATTTTTCATTAGTTTTAATGGCTGGTGGTCGTGGTTGGCGTGGGCAGATTCTGAATGAGGAAGTCCCCTACCATGAATGCAATGTACGAGATGTGACGATTGAAGATTTGGAGAGGCAGGTTACAGAGTTAACATAATGTCTTGATGCACAAAACTTGGAGAGGGATTGCAAGATGGATGATCGTGATTTAGAATCCAATTTTGAGAACTTGTATCACAATCATGTTCTGGGTCAGGAATAGCGTGTTCGGGATTGGCGGCATGGAGACTTAGGCTTCAAAGTTGAGCCTCCATAACTTTCAGGCACTTTACAAGCTGAAGGCTTCATTGATTGGCTGCATGAGGTAGAAAGGATCTTTGATTATAAGGAGGTTTTAGATTGTATGAAGGTGAAGCTTGTTGCCACCAAACTAAATGGTTGTGCATCCTGATCAGTGCCAAATTGTGTATATTTGACCCTTTTAACTTATATTTGTTAAGCCTTTAGCACTGTTAATATCTAATTATTTTTAGTGTTTTTAGTGTTTTGAGTTGTATAGGTCCTTACAACAAAATATGGCCACAAAGGAGCAAAAATGCACTAAGGGAAGAAATGGATCCCTGCAAGTGCGTTCGATCGCACTTGGTGCGTTCGAACGCACTGACGGTCAAACGCAGGGGGCACGGTCGAACGTAGTCCCAGTCATCCCGTAACTCACGCGGTTGCCCTAGGAGTCCATCGCTTCCAGCTGCGCCGTTACGGTTTTCTGCGGTCGAACGCACCAAGTGCGATCGAACGCATAATTCATCATTACGTTCGAACGCACTGCCTGCGTTCGAACGCACTTGAGTGACCTGTTAGTCTATAAATAGGACCCTAGGTCCATTTGGTCGAACACTTAGTTTTTTGGGCGATTTTTAGAGAGCATTTTGCTACTGTTGGCCATGCTCTGCCTCTTTTATTTGTAATCTTTTACTTTGAAGTTAATTTTAATGCATTCTTTTAATTTTAATATGCTTTGTTGTTCAATGGGTGGCTAAATTCTTCAACTAAGGTTGAAGATGAAGCCTCACCCTTAGTTTATATTTCTTGCTTTTACATTTAATGCTTTATTTTCCGTCATTTAATTTTCGTACTCGTCATTTAATTTCCGTGACAAAATAATTGAATGGTTGTGCGTTTTGATACATTGATAGTCATCCTGTGATGTGTTCCGAGCCGGGTGCACAACGAGTGATTGATTTTGATTTAATATCAACTGTGATCCAAGGATACAGTGGATGATTTTATCCATAATCAATACTCATTGTAGCTCCTTAACAGTAAACACATTATTTGGTTTGACTTGTGTCAATAACCACAATAGAGTGTGTTGAAGGGTTTAAATTGTTAAAACGGAAAATTGGTGTTTAATGTATTAAGCTAACTTTTATATTGGGTGAGGTTAGTCTTTAACCTTAGTTACTTTTATCCATACATTTATTTACATTTTTTTAGAATAATTTAATTTCTACACGTTTCATGTTTGACAATATTTCTCACTTTGGGACTAGGTTAAAGTATATTTAATTTAAGAGTCATATTGGTTTTTATTACAAAACTCCGTTCTCTGTGGTTCGATCTCGGTACTTGCGCAACGCTATACGACCTAATGGTTTGTACTACTGCGAGTACCCAAATTTGGTACAATCAAATTTTGGCGCCGTTGCCGGGGAACGGTTGTTTTTGTTTAAAATTAATATAATTTTTAGATTGAATTTATTTTTCTACTAGTTTTTATTTTATGCAATTTTAATTTTGTTCATAGTTTATTTTGCATTTTTAATTGATTTTGTTAACATTTTAGAATAGTGTTTGGTTAATTTTTATTTTAATTCGGTTTCTGGAAAATCAGGCTCCCACAGTGCGGTCGAACGCACTGCCACCTATTCCAGGACGTTCGCGCAGCTGCGAACGCTCATCACGCGTTTGCGTGCGAGCGTAAGACAAGTCCCTGCCAGAAAGCAGTGCAGTTATACATTCGAACGTACCTGGTTACGTTCGAACGCACTTGCAGAGCCTGCTAAATTGTTGCGTCTGTACGAACGAACGTACTGCCTGCGCTCGAGCGCACCTCTGCTTCCTGCACCAACATACCTGAGGCAGTATGTATTTTCTGATTTTATAAATTGTTAATCTAGGTTTTAATTAATATTTATACCTGTTTTTAGCTTGTTTTCTGCTGCTGTTAATTGTGTTTAGCTTATTTTAATTTTTAAGTGATTAATTAGTTTCAATTGATAGTTGTTAGGTTAGTTAATTTGTAGTTAGTTGTTAATTTGATTTTGCATGTTAGTTTCCATATGTTTTAGCTAGGTTTGTTGATATTTGTTTGCTATTTTCTGTCTCTATAGTTGCTGCATCTGTTCATCTTTGTTTTAAATTGTTTAGTTCATTTAAATGCATTTAGGTTGCTATTTCCATAGTTTAATTGCAAGTTAAGTGCTTTACTTTCATCTAGGTTCTTGTAGTTGTTTTTGTTGCTTTGTTTCCTGTTTTTATTGGTTATCCATGCATGTTTGCTTGATTTAGCTTGCTGTTTTTGCTTAGTGTTTAGTTAAATTTTTGTTGGTTTATGCTTGGTCGGCGATCCGTGAACTTAGAGTTAACATCATTAGATCCCAATTTAGAAAGAACCATTAGGAGAGCACGTCGAGCTCAAGTGGAGATGGGGGATAATCCGAGAAATCCGAGAGTGGAGGAGCACGAGGAGCACCAAGATGCAAGAGAAGGGAACGGGGAGCATAGAAGAGCTTATGACATGGATTTCACGACGTCACTCCGGGAATTGTTCGCACCTACTGCGGTCAGTTCCCATTCGTGCATTGTGTTACCACCGACTAATGCAACCCACTATGATCTTAAGCCAAATGTAATCCAAATGTTACCCTCCTTTTACGGCTTAGATCACGAAAACCCTTACTCTCATGTTAAAAAAATTCAAAAACATCTGTGCTACCACCAAATTTCAGAATTTTTCTGAGGAATCTGTCCACCTCAGACTCTTTCCTTTCTCACTTCATGATAGAGCCACGGAGTGGTTGGACTCCAACGCACCTGGCTCCATCACATCCTGGGAAGAACTGTTGAAGCAGTTTTACAACAAGTTTTTCCCAATGTCCAGAGTAAACGAGGCAAGAAAGGGAATCAGTTCCTTTACTCAGGATGAGGATGAGAAGTTCTC
>CM017322.1:19502114-19683341 GCA_006937295.1 Carpinus fangiana
TTTTGATTTAATATCCACTGTGATCCAAGGATACAGTGGATGATTTTATCCATAATCAATACTCATTGTAGCTCCTTAACGGTAAACACATTATTTGGTTTGACTTGTGTCAATAACCACAATAGAGTGTGTTGAAGGGTTTAAATTGTTAAAACGGAAAATTGGTGTTTAATGTATTAAGCTAATTTTTATATTGGGTGAGGTTAGTCTTTAACCTTAGTTACTTTTATCCATACATTTATTTACATTTTTTTAGAATAATTTAATTTCTGCACGTTTCATGTTTGACAATATTTCTCACTTTGGGACTAGGTTAAAGTATATTTAATTTAAGAGTCATATTGGTTTTTATTGCAAAAATCCGTTCTCTGTGGTTCGATCTCGGTACTTGCGCAACGCTATACGACCTAACGGTTCGTACTATTGCGAGTACCCAAATTTGGTACGATCACATCCGCTTGGTGGGAGCAGCTAAAGCGATCACGAGATAGACAAGGTTAGGCAAAGATTTGTCATTGGGAGAAGATGAAGGGACACTTTTTACCCTTCGGATACACGCATACATTATTTCAGCGGCTTCATACACTGAGACAAGGTGCGAGATCTGTTGATGATTACACTGAAGTGTTCTACCAGTTGGTTGCTCGGAACGACTTGTCAGAGACTGAAGAGCAGTTGGTGGCACGGTACCTAGGCGGTTTTCGACAGTCCCTACAAGACATCCTTAGTCTCCACTCAATTTGGACGGTTTCTAAAGCCTACCAATGTGCCTTGATTGTAGAAAGCAACAAGCCAGGAATAAGACCAGATCTATACTAAGAGGAGAACAAAATATACGAGGAACCCGTCCTCAAGAGCCTTGTCCAAATCCTCTATCTACACAAGGTCAGAGTTCCAATTCCAACTCGAGATATTACCCATTCTTAGCAGGGTTGGCGCTATCCCGAGGGATCTATAACACAGTGCTGGTGCCCCAAACATTGTATGCTACCGTCCATAACACCAGTAGCCTAATCGAGTCCGACCTTGGATGGCCCACGCTACTAATGATGTACGTCCTATAATGACCTACTCGTTAAGGCTATACCTGTGACGACCCCAATGGGCAAATCAATTAACTAATAATTAATCCTATGACTCACCTCCCAGCCCTATCCCTCACGAGACAAGACTTAAGGATTTCAACCTTTCTTGTCGTAATGAGAAAGGTACAGCGAAAGACTTTACTAAGACTATGGGACAAGAGATAATAAATTAACATTCACATAACATGCACCAGAGAAAATATAACAACATCATCATCATCACATAGATATTCATCAAAATGTACTAGTCATCAGACCATCATCAAGTAGGGGGGTACAAGCCATAACAACATAATAAACATTGTTTTCGAAAAAGATCAAAAGATCAAAGCCTAGATCTAAGCTTAAGCAGGGTAACTGAGATCAGAATCTTGATCATATTCGCGCGAGCAATCCCTCCATCCACCCACATGGTTCTCAACCAAATGGGATCCATATCCTCAAAAATCACGTGGATCAAGTCCTAAGCGATCACCCAAGTCGGCTCCTGCGGCATCCTGACCTTGGATAGCTAAACCGCGCAAGTATACATAATGATGGGGGAAAACATTAATAAGAGGGGTAAGTCTAAGACTTAGTGATTCTTAACACAAATAATGTCCATGCCAGGTTAGTAATGAACTCTAATATTTTTGGTAAAACGGATAACAGTTCCATCATGATAGTTTATATTATGCGTGATATAGATATATATATAATGTATGCATATGATACAAAGTAACAGTCATAGTTCAATAGTATGATCTACTCAAGACATTACCCCTTCCCAATAAGGTTGGCGTTATCCCGAGGGACCTGTAATACAATGCCGGTGCCCCAGCCATTGCACGATACTGTACATAACACTAGCGGCATGGCCGAGTTTGACCTCGGTTAGCCCACACCGCTAGTGATGTCTGTCTTGTAGTGACCGCCCTTTATGGCTGCACCGGCCACAAACAACCATTGGTTCCAAGGCACATATAACATACACATTTGACCATAAAGCTAACATGTATAGTAAGCCCATGGCTATTATACCACACGTACCGTTGTACCATGTCATGCGATGCAAATTATTTTATCTGTATTTTACATACATGTTCTTTTTACAAGTCTCACTTTATTAACATATTCAGCACAACGTTTCTCAAAATGCTAGAGTTCATGTACAGCAAACATAAGTTTTGAGAGTTGCAAATATTCATGTTTTCTTGTAACACAAAATAGTTGTGCAATGCATGGGAAAATAACAACGAACATTATGTGAGTTAAAAACTCACCTAGGTTGAATAATGTCTTCGAGAATTTCGAACTATTCGGGTTCTCCAAATCCATGAAAAACCTTCTATTAGTCCTATTTCTACTAAAACAACTCTAGAATAAGAAAAAAAAGGAGCTATGGGACGGCCTGGTGAAAATAAAGTTCCCTGTCACACTGTGTACCGTATGTCTGAGCTCAGGGCTATACGTCCGCATTGACGCTTCGGACCGTATATTCAGTCTCAAGACCATATGTCCGCTTCAAGGTTTTCAGGGAGAACCTATTTTGTCCACATTTCCTCCTAACCTCCGAACCCACTCCTAAACCTACCAAAGGGCTTCCTGGGGCCTTCTACGCCAAAATAAAACCTCCATGCAATGTAACAATGCTAAGTTAACAAAACACTAACCTAGACAAGATTTAAAGCATAACTAAGCTAACAACTGTGACTAATAACACAAGACAGAAATCGGGCAGCATCACGATGTATTTAAAAAAGCAAGGTAACCGAGCGTTACCTCCTTGAAGCAAAACTTCAAAAGTTCCTCCTTCGGCAGCATCGAAACACACAAAACACTCACAAAACGATTAACAAATAGCCTGGGGATGGAGAGAGGCGTGAGAAAACACAAGGGGTAGGGGGTATTTCAAAAAGTAGAGTATGTCTGTGTGGTCCCGCGTACATCCGTGTACTATTTACAGAGTGTACGTAACGTGGTCCCCCCACGTACGTCCGCGCTACAAACAACAACGTACGTCCAGCGTTTCCCCGTATGTCCTCTAGAAAAGACAAGAGTGTACATCCACTAAACTTAGCATACGTCCGTCCCAAAAGTCCAAATTACCCTTCAAGTGTCCTTAGTGACCCAAAGCCCAAATTAACCCCCTTAACTAAGCTACTAATGCCTAGTTAATTATTTGGGTCACTACAATACCGGTCATGAATAACCATTGGATCCAAGGCCCATATATCACATTCACACACACACATTTGACCATAGAGTTAACATGTATACTAAGCCATGACCATTATCCTGCACGTACCAGTGTACTATGTCATATGATGCAATTAGTCTTGTTCGTATTTTACATCCATGCTATTACAAATCTCATCGTCTCATTATCTTGTTAAGTAGCACATTTCACAAATGGTAGAGTTCATAATACAACAATATGTCTTTCATGAGAGTTGTAAAATGCATGTTTGGTACACAAAACGTGGGAAAAGAAATGGCTAGTATCATGTGAGTTTATACTCACCCAGGTCATATAAGTTGATGTGGTATTTTTAAGGCAAAAATATCAATTATAAAATAACCACTCGCAATAGGACAAATCTTTGTAGGACACGGCTATAGAGAGGGTGTCGAACCTCAAGGACTGTATGGATTTTGTTATTAAATCTAAAAGATGAAATTTAACCTAATTAAACAAAAGAGATTTGTTTGTTTGTGTGAATTAAGTGCATAAAATTAAACGCAACGCTAAAAGTGAATATATGAGAGAGAGAGAGAGAGAGAGAGAGAGAGAGAGTAAGGTACCGACTTCACCACAATCCGCACAACAATGGTTAACTGTATTTAATTCCAGACATTCATGATATGCATGTTATAAAAGAACAAGAAAATACAATATTAAAGAATAAGGATAATCTATCTTCGGTTGGCACAAATCGTCCACCTAACCATTAAGATGCGGCACGACCCGTCTTCCCTATGTATAAATTATAAAATCCTTTAATAAGTTTCATATAATTAATGGAATAGCATAACCCATCTTCGGTTGGCACGGATCGTCTACGTAAATTACACTAAACTAAGGTGTAGCACAACCCGTCTTTCCTAGGCATGGCCTATCTTAATCCTATTAATCATATATCTATTAAAACCCATTGCATAACCATCAATCTTATAATCACAGAAAATAAGGTTGATTTGAGTTCAATAAGAGCAAAATAATTTCTAAGACAAGAAAATAATTTCACAATTATTGATTTCGTAAATTAAGAGCAATTGCATTTAATATTAAGAACATAAATCAATGGTTGCAATTCTCACAGTTATGTAATCAACATACATAAATTGAATAACTAAAAATCAAATACAGTCACCATTGTGCTTGGAGAGGGTTACATCAATACCCTACAAAGGGGTTTAGCCGCTTATGATTCGCTAAGCCTCCAAGAAATAATTTCTGTCTAAAACTAAGAATATTGATGTGCAAATTATAATTACTTGCAAGCGCACGATTCGTATGTAGTACAGCTTGTGCAAGTGCGAGGTCGATCCACAGAGAATTGCGTTGCAAAAATTGATTCCTATCTAAATCAATTCTATCTTAACCTAGTTCTGAATTGTGTCGTGCAATAGTAAATTAAACAGCAAAACTGAAAATAAACAAATGACAAAAGCACCAAGGTTTTCAGAATCCACCCCACCAAATCAAAGACACACATTCTCACACTTAGTTCATATATCCGACAGACAATTAAACCATATATATGTTCTATTGTTCCTATTGAAAGATTCAATTAATCCATCTGTATTTACGAAAGACAATGCATATCTAATTTAGTTCAAAAGATCCAATGTATCTATGCTTTGCACAAAAGACAATGGATATTCGAAGTTAATCAAAAGATGCAATGTATCCATTACATGAAACACAATGAATATCCAACTTTGGCACAATCAATCATAATTTTGTCACAGAATTAAATTGAAACGAACATACATTACGTAAATGACGGAATTGTACGAACAAATTATAAAAAACATGTAAACAAATCAATGGTGAGGCTTCATCTTCAACCTTAGTTGAAGATTTAGCCTCTCATGACAAAAGAAATCATAAGAAAACTAAATTTCATTATTAAAATTAACAAACTTCCAAAAGAATCAGAGTTCCTAGCTCCAAAAACTCAGAAAAACGTGAAAACGACCAAGAATGGCGCCCCCGACACGTCTCCCCCATTTACAATAGAAAGGGGTGATATTTATAAGCTAATTCTAGGGTTTCAACGCTTCCAGGTCATCCGAGTGAGCTCGATCGCACTATAGGTGCGCTCGATCGCACTCGAGCATGATTTTGCTGTTGCAATGGGCACAAGTGTGCTCGAGCGCACATGCTTCAGAATTGGCCAAATCTTCTAAAAAAAATTTGTAGATCTTTGACTTAGCTTTCCAATGACACCAAGATCACTCCGATCGGAGTTTTACAACTCTAGATATGGCCATTTTGGTGGGACTCGTTGGGTGCGAATCATCGCTTGACTCAAATTTGCTTCCAATGCTCCCCGAACTGTCTTAAGCTCCATAATTAATGGAATTAGCCCCAGATGTACCTTAACAACCTACAAAACACTAAAACACCAAAACTAACCAAAAACATAAGAAAATAACAAAACTAAGGGTTTAACAAATACAAGTTAAGGGACCCAAGTATGCAATATTTGGCACTCATCAAATATCTTCTCTTGAAGCTTAGAGGCCTATTTATAGGGAGCAAACAAGCCTTAGGAAACCTAGAAAATTTGGATTTCAATCTCCTAGTCAAATTAGGAAGCAATCCATGTACGGAATAGGATTCGTCCAGATTTGCCTCCTTCTCTTGCGGGACGATTTTGGCATAGCGGTATTCTGATTTAGGAAAATACTATTTCAACATTATTTGTATAATTTTGAATTATCTTTCCAATGCCTCTAAAATCACCTTAATCCAATATTTGAACTGAAATTTATGGCCAAAATACTGAGACATGTTCAGAATCTAAAATTCTATCCGATCCGATTTTATCCTTTCCTTGATTTGATTAAACTTAACCACATCATATATGTCCCCTATTATGATTGGTTAAGCTTAATCATATCTTCTAGGTCTTCTCAAATTGTGCTTTAAACTCAAAATCAATGGTTTTTCTTGTATCTTTATTAAATACCTGAAAACACAAAAACAACACAAAATCAAACAAATAACAATGCTAAGGAATTAACATATGCGAGTTAAGGGGCTTGAATGTGCAACATTCAGCACTTATCACACTCCCAAACTTACATATTGCTAGTCCCTTAGCAATACAAAACAGAAAATAAACTGAAAAACAAAAAAGATAAATCCATCTTTCGTGGGATGTACGATTGCATTTAGCGTATGCAACAAGCCTTTTAAACCCCTAGGAATTCCCTAGAGGAGGAGTGAAGTCTCGTGAGGGTTTTTCATGAATGATACCCACAAACATTATCATCATTATGTCATTCAAAAGAATAAAGTATCACAAAAATAATGGTTCTCATTCATTAGCAAGCTTAAAGTGATAAACTCCATCTTCAAAAGGCTACGAAGCTAAGCTAGCTACATTATTAATCAAACCAAACTTCTCACTTTTTGACGCGAACACTCATTGCTTAATGAGGCAAGAAGTCCGGTTACTCGGTGAAAAACTCAACTTGAATTTTTATTATTTTTTTATTTATAATTTTTTTATTTTTTATATACCAAGCCAAGGTTATTCATCCAATATGTCATCCAACAGAATTCAAAACATTGAAAACAAACATAATTGGTCTCAAATTTCATACCTCACAAACATGTGCTAGTGTGCTCAAGATAAATATTAAATTGAAACAAGTAGCATCTCATGTTGCCAAAAGTAAGTAACAAGACTCAAAATTCATAAGTCATATGATCATGTGTTCATAACTTTAAGCCTATCAATGAAATTCAAACCAAAATCAAAGCTCAACCACATGCTTAAGAATGAAATAACAACAATTTTGGACAGTGTTTTGTTTTCCCATACCCCCAAACTTGAATTATATATTGTGCCCAATGTATGTACAAAACTGAAAAATAAGATCAAGAGTATATAGGAATACCTGAATGAGCAGATGTGGGCATATCATACCCCCAAACTTGTATGCAAAAACACATGTCCTGAAAAGAGAGTGATACTCCAACCAAATACCAATCAAGTACACACATTGTTGTCAAAATATAATCAAAGAATGCAACAACAATGGATAAAATAAACCTAGATGGAGATCATGTACCCTAGTGGAGTGAGGTTCAAGTGCACAGGGCCCACACTTGAACCTATAAAGCTGACTCATCTAGTCAAAATATATGGAATCCGCCAAATCAACGGAATCCACATCCTTGATGCGCTCAGTGTTCTCTGACCCTTAAGTTTAAATTTGAAACACCAATCTTTTCTTCTCTTGGACCAAAGAGAATGAATTTTACCTATAGATAGGTAATTCTGAATTTTTGCATATCGAGGTAGATCCCTCTAAGTATTCTCAAACAATTTCTGTAGTGACCCAAATTCTTAACTAGGCATAAGTAGCTTGGTTGGGGGGATTAATTTGGGCTTTGGGTCACTAAGGACGCCAAAAGGGTAATTTGGACTTTTGGGCGGACGTACGCTGTTGTCTATAGTGCGGACGTATGTGGGGGGACCACCGGATGTACGCTCTGCAAACCGTACAGGCGGACATACATGGGACCACCGGACGTACGCTACTTTTTGAATACCCTCTGGTTAATACCTAAACGTACGAGGCAGCCATAGAACCGCTAGGCAAGAACCATCGGACGTACGCCCCTTCGCCGGACGTCCGCTGCTTTCTGAGCCTATAAATAGCACCCTACCCTTTTTGTGTTTTTCATAACTTCAGAATGCCCCCAGGCTGCCAGAGTGTTTCCAAGTGTTTATGAGTGTTTGGTGAGCGTGTGTGTGTGGTGTTTGCGAGTTTCGGAATGTTCGTGAGGCAGAACTCTTGCGGTTTTGTTTCAAGGAGGTAACATTCGATCTTTAACTTTTAGTTACGCTGTTATGCTGCTCATTTTATGTTTAGTTATAGTTATTAGCTTAGTTGTGCTTTAAGACCCGTTTGGGTTAGCTTAGTGTTGTTACGTTGCATGGAGGTTATTAACTGGACTAGAAGGCTTTAAGTTGTTCCTAGTAGCCCTAGGAGTCGGAGAATAGGCGGACAGTAGAAGAGAAAATGAGGTTCTCCCTAAGGACCCATATAGTGGACGTACGGCATCGTGACCGGACGTACAGCTTGTCGTTGCACGACGGACGTACGCTCTCGAGCTTGGATGTACGGTCACTGTGTGACAGGGAAACCCTATTTTCACCAACCGTCCCGTAGCTCCTGTTTTTCATACTTTAGAGTTGTTTTAGTGGAATTAGGACTAATAGAATGTTTTCCACAGATTTGAAGAACCCGGATCTTTTGGAGTTTTCAGAGACGCGTATCGATCCAAGTGAGTTTTAACTCACATAATGCGCACTATTATTTTCCATGCACTGCACATCTATTTTGTGTACCAAGCAAACATGCATATTTTACAACTTTCATGTTTTGTACGAATTACACATGAACTCTGTCTTTTGAGGAAAACGTTGTGCTAAACATGTTAACCAAGCGGGACTTGTAAAATGACATGCATGTAAAATACAGACAAGATAATTGCACCGTATGACATGGTACACTGGTACGTGAGGTAGTAATGGCCATAGGCTTACTATATATGTTAGCTTTATGGTCAAATGTGTGCGTTATGTGAGGGCTATGAATCCATTGGTTTCGTGACCTTGATGCAACCATTCCGAATGGTTCGGTCACTACAAGACAGACGTCATTAGTTGGTGTGGGCCACTAGGGTCTAACCAGATCGTGCCACTAATGCTACGTTCGGTATGTTGTGCAATGGCTGGGACACTGGTATTGTACTATAGGTACAGCATCAACCCTGCTGAGAAGGGTTAATATCTCGGGTAGACCATACTGTTGAACTATGACTATTGTTTACATCATATGCATATATCATTACTATATATATATCACGCATAATTAAACTGTCATGATGGAACTGCTTTTGTTATTAAACACCTGAGTTCATTACTAAAACTGGCATGGGTATTATCTGCGTTAAAAATCACTAAGTCTTAGACTTACCCCCTTATTTTTTGTCTTCCCCGTCATTACGAATAATTACGCGATTTAGCTGCTTTAGACGAGGATGTCGTCAGAGCCTACTTGGGTGATTGCGCAGGATCTGATTCGGGTGATTTTTAAGGATATGGATCTGGTCTGGCTTAGGACGATATGGGAGGATGGAGGATCTGCCCATGCAGACTTGATAGAGATTCTGATCTCATTAGCTTTGTTAAAGCTTAAGTCTAGGCTTCGATCTGTTGATCTTTTGTGAACAATATTGTAGTATCTTATTTTGGGAATGTATCTAATTGACGGTCTAATGACCGATACATTTGGTGACTTTTATAATGTTATGGATGTAGTACTTATCTATGGTATCACTGTGAGATATTTCATTTATTATCTCTTGATCCCGTAGTCTTTAGTAAAGTCTTCCACTGCAGTTTTCTCGTTACGACGAGAAAGGTGTTTTCCCGGAGGTCGTGTCTCGGAGGGACATGGCTGGGATGGCACGCCGTGGGATCAATTACTGGTTAATTGATATTCCCATCAGGCGAGGCGTCATAATTGGTATCAGAGCTCTTTTGCTCTGGGAAAGACTATAGGATAGAGGGAAAAGAGAACTGAGGCCATGATCACACCAGAGATTAGGCTAGATATGCGATTAGGACTTAGTCTTCAAGTTTGTTTGCTTGGTTCTAGTAGAGTCGGTTCTAACTCTGCTCTTCGCTACAAAGAATGCTGCCCCGAAGGAACCCTGCAACCGGACCTAACGCGATGGAGTTTGGAGAGGGAGGTGTCCACCCTGAGCCTATGGACATTCCCATTGATGAAGCAACACTCCCTGGAAGTCAAGTGATGAATGCGATTGGCTAGTTGGTTTTGGCCATAGATCGCGATAGGGTTGCGAGACAGCCAGCTGAAGGTACTGTGTGTTCTCTAAAGGATTTTTGTAGTCATCACTCAGAGAGTTTTGACGGGATAGGTGACCACATTCGTGTTGAGAATTGGTTGAACGACGTGGAGGAGTTGTTAGCTACCCTTGGGTGTACGAACGAGCAGAAGGTGGCTTATGCTGCTTATAAGCTAACGGGGAGAGGCTAAGCGCTAGTGGCAGGACAAGAAAGTAGTGCTTGTCGCTGACTTGGGTTCGGAGACTACCATTTCTTAGGAGGTCTTCAAACATGAGTTCAATCAGCACTTCTTTCCTAGAGTCGTGCAGGAGGCAAAGGCACGCAAGTTTCTGGATTTGGTCCAAGGAGGGATGTCGGTGATTGAGTACGCCGCGAAGTTTTTGTAGTTGTCACGCTTTGGGTTGGACCTCATCCCAACGGAGAAAAATAAAGCGAAGAAGTTCGAACGAGGTCTGAACTCTCACATTCGAATTATGATGAGCTGTTTTAACATCCGAGATTTCTCCCAGTTGGTCGATAAGGCGTCGATCTATGAGGAAAGTCTGAAGGAGAATGCGACTGAGTACGCGGACCAGAAAAGGAGGACTCAAGGAACTGGTGCTTCGGTCGGAGGAGCCGGGCCAGCTAAGAGGATGGTGGTGGGGAGTTTTCCACCCCAGAGGTCACAAGGACGTACCTCTAGTAACCCTCCAGTTTCATCGTAGAAGAATCAGACGTCAGAGCTGTGCAAGAAGTGTAACCATGTACACTGGGGACCCTGCAGGATGGCAACTGGAACTTGCTATCATTGAGGTCAGTTTGGTCACTTCAGCAGGGACTGTGTGAGCAAAGGGGTTGCTCAGAAGCCTTTGGCGCCAGCCCGAGCTTACGTGCTTGTTCCAGGAGAACTGGAAGGAGGATTGGAAGTAGTGACAGGTACCGCCCCTATACTTGGATTTGAAGCTTCAGTTCTGTTTGATTCAGGGGCTACCCACTCTTTCGTATCTTTAGTGTTTGTAAGGTTGTGGTCTGTAAGCGTGTAGTTTGCGAATGCCTTGTTAGCATTTGTGGAAGAGTACTTCCCGCAAACTTAGTTGTTCTCCCTATGTTTAGTTACGACGTTATTCTCGGAATGGATTGGTTAACGAAGCATTCGGCTGTTATCGACTGCGCTTTGAAGCAAGTGACGGTTACGCCGTGGGGAGAAGGAAAAGTGACGTACGTTGGATCACGTGAGAGGTCCTTACCTCCAAAAATTTCGGCCGTGCGGGCGAGGAAGCTTATCGTCGGAGGCGATCAGGCATTTTTGGCATTCATTGTTGCTCAAACGAAGCAAGCAAGGAAGAATCTGGAAGAGATTCCTATGGTGTGCCAGTATCCAGATGTCTTTTCATCATATTACTTTGGATTACCACCACAGAGGGAGGTGGAGTTTGGGATTAAGTGTGTGCCAGGCACTAATCCTATCTCTAAGGCACCTTATAGGATGGCGTCGTTGGAATTGAAAGAGCTAAAGGAACAGCTCCGGGAGCTTTTGGCCAAGGGTTTTATTAGCCCTAGTATATCACCGTGGGGAGCGCCGGTGTTGTTTGTTAAGAAAAAGGATGGGTCAATGAGGATGTGCATTGACTATCGGGAGCTGAATAAGGTGACGATCAAGAATCGATATCCTTTGCCAAGGATTGACGACCTGTTGGATCAGCTGCAAGGAGCGTGAGTGTTTTCTAAGGTCGATCTGCACTCAGGCTATCACCAAGTTAGGGTGAAGGAAGAGGACATTCCTAAAACAGCCTTTAGGACTCGTTATGGACACTATGAGTTCTTAGTTATGTCTTTTGGACTAACTAATGCGCCGGCAGTCTTTATGGACACGATGAACAGAGTCTTTCATGACTATTTGGATTAGTTCACCGTTGTCTTTATTAATGATATTTTGATCTACTCAAGGACGTCGAAGGAGCACGCAGAGCATCTGCGGAAGGCATTGGAGAGGCTTAGGAGGGAGAAGCTCTATGCTAAACTCGAGAAGTGCGAGTTTTGGCTGGATAGCGTGTCTTTCCTCGGACATGTGATTTCGGGTGAAGGAGTAGCAGTTGACCCGGAGAAGGTAAAGGCTGTGGTGGAGTGGACAAGACCAACTAGCGTGTTTGAGATTTGGAGTTTCTTAGGACTCGCTGGTTACTATCGACACTTCATCGAAGGTTTTTCAAAGCTGTCGAAACCACTCACTGCTTTGACTAGGAAGAATGCTCATTTTATTTGGACGGAGGAATGTGAGCGATGTTTCCAAGAGCTAAAGAGGCAATTGGTGACTGCTCCAGAGTTGGCATTACCTACGGAATTTGGTAATTTTGTAGTGTATAGCGATGCTTCTAAGAAGGGTTTAGGTTGCATCCTGATGCAAAACGGCAATGTTATTGCCTATGCTTCACACCAGCTAAAACCATACGAGCAGAACTATCCTACACACGACCTGGAGTTGGCAGCGGTTGTGTTTGTTCTTAAGATTTGGAGGCACTACTTGTATGGCGAGTGGTGCGAGATCTACACGGACCATAAGAGCTTAAAGTATTTCTTCACTCAGAAGGAACTGAACATGAGGCAAAGGAGGTGGCTAGAGCTGATCAAGGATTATGATTGTGAAATAAATTATCATCTTGGTAAGGCTAATGTTGTGGCAGACGCGTTGAGCAGGAAATCAACGGTGGATCTTGCTGCCTTTGGAATTTCTCAACCCCGGTTGATTAAGGAACTCACTGGGATAGGATTGGAAGTAGTAGGCGAAGGTGTGCCTATACACCTAGCTAACCTGATGGTTCAGTCAGAATTGCTTGCAAGAACCAAAGACACCCGCTGGAGAAGATTCCATTTGGGTTGTTGTCGATCGTTTAATGAAGAGTGCTCATTTTATTCTTTTAAAGGTTAAGGATCCGATGGATAAGTTGGCCAGACTATATGTTCAGAATGTAGTCCATTTACATGGAGTACCATCGGCAATCATTTCGGACAGAGACTCTCGTTTTACTTCAAGGTTCTGGCAAAGTCTTCAGAAGGAAATGGGGACAGAGCTAAAGTTCAGTACTTCTTTTCATCCTCAGACAGACGGTCAGTTTAAGCAGATGAACCAAATCTTAGAGGATATGTTACGGGCATGTGTGTTGGAATTCAAAGGTAGCTGGGTTCAGTACTTGCCTTTGATTGAGTTTTCCTACAACAACAGTTATCAGGTGACTATTGGTATGCCGTCGTATGAAGCACTTTATGGACGAAAGTGTCAGTCGTCCTTGTATTGGAACAACGTCGGTGAGAGACAGACGTTGGGGCCAGAATTGATTCAGGACACTTGTGAGAAGGTGAATGTCATCAAGGAACGGATGAATGCTGCTCAGAGTCAACAAAAGAGTTATGCTGATAACCGAAGGAGGCCTTTGGAGTTCGAAGTAGGGGATCGTGTGTTCCTAAAGGTATTGCCGATGAGGGGAGTAATGCGGTTTGGGAAGAAGGGGAAGCTTAGCCCAAGGTTTGTTGGACCGTTCGAAATTACTCAAAGAGTGGGGAAGTTGGCTTATAGGATTGCCTTACCCCCAGATTTGGTCAGAACGCATGACGTTTTCCACGTATCGATGTTAAGAAAGTACATCGCTAACCCCAATGTAATTATGGAATATGAGCCGTTAGAAATCCATGAGGGATTAACTTACGTGGAAGAGCCGGTTAAGATTGTGGATAAGAAGGAGCAGGTATTGCGTACCAAGACGATTCCTATTGTCAAGGTACTGTGGTGCAACCATGGAGTTGAGGAGGCATCGTGGGAAGCCGAACACAACATGCGGAGTCGTTACCCGCATTTGTTTGAATGATTGTGTATAACTCTTTCTTTTAAGATTATACTTGGACAGTATACCTATTTCCATTTTGGGTAAGGAAATAGTTGGCTAAGAAAGGGTTATTTCTTTTCAAGATTATGGCACCTATACCAATTGACTCGGACTGCGTGTGGAACTACTCCTTCTGCAAGTGGATAGACTTGGGAGTAAAGATTGATGAGGATTGGTATAGTGTGGGTAACATCGAGTACGATGCACTCGAAGACTTAAGAGGCAATTTTTCGCAACTGTTTAAAGAGGATGATGTACCGTTTAACGGATGCGATGAGATAGTCCAGGAACTTACCGAGCATGGTGAAGAGTACTCTACGGACGAAAGGTAACATTCTACTCCTCATTAAGTATTGTTCTTTGGGTATTTATCTCGGAATTTTGAGGACGAAATTCTTATAAGGAGGGGAGAATGTAGTGACCCAAATTCTTAACTAGGCATAAGTAGCTTGGTTGAGGAGATTAATTTGGGCTTTGGGTCACTAAGGACGCCAAAAGGGTAATTTGGACTTTTGAGCAGACGTACGCTAGGTCTGGCGGACGTACGCTGTTGTCTGTAGTGCAGACATATGTGGGGGGACCACCAGACGTACGCTATGTAAACCGTACAGGCGAACAGACGTGGGACCACCGGACGTACGCTACTTTTTGAATACCCTCTGGTTAATACCTAGACGTACGAGGTAGTCATAGAACCGCTGGGCAAGAACCACCGGACATACGCCCCTTGGCCAGACGTCCGCTGCTTTCTAAGCCTATAAATAACACCCTACCCTTTCGTGTTTTTCATAACTTCAGAACGCCCCCAGGCTGCCAGAGTGTTCCCAGAGTGTTTCCAAGTGTTTATGAGTGTTTGGTGAGCATGTGTGTGCGGCGTTTGCGAGTTTCGGAACGTTCATGAGGCAGAACTCTTACGGTTTTGTTTCAAGGAGGTAACGTTCGATCTTTAGCTTTTAGTTACGCCGTTATGCTGCTCGTTTTATGTTTAGTTGTAGTTATTAGCTTAGTTGTGCTTTAAGACCAGTTTAGGTTAGTGTTTTCGTTAGCTTAGAGTTGTTACGTTGCATGGAGGTTATTAACTGGACTAGAAGGCTTTAGGTTGTTCCTAGTAGCCCTAGGAGTTGGAGAATAGGCAGACAGTGGAAGAGAAAATGAGGTTCTCCCTGAGGACCCATATAGCGGACGTACGGCATCATGACCAGACGTACGGCTTGTTGTTGCACGATAGATGTACGCTCTCGAGCCGAACGTACGGTCACTGTGTGACAGGGAAACCCTATTTTCACCAACCGTCTCTTAGCTCCTGTTTTACTTACTTTAGAGTTGTTTTAGTGGAATTAGGACTAATAGAAGGTTTTCCACAGATTTGGAGAACCCGGATCTTTTGGAGTTTTCAGAGACGCGTATCGATCCAGGTGAGTTTTAACTCACATAATGCGCACTATTATTTTCCATGCACTGCACATCTATTTTGTGTACCAAGCAAACATGCATATTTTAGAACTCTCACATTTTGTATGAATTGCACATGAACTCTGTCTTTTGAGAAAAACTTTGTGCTGAACATGTTAACCAAGTGGGACTTGTAAAATGACATGCATGTAAAATACAGACAAGATAATTGCATCGTATGACATGGTACACCGGTACGTGCGGTAGTAATGGCCATGGGCTTACTATACATGTTAGCTTTATGGTCAAATGTGTGCATTATGTGAGGGCTGTGGATCCATTGGTTTTGTGACCTTGATGCAACCATTCCCAATGGTTCGATCACTACAGGACGGACGTCATTAGTTGGTGTGGGCCATTCGGGGTCAAACTCGATCGTGCCACTAATGCTACGTACCGTATGTTGTGTAATGGCTGGGGCACTGGCATTGTACTATAGGTCCCTCGGGACAGCATCAACCCTGCTAAGAAGGGGTAATATCTCGGGTAGTCCATACTGTTGAACTATGACTATTGTTTACATCATATGCATATATCATTACTATATATATATCACGCATAATTAAACTGTCATGATGGAACTGCTTTTGTTATTAAACACCTGAGTTCATTACTAAAACTGGCATGGGTATTATCTGCGTTAAAAATCACTAAGTCTTAGACTTACCCCCTTATTTTATGTCTTTCCCCATCATTACCAATAATTGTGTGGTTTAGCTGCTTTAGATGAGGATGCCGTCGGAGCCTACTTAGGTGATTGCGCAAGATCTGATTTGGGTGATGTTTGAGGATATGGATCCGGTCTGGCTTAGGACGATGTGGGAGGATGGAGGATCTGCCCGTGCCGACTTGATAGAGATTATGATCTCATTAGCTTTGTTAAAGCTTAAGTCTAGGCTTTGATCTGTTGATCTTTTGTGAACAATATTGTAGTATCTTATTTTGGGAATGTATCTAATTGACGGTCTGATGACCGATACATTTGGTGACTTTTATAATGTTATGGATGTAGTACTTATCTCTGGTATCGCTGTGTGATGTTTCATTTATTATCTCTTGATCTCGTAGTCTTTGGTAAAGTCTTCCGTTGCAGTTTTCTTGTTACGACGAGAAAGGTGTTTTCCCGGAGGTCGTGTCTCGGAGGGACATGGCTGGGATGGCGCGCCGTGAGATCAATTTAGTAACCTAATTGATATTCCCATTGGGCGGGGTGTCACAGTTTCTCATTCGATAAGGAATCATGAACTGGAATAGGGGCTCGAGGCTCATATAGCATCTCGGGAATATGAGGTGATGGTGAAGAAACCTCAGTGCTCACTTCCTTGCCTTTTTCCCGATGTAGATCCTGTGGGGCCTCAATTTGCTCTTCCTTTTGTTCCTCCTTCCTCTCTTCCACGCGGTTTTCGACCACATCTTCACTCCTCAGTGTGGTGATAGCTTGCTCAGGATAAGTACTCTCATCTACCATGTAGTGTTCATCAGGATTGGCCACCGGCTAACTTAGAAGCTCTTCTTCCTCTCTATTGATGATATCAGCTATTAGTTCTACCTGAGCCTCTAGCCTGGCAATGGATTGAGAGTGTGAATTTATTATCTGAGATATCTCGCCCACTCTGCCATTTATTTTGCCCACCATGTTGGTCACCTCACCCACCTTTCTGTCGGACATGTCACTCATCATTTTTAGCATCCGATCTTCAAAGTTAGGATCTGACCAAGGAGGTGACTCCTCTTGGTACTGCTGTTGTAGAGTTGCTAGATATTGAGGGGAATAGGATTGATCATTGATCTGCGAATATGATTGATGGTACAGTTCATGATCTTGTGGAGCATACTTTCCATGATCTTGAGCTTGCCACAAGAAGTTAGACTAGTTGCTCCATGCCGGGTTATAAGAATCAAAATAAAATTCATTCCCTGGTCTAGAGAACGGACTGTTCATATGCTCAAAAGAATAATTAGAAAATTGTCCCGCAGTAGGACAATCTCTAACATGATGATAAGGACTATTGCAATATGAACATGGTCTATGGGGTGTTGAAATGCTTCCCCACGTGAACTAAACTAATAGAAATATCATAAAATAATGAAAGAAAAATAAAATAAAAAATAAAAATAAAAACTCACAAACGACCTGCAGGTATGCTTGAATGAGGATGCAACAGAGTCTGTCAGGGGTGTGCTCGAGCGTATTGCTGAAGAAGGGAGCGAGCGCAAGAGCAGAAGTGTAATACCCCGATAAAAGCCAACCTTTTTAACCTAAAAGCCCTTAGCTTAAACCTAATCACGTTCGGAACCTTTATAAATAAAAGCCAAACACTGACCCATAGGTGGCGGACGTACGCTAGGTCTAGCGGATGTACGCCTCTGTCTGTAGTGTGGACGTACGATGGGGGACCACTGGACATACGCTCTACAAATAATACACCGGATGTACGTGGGACCACCGGACATACGCTACTTTCTGGAATACCCTTTGGATAATACCTGGACGTAAAAGGCACCCTCTGGACCGATGTACAAAGACCACCGGACGTATGCTAGGGTTATCGAACATCCGCTACTTTGTCAGGGAGTTGGTGGTGAACTTTCCCTATAAATAGCCCGCCCCTCCTCTTGGTTTCTCACGCCTTCTTCTTCCTCTGGTGTGCCCCTAGGCTGCCAGAACCCTTCCTTAGTGTTTTGAGTAAGAAACCCGTGGGAGAGAGCTTGAACGGAGAGTTTCCGAGGTGAGAAGACCATGTCCGTGCTTAGCTTCGGGGTAAGCTCTGTTCCTTGTAATTATCACCTTGTTATCTTATGTTTCTATTTTAATGAGAACTTCAAGTGTTCATTAAGCATTCTTTTAAAGATAACGACGTTTTCAAAGAGTTTTCTCAAAAGATCATGGTTCTACAATTTCTTGCATTGCATGTCCTGTTTTACTAGCTTAGAAGAGGTCTAGAAGTCTGTGATTTCTATGGGAAGTATGCATTGTCCGAATCTTGCAACAGTGTGCTCAACACACTGAGCGGACGTACGCCATCGAGGGCGGACGTACGGTCAATAGGCAGAGCACATGATCTTAAGTTTCGCACGTGTACACCTTAGCTTATCCATAACTCTAGGTTTCTTAAGGCTTAGAATAACGGTGTCCTGCATCCGTTATGACAGGAGATAGCTTGGTCGGAGGATTCGCTTGAATGTGCAAAGTAAGTAAATACTTACACCCTTTTTACGTAAATCGTGGGATATGTCAGTTGACTGACCACGTGTATGATATGAGCATGTCTATTTCCCGTAATCACTTGGTAACTGCATTATTCAATAAACTACTAAGATGTATCGTAAGACGTGGTACGTTGGTACGTGTGGTATAAACGGCCATGGGCTTACTATATAAACTGCATATTATGGTCAAATGTGTGTATTATGTGAGGGCTGTGGATCCATTGGTTTCGTGACCTTGATACAACCATTCCCAATGGTTCGGTCACTACAGGACGGACGTCATTAGTTGGTGTGGGCCACTGGTCAGACCCGATCGTGCCACTAATGTTACGTACGGTATGTTGTACAATGGCTGGGACACTGGCATTGTATTATAGGTCCCTCGGGACAGCATCAACCCTGCTAAGAAGGGGTAATATCTCGGGTAGATTATGTATGGGAGTTATGACCTATAAAGCATTATTTTTTTCTGCATCAAAACAATTAGGCAATTATCGCCGGTTCTACACCATCGAGCTTTAAAAACCCTAAAACCTGTGGAATGGTGTATTAGCGGAGGTAATGCCCTCTTTTGGCGGCTATTACTCGGATTGCACATTTACTTTTATAAACTGGACCCATGTCATACCTAAGTGTAGGGTTTACTTACTAAGTCGTTAGACTTACACGGTTATTATTCTTTAGGTAACCTGATTCACCGCTACAGGAGTGGCTAGATTTGCTATGGCCGGACTGGCTATGCCTTGTTTATAGTTACAGGTTTGTTTTAATCATTTAGTAGCTCCACGTTCTTACTTGATGAATTGTAGTACTCTCAGATTTATTCACCTTCCTTGCATTTACTCTGACAATTTTTACAAGGGTGATTGCCCGTTAGACCACAAGGTGGCTCTACTGGGTAAATTGTCAGTGACTCCACCGGATTAGCCGAGGCTAATTTTGGGGGCGTTACAGTATGGTATCAGAGCATACGGTCTTGCCAACCGTAGCTATAAATCTGAGCATAGGATGTAGTACTTAGGGTTGATCTTACTGAACTGGAGCATAGGGTAGGATTAGTTCCCTTGTTTGTGGGTGCAGGCCATTGTAATGGCCTATTTGATTGTTTGACTGGGAATGAACGGGATCGCCTGTTGTGCGTTACAGGCACTTGATCCTGCTTCATACCCAAATGCGTAATGGTTGCAGACGCCTACCGGCTGTTCGCGAATGGCCAGCTGAGTTCAGACCTTACGAACCCGGATACCAACCTAGCTCTGGTAAGCGTATGGTTTCCACCCAGGTAGACCCAAAGTCGAAGTCCTCACCAGCCCTTAATTCAATTGAAGGAATACGCATAGCTACTAAGAGGAGAACAGCCATCCCTAAGCGTCACAGTATCTCGGCAATACGAGATTTCCCGCCTATCCCTGGAAGGTTTAACCCCTATCTCGATGATGAACAAAAGCGAGCTCTGCATACCCAACTAACCCAGATTTCGGATGAGTACGCTCAATTGGAACAAGAGGAAATCCAACTACTGAAGGCAGGAGCATTACCAGAGGGATCTGATCGTCAAAGGACTGCATTTATATCTAGTATCAACAAGGACTACGAGGCACTAGTTAAGGATGAAGAAGACCCGTCCGAAGACTCATCTGAGGAATGCTAGGTTTCAGGGTAGTAACCTCTAGATGTTAGATAGTTAGGTTTCCTTTCACCCTTAGCAGTGGTGAGTTTTGGTGTTTGAGCAACTGGGAACTACTGTAGTACACAAAAGTATTTTCACTGTACCCCGAATTTCAAAAATAAAATCATTTTGACTTACCTTGTTGTTTCCAAGTTTTTTGTGCCTTGGGAATTTTCTAAGAAGCTTTCAAAAAAAAAATCTTATTTTTAGGGTTACGCAGACATACGCCCCGGATGCCGGACGTACGCCATTAACCCAGCATTTTATAAAACGGCCGAACGTCCTCAAACTCTATTCATTTGGTTTTTCTCTCGTTTTCTCTGCACCCAAACACTTTCAATGAGATTTTCGGCCAAGTCTCTCAAGGTTTTAAAGATTTCCCACCTCATTTTCAAGATTTAATCAAGGTATGAGGATTTCTTTCAAGTTTTTCAAGATTTCGCAATTTTAGGGTTTTGTTTAAATCTTGATTTTTCCTTGCACATTTTGCATTTAGCTGGCTTGGTTGTGAACTAGGATGATGTTGTGAACCTTAGGTGCATGCATTTTGTGTATTTTTCATGTTGGAATCACATCCATTCGGATTGGGAGAAATTTTGCCCTAAATCCGAAATTCTTGAATTTGTTGATCTCTTCATGCAATTGATGCATGAAGCAAAGCCTAAACCCTTTCATGATGGCCTAGGAACAAAACCCAATCACCATCTTGCCCGAATTTGACCAAAAAGTTTTGGGTCAAAACCCTAGTTTTAGAATTGGGGGTTTTCGGAGTTTTGCCAATTTTGTGAATTCTTGGGGTCATTTGGACCACTTGAAGCCCAAAACTTGTATTTTGGAACTTGATCTACAATTTGGACCGTTCAGATTTGAATTTTCGTCCAAGTCCAAAATTACCAAAATGCGCTTCATACACGAAGGATAGGATTTTTGCCTTAAATCCAAGCAAACCTTTTACAAATCCTTGGAACCCGGCAATGACATGTTCAATGGCTTTTCTTATTGCTTTTGAGAATGAGCCAAAACCCATAGACCAATTTCGACCGACCCAAAACCATGGTTCTTGAATTTAGGGATTTTTGCCTAAATTTGGGATTTTGCAATTTTCTGATTAACGTGGGTCATTCGAACCAGTTAAGACCCAGTGGTCAAAATAGAAACACCACTTTACGATTTCCACCTTTGAACCGAAATTTCGCCCAATTTTGTGAATTTACCAAAATACCCTTTACCCCCCAAGGAATAGGGATCTTACCCTAATTCGATCTCGTAAACCTAAAAGCGTTAGTCTGCTCAATTGTAAGACACGAATATCTTCCAAGGACTCGAGTTGTCAATCTGGTCCTTGAAAATCCCGTCCAACCTCACAATTTCTAAATTGCCCTTCTTTTCATAGAAGGGGCATTCTTGTCTTTAACCACCTAACCAAATCCATTGAATGATCAGCATGGGATCCAATATCACCTAGAAAATCGTAACCCATGCTATTTTCAACTTACCTCAACCTAACACGTCCTTCTTCTCCTAGGAGGGACGATATTGATTTTTTCGACTTATCCAACCCTAATCCTTGAAAGATGCTTCGTAACTAATCAAGTCTCGGATATTTTGACAAATCCTTATATGCCTTAATTTTTCAACAAATCCATCTGATTTGGATCCACCAATATGAATATGTTCTTCCATACCTACATTTTAGGGCATATAGAATTAGGACCTTTTGCACGGGTAGGGTTTTGCATGGGGATTCTGAGAGTCATTATTGATAGGAATTTTCCGTGCAGGACGATGGCACGCACACGCGCTAGCGAGGCAGCTTCTTCTTCGGCCGCACGCCAGCGACCACGCCAAGCACCCTTACAGGAGGCTCAGGACCCTGATTTTGACCCAGAGGTTGTGATGATGGACGCAGAGAGTGATGACATGGTCGGAGATGGGCCAGTTACTGGCGAGCAGATCAGAGAGGCCAGTACCGCCACGAACGAGGAGGATGCTGAGTTGGTATACGACCACACCCAATTTCGGAGGGATAAGGTCAGGCGCCGATATGTTCGCTACTATCACGTATGCAGGATCATCGTTGAGAGGGGAGCCTCCATAGAGGAGTTCAACGAGCGCGCGCCGAGGGTATGATCAGTGCTGGATGCCCAGGGATGGACTGACATGGTAGAGGATCACCACCAGGCGATAAAGGCCATTGTGTGGAAGTTCTACGCGAACCTCCACCAGAGACGCGACGATTTGTTCCGTACTTGGCTCAAGGGGAGAGCGATAGAGGTGACCCCCACGCTCATCAGTATGATCACCGGAGCACCCCGTGTACGTGACTCGATTTACCCGTATCCGGTCGATCATCTTCCTGCGCGTGCCGACTTGGTGGCATGCTTTGCAGAGGGACGCCCTCACCAGATGGAGCTAGAGGGAGAGGGTAGCTTCCAGATGAGTGACTTTAGCAACGACGTCTGTTGCATCTATCATATCCTCGCTAGCCGAGTACTCCCGGTCATCAGCCATATGATGATCACGATAGCGTTGCCTTTATGCCCTGTTGACCGAGACTCCTATCGACTACGGTTCCGTGGTCACTTCCACTATGATGTCTGTCCAACTCCTAGACAAGGGCTTCGTATTGCCATACGAGGTCCTGATCACTCGGATTGCGGAGCACTAGGGTGGACATGACAGGGCTGAGGGAGATCCAGCCAGAGAAAGGAGCCATGGGCGTACGCTTCCTCAATGCGAGTCAGGCTCACTTGCGGGAGGTAGAGCCGAAGCCGAGAGTGCGGCGGCAGCGGAGGGCGGCCCGAGCTGGTGGAGTACCCGCTAGGTTGGAGGAGCGTATAGATCATCTCGAGGACACGGTTCGACAGACACGAAAGGAGCTACAACAGGCCCTCCAGGCGCTACAGCGAGCTAGAGCTAAGGATCGTGCTGTCTTGGACCGGCTGTGCGAGCACCTCATGGGGCCGTTGGACGTCAGAGATTATGGCATCCCCAGCTCCAGTTTCAGCAGAGGACAAGGGAGCCCAGGTGCGAGGGGGAGTCCTAGTGCTCGTGGGAGCCCCTGTACGAGAGGGAGCCCTAGTGCGAGAGGGACGCTAGCGCGGGAGTCCGCTGAGCCAACGATCTCATCCGTAGTTTTAGTAGGCTTTTGTTTTATTTATTTTTTTCGGCATTTATTTTCCGACTAAGCCCACCACGGCGGTGGCAGTTTTGGATGTATCTTGATACAATTTAAGTCCACCATCTTTAGGGTGGCAATTTTGTCTTGTGCATATCTATGATTGCGTGTGTTTGATGGTTGATGTGATGCTTGTTGACCCCTTTCACTTTTAAGAACTGCAAAATGTTATCTTGCCGTTTTCAAATTGCAAATTTTTTACGTGATATGTTTTCTATTTCCGCATTTCGAATTTCAAAACCTTTTTCTCAATTGGATAAATTACCCTTAGTATTAAAGAGCTCTAAATTTCGAGGACGAAATTTCTATAAGGAGGGGAGAGTGTAATACCCCGATAAAAGCCAACCTTTTTAACCTAAAAGCCCTTAGCTTAAACCTAATCACGTTCGAAACCTTTAGAAATAAAAGCCAAACACTGACCCACAAGTGAAGGACGTACGCGAGGTATAGCGAACGTACGATGGGGGACCATCGAACGTACGCTCTGCAAATAGCACACCGGACGTACATGGGACCACCGAACGTACGCTACTTTTTGGAATACCCTTTGGATAATACCTGGACGTATGAGGTACCCTCTGAACCGATGTACAAAGACCACCGGACGTACGCTAGGGTTGCCGGACGTCCGCTACTCTGTCAAGGAGTTGGTGGCGAACTTTCCCTATAAATAGCCCACCCCTCCTCTTAGTTTCTCACACCTTCTTCTTCATCTGGTGTGCCCCTAGGTTGCCAGAACCCTTCCTTAATGTTTTGAGTAAGAAACCCGTGGGAGAGAGCTTGAACGGAGAGTTTCCGAGGTGAGGAGGCCATGTCCGTGCTTAGCTTCGGGGTAAGCTCTGTTCCTTTGTAATTATCACCTTGTTATCTTATGTTTCTGTTTTAATGAGAACTTCAAGTGTTCATTAAGCGTTCTTTTAAAGATAACGACGTTTTCAAAGAGTTTTCTCAAAAGATCATGGTTCTGCAATTTCTTGCGTTGCATGTCCTGTTTTACTAGCTTAGAAGAGGTCTAAAAGTCTGTGATTTCTATGGGAAGTATGCATTGTCCGAATCTTGCAACAGTGTGCTCAACACACTGAGCAGACGTACGCCATCGAGGGCGGACGTACGGTCAGTAGGCAGAGCACCTGTTCTTAAGTTTCGCATGTGTACGCCTTAGCTTAGCCATAACTCTAGGTTTCTTAAGGCTTAGAATAACGGTGTCCTGTATCCGTTATGACAAGAGATAGCTTGGTCGGAGGATTCGCTTGAATGTGCGAGGTAAGTAAACACTTACACTCTTTTTACGTAAACCGTGGGATATGTCAGTTGACTGACCACTCATATGATATGAGCATGTCTATTTCCCATAATCACTTGGTAACTACATTATTCAATAAACTACTAAGATACATCGTAAGACATGGTACGCCGGTACGTGCGGTATAAACGGCCATGGGCTTACTATATAAACTGCATATTATGGTCAAATTTGTGCATTATGTGAGGGCTGTGGATCCATTGGTTTCGTAACCTTGATGCAACCATTCCCAATGGTTCGGTCACTACAGGACGAACGTCATTAGTTGATGTGGCCCACTCGGGGTAGGACCCGATCGTGCCACTAATGTTACATACGGTATGTTGTACAATGGATGGGGCACTGGCATTGTATTATAGGTCCCTCGGGACAGCATCAACCCTACTGAGAATGGGTAATATCTCGAGTAAACCATGTATGGGAGTTATGACCTATAAAGCGTTATTCTTTTCTACATCAAAACAATTAGGCAATTATCGCCGATTCTACACCATCGAGCTTTAAAAACCCTAAAACCTGTGGAATGGTGTATTAGCGGAGGTAATGCCCTCTTTTGGCTATTACTCGGATTGCACGTTTACTTTTATAAACTGGACCCATGTCGTACCTAAGTGTGGGTTTTACTTACTAAGTCATTAGACTTACGTGATTATTATTCTTTAGGTAATCTGATTCACCGCTACGGGAGTGGCTAGATTTGCTATTGCCGGATTGGCTATGCCTTGTTTATAGTTACAAGTTTGTTTTAATCGTTTAGTAGCTCCATGTTCTTACTTGATGAATTGTAGTACTCTCAAATTTATTCACCTTCCATGCATTTACTCTAACAGTTTTTACAAGGGTGATTGCCCGTTGGACCACAAGTTGGCTCAACTGGGTAAATTGCCAGTGACTCCACCGGATTAGCCGAGGCTAATTTTGGGGGCGTTACAAGAAGGCTCGAGCGTAGCTTGCTGTGTGCAGACCTGCGCTCGATCACAATCAGGTTGCGATCGAGCGCAGTCACAGAGACTAACACCTGCAGAGTTGATCATGAATCTTGAACAGAAAGATTAAAATTCAACAATTGAAAATAACGAAAACAAAAACAAAAACAAAAATCAAGCTAAACTTAATCCTTAAAATTTAATAACAAAATTGTTAAACAGTCCCCAGCAATGGCACCAAAAATTGATGTGGTATTTTTAAGGCAAAATTATCAATTATAAAATAACCACTTGCAATAGAACGAATCTTTGTAGGACACGGCTATAGAAAGGGTGTCAAACCTCAAGGACTGTAGGGATTTTGTTATTAAATCTAAAAGATGAAATTTAACCTAATTAAACAAAAGAGATTTGTTTGTTTGTGTGAATTCAAGTGCATAAAATTAAACGCAACGCTAAAAGTGAATATATGAGAGAGAGAGAGAGAGAGTAAGGTACCGACTTCACCACAATCCGCACAACTATGGTTAATTGTATTTAATTCCAGACATTCATGATATGCATGTTATAAAAGAACAAGAAAATACAATATTAAAGAATAAGGATAATCTATCTTCAGTTGGCACGGATCGTCCACCTAACCACTAAGATGCGGCACGACCTGTCTTCCCTAGGTATAAATTATAAAATCTTTTAATAAGTTTCATATAATTAATGGAATAGTGGTCGTACCAAAAATAGTACTCGCCAATTACATGAATCGTTTTGCAATAAAGTGGTTGTACAAGTGCGAATGTCGAATCCACAAGGAATCGGATTTGTCAAAAACCAATTTAAAATGCCTAAACTAATATTACCTTAACCTAGTCCCAATATAAAAAAGGTAGCGTGCATAAAATATAAACTAAATTAAATGCAATAAAAACAAAGAAATAAAACACTAAGGTCTAGACTCCACCTCACCACATCTAGATACATGCTATCATGTTAGAAATCCGCCTATCGCTTAAGCATCATGCATGTCCTGTTGCTATTATAAAACCTAGACGAATCATCCAATGTATTATCCGTTAAATAGTCACAATGGATATTGAACCGAAATCGAATCATCCGATGTATCGTTGATCACAACGGATATTGGACTCGATAAAATCATCCGATGTACCCCGGACCTATCACAATGGATATTGGCCGTTTAATGATTCGCAAACAACAATCAACACAGTTTGTCACGAACTAAATTGAAACGGACACACAAACATTAAACGACAGATTGAACTAAACATAACAACGTAGAGAAAACTAATTAAATCTATGGTGAGGCTTCATCTTCAACCTTAGTTGAAGATTAGCCTCCCATGCTAAAGGGAAACATAATCGACAAAGAAAAATAAAAACATTTAATAAAATTGACGTTTAGGAGTGTCTACAATGAAGAACAGTGAGGTTTTGGGCCACTAAGGGCACCTCAAACCGTCTCCCAAGCATAGGAAAAACGAGTTTATACAATGTCCTATTTATAGACAAAAATAAGTGTGCTGCCAGGTCAGGGGTGCGCTCGATCGCAGGCAATGCGCTCGAGCGCAGGCCTGCATGCGTTCGATCGTTAGACGTGCGGCCAACCGCAAAGCCATGTGCGTTCAATCATGTGCTGTGCATTCGACTGCACTGCGTTCGATCGCAAAGTGTGCGATCGATCGCACGTAACTGCCTCAGAATTTTCACAGCGCAAGTGTTGAAGCGATGGAGGCTAGGGCCGGCTAGGGCAATGTGGGGATTACGACTGACATGGCTTACGCTCGATTGTTGCTCATGCGTTCGATCGAGCGCACTAGCAGGGGCCAAGATTCCAACTTTGCTTAATTTCTCCCCTTTGAACCACAATTTGCATCAAGGACCTACAACACACTAAAACAACACAAAACATGAGATAATAATACAACTAAGAGCCTAACAAACATAAGTTAAGGGGGGTCCAATAAACAATATTTGGCACCGATAAAATAGCATAACCCATCTTTGGTTGGCACGGATCATCTACCTAAATTACACTAAACTAGGGTGTAGTACGACCTGTCTTTCTCAAGCATGGCCTATCTTAATCCTATTAATCATATGTCTATTAAAACCCATTGCATAACCATTAATCTTATAATCACGAAAAATAAGGTTGATTTGAGTTCAATAAGAGCAAAATAATTTCTAAGACAAGAAAGAGTTTCACAATTATTGATTTCGTAAATTAAGAACAATTGCATTTAATATTAAGAACAAAAATCAATGGTCGCAATTCTCACAGTTATGCAATCAACATACATAAATTGAATAACTAGAAATCAAATACAGTCACCATTGTACTCGAAGAGGGTTACATCAGTACCCTACAAAGGGGTTTAGCCGCTCATGATCCGCTAAGCCTCCAAGAAATAATTTCTGTCTAAAACTAAGTATATCTTCTCTTGAAGCTTAGAGGCCTATTTATAGGGAGCAAACAAGCCCTAAGAAACCTAGAAAATTCGGATTTCAATCTCCTAGTCAAATTAGGAAGCAATCCATGTACAAATCGGAATAGGATTCGTCCAGATTTGCCTCTTTCTCTGGTGGGACGATTTTGGCGTAGCGGGAGTCCGATTTAGGAAAATCCTATTTCATCATGATTTGTATAATTTTTAATTAGCTTTCTAATGCCGCTGGAATCACTTTAATCCAATATTTGAGCTGAAAGTTATGGCCAAAATACTGAGACATATTCAGAATCTAAAATTCTATCCAATCCGATTTTGACTCCAATTAGAGAAATTCCGATTTTATCATTTCCTTGATTTGATTAAACTTAACCACATCATATATGTCCTCTATTATGATTGGTTAAGCTTAATCATATCTTCTAAGTCTTCTCAAATTGTGCTTTAAGCCTAAAATCAATGGTTTTTCTTGTATCTTTATTAAATACCTGAAAACACAAAAACAACACAAAATCAAACAAATAACAATGCTAAGAATTAACATATGCGAGTTAAGGGGCTTCAATGTACAACATTCAGCGCTTATCATAAGTCCTCTGAAATTCCTCCAATGGATTCGAGTTCTCCAAATCTGTAGAAAGCCTAATATTAGTCATAAGTCCAATCTAAAACGAACCTAGAACAAAAAAGAGAGGCTATTAAATGACTAGACAAAATGGCGTCCACCCCTACAACCACTTCTGAGCGAGCGCTCGGTCTCAATGCCGAGCGTTTGGCCAGAGAGATTCAGGTAGAACCTCTTTTAGTCCAACAATTTTCTAAGCAATCCTAAGCTGGTTCCATGGCTACAAAAGGTCTTCTAACACTTCCTAACCTGGAACAACATCTTCATGCAACAAAAACAAGTCTAATGGAAAGGAAATGCTGATAACAAGATTAAGTATACTTCTAGATTTCTAATAAGTAAGCTATTGTAAAGCATAAGGCTAGGATAATATCTTAAGAAAACACTAAAGAGAGATGATTACCTTCCCATCGCAAGAATCCTTAAGTGGTTCCTCCTTCCTCTCCAAGAACACCAAGGAAATCACTCAAAAGCTCACAACACTCAAGTAGGGTTTCTCTAGGGCTTAGAGGATAGAATGGATTGGTAAGGGCATGGGAGGGGGTATTTATAGGATAGAAAAGTTGAGAGCATTGCAGGAGCAAGCCTGCAGTGCAACAAGCGCTCAGTACTACAATGTCGAGCTTTCGCTTACTATTTACCCAACAGTTTTTGGGCTGCAGTCATACTATCGGGCAATATCCAATGGTCAACCAAAAGGCAACGTACACTCAGGCTAGTCCCCACACGAGTGTTTGTGTACTGTTTGCAGGTGAGAACATGCATGGTCCCCACACAAGCATTCAGCCAGAAAGTCCAAAATTTTCAAAATGACTCTCCAGCTGTTCCTAGTGACCAAAATGTCCAATTAACCCTCTAACCAAGCTATCTTAGCCTAGTTAACTATTTTGGTCACTACAATTAAGCTATAGCATAGATTCCTTATAACGATAATATATATAGTATCATTTCAGGTACTGCGATGATTTTTGGTAGATGCTTTGGTTTATAATGATTAATGTTGATAGAATCTTAATGTTTTCAATACTTAGTATCCTCTTTTTGAGGAGTAGATATCCTTGAGTCATTTTCATTACGCGATAAGGCTGAAAGACAAACCATGAAGTTAATTGCTAGTTAATTAATTTTCAAAGCGTTACAATTTATATGTTGCAAGGATCTATGATTGAGATCTTCTATGTGATAACCATGTTACTCATACCAAAGTCATATACAATGCATCAAATGTATATGCCCAATGTCCAATAATAAAATTAGTGTGGTTAAAAATAATAATAAAAAAAAAAAAATTAATGAATAAACAACATTATTCAATTGTAGCCAAAGTATCATCCAACCAATTGGAGTTTTGGACACTAGTCCCAACGCATTCCCACTAGTCCCACATGGACTATTTCTCCTGCCTCTCTCCTATTATTCCAAACCTATATATAGAGAAGCATATAACTCTTGCAAAAACACACAATTGCAACACTACTCCAATTCTTTAGTATTTAGTAAGAATTGAATATTTTGAGTACTCTCACTCTTCACTCTTGGTTATTCTAACTCACTGGTGAGAAGATCTTGAGGTTACAAGTGAGTTTCATGCGAGGAGTAAGAAGAAAAGTTTTGCCCCATAGCCAAGGAGTGGCTGAAATACCAAGTGACTATTGCTTTTGCAGTTAATTTTAAAAGGAAAATGCTAGGTGCTCTCCTGGTGCTCTCCTTATGTCCTCCTTGCCCTAGGTGGATATTATTTTATAAAAACCAAGTGAGAGAAATAAGAGTAACTATTTTTTTTTTTTTTTTTTTTTTTATAATATCCATCTAAGACATAATAACACTAGAAGAGTACCTAGCATTCTCTATTTTAAAATAACATTCTTCTTCACATGTTCATAAAGTTCAATCTTGACTTGAAAATTTTTATTTTTCGCTGTGCAATCATATTTTTGCACTCATATTCCCAAGAGTTAGCTGGCCACGGTTTGGTTGTATAAAGGCCTGTTTTCAGGAGACCAGGATATGGAATTTACTTGTATCTTGTTAGACTTTTAGTTCATCAATGGACGTCGATCATCCTCGAATTTGATCAAGCACGTGTAATTCCATATCATTTCAATACAATCCCTTTCATCAAACTTGAGCCACTGGATTCTGAACTTGTGTCTGCAAAAGTTTTTCTCAACTCTTCTAGGACTAAAGTACCCTTTTACTGCTTCCAATTCCTCCGTCCAGGGTGTCTTAACCTGAAGGAGATGCTAGACTCTGGAAAATTACTCTTTTGCCCGTCTAACCCTCTCAGAAAGATAAATAAATTACCCGTTTAACCCTCTCAGAAAGATAAATAAAATAAAAAAATAAAAAAAATGCTTCTGATTCAGCCTTCCACAAAACTTTCTGAAGACTTTAGCTTAGAACACAGCTGAAACATAGGAGTTTCTTCAACCGAGGGCTAGAAAAGCGGATGATTTGCCCAGGAGGAGATTTTTTTTTTTTTTTGTCAAATAGAAAGGTTCTTTTACTTGACAATTTGATAATCATAGGGGAGTGGGGTCTTGCTCTCTTCTATGGGAAGTGTTTGTTTCATGGGATATTTATCTTGTTTGAGTTGGACTAAATTGACTTTTAATTCAATCTTATTGTTGGTTAACCAAACAGTTATATAATATACAATAAAAAAGAAAAAAAAAAAGAAAGATATAATCACTTTAAAAAAAAATCACTTGAAAAATCCATACCAAACAAACGGTTAAAATGTCGACTATAATTTAATAATCTAATTGCAAAGCTTCACGGACACAGAAGAAAGCAAGCTTACCAAGAAAATAGAATTTGAATTGTTGGTGTACAATCTTCACTAGTTTTGGATACATAATATGACATGATGGTGCTCCCATGGCCCTTCCGGCCTGTTTGCTAGCACCTTTTTTTTTTTTTTTTCCCACAATGCCATTTGTTAACCCTATAGAAATCACAACATTATCAACCGACATGATATAAAAGAAAAGAAAAAGAAAAATCATATGAACAAATGTGATCAATATCAGTCCCAAATACAAAAAGGGCCTCCAAGAGAATATTATACGTATGCTATTGAATGAAACCATGAAAGGATCATCTAGGACCGGACAATTCATCTGGAGGGATGTGGGAAGCAGAATCGACAATCCAACCAGCATTTGGATGGGGAACATTGTTAAAGTCTTGACGAAACATTTCCTCCTTCTGCCACTCCTCCCATCTTTCAGCCAAGCCGTCACCTTCAAGCATCCTAACTACCTCTGACATCTTCGGCCGTTCCATTGGAGAGCCTTGTGTGCAAAGTAAGGCCACTTGGATCAGCTGCTCCACCTGGTCCTCAACATACTCACCCTGCAGATCTGGATCGACCAATGTTTCCAACTTCTTATCTTTCAGAAGTCCTTTAACCTGGATAGTCAAAATTAATGTCAGGCAGTTCAAATAGTATTGGAGGGGGCCGGAAGGAATCAGTTTATTTAATGATTGAGTTGCATGAAAAGTTTACCAAGGAAACTATTGACACATAAAGTCCATGCAGTACATAACATTCAGTGACACATAGCTTACATGACATGGGCTAAACAGTCATCAGCATAGGGCTATACAAAGCCAACTTAGAAACAGAAATGTATTGAACAGTTACAAGATAGTCTCTCCAGTGCAATTATTCTTTTCTGTCCAACACAATTCTACTCAACCCTTTAATAATTGGAAATAAAGGGATATTTAAATGCAATCTAAAGAAACGTGCATATTACAGTAAAATTTTCTCAATTAGAATGAACCTTAGGCTATTGAAACCACATGGACTCAAGAAAGATGTCCGAAATACTGTGATAACAAGGTACAAATTGACTGTAAAATGGAATGAGGAGGTCTTTGGTAAAATTGACTGTAACAAGAATAAGCTCTTAGATGATCTTAGGGAGTTGGATGATATTGAAGAGGTTCGGGCTTTGGATAGCGAAGAGCTAGCTAAGAAAGGGGAGGTTTCTAGGGAGTTAGAAGCTGTTTTGCTTATGGAAGAGGTTAGCTGGAGGCAAAAATCCAGAATCCTATGGCTTAAAGAAGGTGATAAGTGTTCCAAGTTTTTTCATTCCATGGCCAATTCTCATTGAAGATACAACTCCATCGATTCTTTGATGATTGAAGGTATGTTATCCAACAATCAAGTGGAGATTAGTGAGCACATTGTTAAGTATTATCAAAAGCTGTTTGGGGAGCAATGTTAGTGGAGGCTCAGGGTGGATAGCCTAGTGTTTGACCAGATTCTTGATCATAAGGCTGGCTGGTTGGAGAGAGAGTTTGAAGAGGAGGAAGTGAGGAAGGTTGTGATGGCTATGGAGGGGGATAAGACGCCGGGTCCGAATGGCTTTTTTATTGCTTTTTTCTAGGTGTGCTGGGAAGTTGTTAAAGAAGACATCATGAAGATCTTTAGGGAGTTTCATGCTAAAGGTAAATTCAAAGCTAGTCTCAATTCTACCTTCATTTCGCTTATCTCAAAAATTCCGGGTGCCTCGAAGATGAAAGATTTTCGTCCCATTAGTCTTGTGGGGAGTTTGTACAAAATCATAGCCAAAGTCCTTGCTAATAGATTAAAAGGAGTGCTAGACAAGGTTATCTCCAAGACACAAAGTGCCTTCATCAAAGGGAGACAAATTCTGGATCCGATTCTTATTGCGAATGAAAGTCTTGATAGTAGATGTAGATCGGGGGAGCCAGGTATTTTGTGTAAAATGGATGTGGAGAAAGCTTATGATCATGTAAATTGGGACTTCTTATTGTATATGTTGAAGAGGTGTGGTTTTGGGGCAAAGTGGTGTTCGTGGATATCTTTTTGCATTTCTTCAGTTAGGTTTTCAGTCTTGGTGAATGGGTCTCCAGAAGGCTTCTTTGACAGCTCTTGGGGTATCCGGCAAGGGGACCCCCTTTCCCCGTTGTTTGTTTTTGTGATGGAGGCCTTGAGCCGTATGCTGTCTGCTGGGATTAACGATGGGCTTTTAGAGGGCTTCAAAGTTGGCAATGTGACTGTCTCCCATTTGTTGTTTGCAGATGACACTTTGATTTTTTGCAAAGATAGCCCCGCCAGACGCACCACATAATGCAATGTGGAACCATTTTTCAAACAACCGCACTCCTTGC
The DNA here is from genome assembly GCA_006937295.1 of Carpinus fangiana. Taxonomy (NCBI): domain Eukaryota; kingdom Viridiplantae; phylum Streptophyta; class Magnoliopsida; order Fagales; family Betulaceae; genus Carpinus; species Carpinus fangiana. The sequence continues at coordinate 19,536,137 of CM017322.1, forward strand.
ACGGCCACCCGTCCACCAGCTTGCATATAAGTCTTTGACAGTGCTAGGCATGACCCAGCAAAGACCAAACCTGGAGAAAAAAGCATTCCACAAAGCCCTCGCCGCCCCACAATGAAGTAGAAGATGACCAACTGACTCCCCATCCGATTCACAAAGCCAACATTTGTTCACCACCGCCATCCCCCTCCTCCTAAGGTTATCCAAGGTGAGAATCTTGCTTCGAGCAGCTATCCACGCAAAAAACACCTCTCGGAGGAGCCTTTGATCTCCAAATACTCTTCCATGGGAAGGAAATGGGCCCGTGGGCCGAGAGGGCTCGGTAGAAAGACTTAACCTCAAAACCCCCCTTACACGAAGGCACCCACCACAGCTTATCTTTCCCATCCTTTCTCAACTTACAAGAATACAAACACCAGTAAAACGCAGCCAACACCTCCACCTCCCAATCATGAATCAACCGCGTCAAGTGGATGTTCCATTGTATAGCACCATTAGATATTATATTTCTTTTGTTTGAAGCAGCTTTAGGGTTGAAAGTCAATTTGGCCAAGTTAGTGTTGATCCCTGTGGGAAATGTTCAACAAGTAGACTATTTGGCGAGTATTCTTGGGTGTGAGGTGGCCTCCCTGCCTCTTGATTATCTAGGGCTTCCTTTGGGGGCTCCCAATAACACTTCCCACATATGGGATGGTATTCTGGAGAAGATGGAACGTCGTTTGGCTGGTTGGAAACGGCCTCTTTTGTCTAAGTGGGGGAAGAGTTACCTTGATAAAGAGCACCCTAGCCAACATTCCTACGTATTATATGTCTCTTTTCCAGATTCCCGTTAAGGTTGCCAATTGCATCGAGAAGCTTCAACGTGACTTCGTATGGAGTGGAGTTGGGGAAGAGTTCAAATATCATTTGGTAAGGTGGTCCAAGGTTTGCTCCCCGCTTTCAGAGGGTGGGCTTGGTTTAAGAAAGCTGGTGGATTTCAATCGTGCTTTACTAGGTAAATGGTTATGGCGTTATGGGCATGAGAGGGAGGCTTAGTGGAGAGTTGTGGTGGAGGCCAAATATGGGAGCATGTGGGGTGGTTGGTGCACTATTCCTCAAACATGAGTGTCGGGGGCAAGTTTGTGGAAGAATATTCGGTTAGGGTGGGAGTCGTTTTCTAGTCACTCTAGACTAATGCTTCGGGATGGGTCCTGGATCCGGTTCTGACATGATCGGTGGTGTGGGGATACGAAGCTTAAAGAGGAATTCTCTGTGCTCTACAGTACTGCTCGTGAGAAGGATGCTTTAGTGGCAGCCAATGTGGATTTTTTAGGTGGAACTCTGCAGTGGAATGTTATCTTTAGCAGGGAAGTTCATGATTGGGAGGTGGATGTTGTTACTGCTTTTTTCTGGAAATTGCAGTCTGTCTCTATTCAAAGGGGGAGTCAAGATAAATTGTGGTGGATTCCTTCCAAAAAATGAACTTTTAAGGTCAAAGACTTCTTCAGAGCTTTATCTAGGGTGGAAGGGAGAGGTTTTCCTTGGAAGAGTGTGTGGAGGACCAAGTCTCCCCCAAGGGCTGCGTTTTTTGTGTGGTTGGCAGCGCTCAAGAAAATTCTCACTTTGGATAATCTAAGGAAGAGACAGGTGGTTGTCATTAATAGATGCTTCATGTGCAAGAAAGATGGAGAATCGGTCGATCACTTACTCCTTCATTGTGAGGTGGCCCATGCTTTGTGGTGCAATATGTTTAGCAGACTTGGTCTTTCTTGGGTCATGCCTAGTAGTGTTTTGGATCTGTGTGCTTGCTGGTGCTCCTCTGGCAGGACTAAGAGTGCCGTGGTTTGGAAGATGGTGCCTATTTGTATTTTTTGGTCTATTTGGAGGAAAACAATAGGTGTTTTGAGAGCTTGGAAAGCTCTATGGATGAGATTCTAGCCTCTTTGTTGTTTTCCTTGTACTTGTGGACTATGGCTTACCTGTCCACTTTGTATCTTAGTTATGCAGATTTTCTTTCCCGCTTTTCTTTTCCTAGCTAGGAGTTCCTCTTGTATATATCCTATGTACTTTTGGGGCGCCTTCGCTTTTTAATAAAATCCTTTTGACTTATCAAAAAAAAAGAAAAAAAACAAGGTACAAAATTACAAGACAAATGATATTCTAACAAAATTTCATTCAGTTAGCCAGCCGTATCAGCATCTTTCTTTGCATATATTTTTCCAAAAAGAAAATGACATCTATACTGCATTTGATGACATCTTTGTAATTTTTTTGCCTTTTTACCAGACTCGAAATCACCACTGAAATGAACATCTGAAGCAACAAACAATACCCTAGTTTAAGTCTCATGTGTATTCAATATTCTCCTTAATGAACAGGTTGAAGCAACAAGCTATAGCATATGAGACCCAGACAAATCACAAAAAGGATAGAGAATTATTTAAAATAACACCATCTTATTAGTGACAAACTAATATGTAATGCGAAAATGTGACTTACATACCCAATCAAGTAACATGACATCATCATCATTTGCAAGCCGAGCAAGATCAAATGCCCTTTGACCAGTTAGCAATTCAAGAAGCATGACCCCATACCCAAAAACATCAGTTTTCTCCGATGACTTTCCAGTTGAGAGGTACTCTGGTGCTATATGCCCAATTGTGCCCCGTACAGCAGTGGTCACGTGAGTATCCTTGTAATCCATCAGTTTAGCCAACCCAAAGTCGCCAACAACTGCTTCGAATTCCTCATCCAACAATATGTTTGCAGCTTTTACATCACGGTGAATAATTTTAGGATCACAATGATCATGCAAATAAGCAAGCCCCCTTGCAGATCCTAATGCGATGCGCTTCCGTTTGGGCCAATCAAGTGGGGGCTGCGAATCCGAACGTTCTACAATAATGCATACATAAAAATCATGAGAGAACAATTGAACATCATAAGAACAACAGGCCACAGAACATTTGAAATTTCTTTTTGGTGTGTGCATTGGTGTCTGAAGAAATAATTAGTGTTGTTTGCCAAGATGAACAATTTGTTCAGATATAGAGCCCAAGCAGTCCAAATTTGAGCCAGAGACAAGTCCAGACACCCATATAAAAATACATAATTGGTTATTTAAACTTTTTTGTTTTCTCAAAGTGGCTTAGAAATCAAACATGTCACACATACAATTGGTATCCTAAGGATATATAAAAGTAAAACATATTCCATCAAAGCAATGAAAATTGTTTGACTATATTAGGAAAAAATGTAATATGTACAGAAGTGGCTAACAAGAGTACCTCTTAAACATGATGCTACACTTCCATTAACCATAAACGGATAAACAAGCAATCGTTCTGTTGGTGTCATGCAAAAACCACGTAGACGAAGCAGATTACGATGCACAGCCATGCTGATCATTTCTACCTCTGTTTGAAACTGCAGTTCCCCACCCTGGGTACGCTCCTCTTTAAGCCTTTTTACTGCCACTAGAGAACCATCAGCCAAGCGTCCTTTGTAAACCTTACCAAATCCACCTCTTCCCAGAATGTTTTTGTTGCTAAAGTTATCTGTAGCAACTTGCAACTCACGCAAAGAAAACCTTTTAAGCTGTCCCAGGTGAACTTCTGGATCTTCCTCAGCTGCAAACACATGATTAAGTAAAAAATGTATCATATAAAGCAAGAAGATAATGATCAAGATAAAAAAACTTTTTTAATGACTCACTAACCTGGTACATCAAAGAAATGATCCTCCGGTTTTCTTCGTCGCCACATAACAAGCGCAATTGCAGGGGCAGCAAAAAGCAGAGCAGCACCAGCAGCAACTCCTCCAGCAATTGCTCCAGTGGTACTACCTGAAACAATTTACCAATTTATGACTTTCATAGGCAAAACCAGAACACAAAAGGAGAGATAACTCACTAATCGCAATGATGACAAACTTTATATATTCCAACACATGTTAATTCCCTCTCTCCCTATCCCTCTGCATAGGTGTCATGCTCTTTGTGGGGACTTCAACCTAGGTATGAGGTATATAAACTACAGGACTTTACAATTGATTTTGATACCATCATCCTCCTTTCTTTCTCCCTCCCCTTCTTTGTTTGGTAGCATCACCAAGTATTAATCTCCAAAACTCTTCTTAGGTGTCATGCTTTTTGGTAGACTTCCACCTTGACATGAAGTACATTGTACTAGAGAGGACTTCACAATTTCAAGTCTTCAAAAAGTCAAGTCTGAACCACCAATCAACGTAAATTTTCTCCTTTTCTTTGTCGAGGAAGGAGAGGAAGGGGGCTGGTAAGTACTTGGAGATGGTTTTCAAGCTCTCCTAAAGAGACATGAACTAAAGCCTGAGATAGAACCACCATCTAAAGTTTGTGAAGCAAAACAAACCATCTATGGCTGAATGCAATCCACTTCCAGATAGTTGATCCCTAAGACATCAATTGCATATGAACCCTTCATGCTTATGTAAATCAGAATAAAGAGGAAGAAAAAAGGAAGTGGATACATTGCAAAATCAGGTAAATAACATGTGAGATGAATTTGTAAGGAAAGAAGTCAAAAAAGCAAAGAAACATTCATCTTGAATCTTTAAGGGGAAAAAGTGCTAAAAAAAACACAACAGGCCCAGTATCTATACTACTAGAGTTAATATCTATGATGAAAACATATTTATATTTACACACCTGCAGAAGAAGCGGGTGTTGGAGTTAAAGGAGGAGGTGGAGAAGCTGGTGTTGTGTTGAGGAAGGGATTATTCTTAAAACTGCAAAATGGAACAAAATAAGTGAGCTAGCATTTTGATCTATCTAGAATGCTACCAAGAAAAACAGAAGAAAGAAATAGAATTAACCTGATAGGAGTAAATAATGAAAAGGAGCCATTAGTGGGAACGGTTCCTGTTAGATTGTTGTTTGACAGATCTCTGTATGCAACAAGAAAAGAAGATAAATTACATCTTTGAAATATATTGATGATGGGAAAACTAAAATAAAAAATTTATTTGATCATGAAAAAATAAGTAATCAAGATAATACTCACAGGACTTGGAGTGAGTTAACATTAGTTAAATTCATTGGAATTCCTCCTAATAAGCTGTTGTTGTTGAGACGCCTATTTCATGCAACAGAAATGGTCATTTTACAGATAACCATAATGATAATGCAGTGATAGAACAAATATCTAATTAGTCAGTTAAATGACCAATAACTACACATACCATAATAATTAGTAGAAATAAATATAAGAATATCGGTGTAGTGAGTAAATGATCTGTAATCGCACTTAGTTGTATGCTACATCTAGCTATGAATAATAGGTGCAATCTGACTCTTATCCTCCAAACAAATCTGACCGTGGTTAGAAGATAAGTGATGAGCAAAGTACATAAATTCTCGGTCAGCATTAAACCCTTCTCATTTACTTTTTTCAATGATAATTTAAGACAATAATATATGTGTTAGGTGTGCAAGTGGGAGTGACAACATAAAACAATGTTGGCACAGGAGACTGGGAGCTAAACAGCTCAGCTAAAAAGAATTATTTAAATTTAAATGGTGATGATCATTTGTCAGGTGGTCTGGATGCTTCAGAGATGGGCGCTTGCTCTTTAGACGCGCCGGAGGGGTCTGGGCGCATGGGTCCCCGTTTGGTTGAGGCGTCGCCGGCGAAGGCAAGGGAGGAGATTTTCTCGTCGTCTCTGGAAGTCCTGCAGTGTGTGAAGATTTCTGTCGCTACCGAGCCTCTTAAGAGCAAGCAGGAGCTGGGCCTGGTGAAGGCCCATGGGTTGGAGAAGTCTGGGCCCAAACAGCTCCAGGTTTACCAGAGGAGCCGCGGGAGACTTACCAAGCCCACGAAGGAACGGGCTTCGGCCTCTGGGGCGAATTCTGGAGTTCTGCCGGCAACGGTATCTGAGGATGGGATTGTGTGGGTGCGATCGTGTAGCAAAGGTTGGCGGGATGGTATTCCGTCGATGGGTATTATGGGCAGGACGCCGATGGTCTCTCCGGCAACTCAAGGGGCGTTTGTGAGCATTTGTTAGGCGGGTGTTGGAGTGGATCAATCTGCTTAGGGCCAGCAATTTTGACACGACCCCTGAACCCGACACGAACACGACACGAAATTAGCGGGTTTGGGTTTCCCTAAACGGGTTTGGGTCGTAAACAGGTCAACTCGTTTATCTTGCTTAAACGGGTTGTTTCGCGGGTCACCTACCAGTCCTGTTTATGTTTTTTTTTTTTTTTTTTAATGGAAAAAGGATTTTTTTTTTTTTTTTTTTAAAAAAAAAAAAAAAAAAAAAAAATAGAGGAATATGAGAGACAATGAGACACTGCTCGCAGAAGAGGGAATAAAAAAAAACCTAACTTTTTTTTTCCTTCAGGCTTCACTCTTCAGCGCCTCCCATTACAGTTCACTCAGTCTTCAGCCAATCAACCCCTTCTTCTTCCTCCATTGATTTTCATTTTTCCACTCTCTCCCGTTCAACGCTCTCTCTCTCTGCTCTCCACTTGCTGCCAACATCACAGCCGCTCTCCCCCTCTCTCTGCTGCGCCGCCAACGTCGCTCTGCCACTCTCTCTCTCTCTTCCGCCAATGTCGCATCCAGTACCGGTACGTTAATCTTTGTTTATTTGTTAATCTTTGAAAAAATTGTTTATAACCTTCCAAATTTAATTTGTAAATCTTTGTTTATTTGTTTATAACGTTAGTACCAAACCTAATCGGATGGATTCATGAGTTAAGATTTGAAAAAATTGCAGATTTTGATGACTTTTGGTATTCTAGCAAAGTCTCAGCCCCTTATTTTCTGCTGATTTCTTATTTCTCCTAATATTTTCACCGTGGGTCAAATGGGTCGTGTCGACCTGATCCGACCCATTATACTAAACGGGTTTCACGGGTCATGTCGGGTGACCCGTGAAATTACCATGTCGTATTGTATCTGGGGCTTCGACCCGTTAACATAAACGGGTCGTGTTTGGGTCTACCTTAAACAGGTCGCGGGTCTTCACGAGTCATAAACAGGTCGACCCGCAAACCCGTTTTGCCAGCCCTAGTCTGCTCCAGGGGCTGATTCTTCAACGATAGGCAGTCTGGGCGCGGAGGGGGAAGTCTTGTGTGTTGCGCCTAGGGAGACGACTGTGGGTGTTAGCTTGGAGGGGGAAATTTTTGGTGATGTGTCTGCTCCCTCATCGCACAGAGCTGCGGCACGGTCTGGGATTGGGTCAAGGGCGGAACCTTCAGGAACAGGAACGTCAGGGGCAAGTTCGCAGGAGGCAAGAGGAGCTGAAGCTCACGATGGAAGTTAGCAGGATTGCGGGCTTGTCCTGTGACGAGCAGATTGGTAAGCTAAAGGAGGTATTGAGAAAGTTGGTTGCCAAGAAACATGAGGGTCAGTAATGATTTTTATGAAGCATAATATATTGACATGGAATGTGAGAGGGTTGAATGAGGGTAGAAAAAGGATGAGGATCAAAAATCTTTTGAGTAAATGGAAAGTTGATATTGCTTGTCTCAGAGAGACTAAACTGGAGATGATTTCTAACCAGCTAGTGCAAAGTCTGTGGAGATGCCCTTATGTAGATTGGTGTCATGTGGTGGCTAATGGGGCGTTGGGTGGGATCCTTCTGATGTGGGATCGCAGGGTGGTGTCAAAGATAGATGTTTGTAAGGGCAGCTTTGTAGTTGCTTGTTCCTTCAAGAATGTGGATGATGGTTTGGAGTGGGCTTTCGCGGGGGTGTATGGTCCTAATAGGAACACTTTTAGGAGGCTTCTATGGGAGAAACTAGCAGGGGTGATGAGCTTATGGGATATGCCCTAGTGCATTGGGGGGGACTTCAATGTCACCCTTTTTCATAGTGAGAGATTAGGAGTAGCTAGAATGAGGCGTGCAGTGTCAGCTTTTGCAGAGTTTACTGGGGACCAAGGTCTTATGGACCTCCCTTTGGCTGGTGGGGTGTCTACGTGGTCTAACTACCTGTCGTGGTCTAGATTGGACCAGTTTTTGGTCTCTCCGGAATGGGACTTGTGCTATTCGGGGTTGGTTCAGAAGAAGCTTCTTCACGTGTGTTTCGACCACCCGCCTATTCTTTTGACTAAAGGTGGTATGCAGTTCGGGAAGCATTCCTTTAAGTTTGAAAACATGTGGCTTAAAGATGAGGGTTTTGTAGAAAAGGTTAGAGATTGGTGGGGTTCTTTCTCTTTTGTGGGTACTCCAATTTTGTCTTGGCCAAGAAACTTCAAGCTCTTAAGGGAGAGATAAAGAAGTGGAATAGTGAGGTGTTTGGTAATGTGGGGGCTAGAAATAAGGCTTGCGCGGAGGAGTTGGAGCTGCTGGACAGTTATGAGGAAGGTAGAGGGTTGTCAGAAGAGAAGGAGAGGAGAAGAGGGCTGGCTACAGATCTGGAAGCTTCTCTTTTACAAGAGAAAATTTGTTGGAGACAGAAATCAAGGGTCTGGTGATTAAAGGAGGGTGACAAGTGTACAAAGTTCTTTCATCAGGTAGCCAATGCTAATCGAAGAAATAATTCTATTGAGTCCTTGTCGGTGAATGGCTCGCCTACTTCGGATCCCACTATCATTAGTAATCATATTGTCAACTTCTATGAGTCTTTATTTTCGAAGCCCCTTAGTTGGAGACCGAGGGTGGACAACCTAGAGTTTGAAGTGTTGAATGTTGACGAGGGCGGCCAGTTTGGAAGAACCTTTCAAGGAAAGGGAGGTGATCAAAGGTATGGATAGGGATAAGGCCCCTAGTCCGGATGGGTTCTCTATGGCTTTCTATCAGGATTGTTGGGAAGTGGTTAAGGGGGACTTCATGGCGGTCTTCGCCGACTTTCACTCTCAAGGTAAATTTGTGAAGAGTATTAATTCTACCTTTATTTTGCTTATTCCTAAGATTCACGGGGCAAAGGAGATAAAGGATTTTCGCCCTATTAGCCTTGCAGGTGTCTATAAGATTATAGTTAAGGTTTTGGCCAATAGAATGAGGAGAGTTATGGATAGGATCATCTCTAAGCCTCAAAATGCTTTTGTAAAAGGAAGACAGATTCTAGATTCGGTCCTTATTGTGAACGAATGCTTGGACAGTAGACTCAAGGCTGGGGACCCGGGGGTGTTGTGTAAATTGAACATGGAGAAGGCGTATGATCATGTAGATTGGAACTTTCTCATTTACTTATTGAGGAGGTGTGGGTTTGGGGAGAAATGGTGCTTGTGGATCAAACAATGCATCTCGTCTGCCCGGTTCTCAATTTTGATCAATGGTGTTCCGTCCGGTTTTTTTGGTAGCTCTCGTGGGGTGCACCAAGGTGGTCCTCTCTCTCCTTTTTTATTCGTCTTGGTTATGGAGGCGTTTAGCAAAATGCTTGGGTCTTTCACATCTAGGGGGCTGATCTCGGGGTTTTCGGTGGGGTCAAGCGAGCAGAATCGGGTCCTCGTCTCTCATCTTCTTTTTGCAGATGATACCTTGGTCTTTTATGGGGCTAATGCTAGTTAGGTCAGGCTCATTGGAGCCTTGTTTGCTTTGAAGCAGTCTCAGGGCTTAAGGTGAATTTGTCTAAGTCTGCTTTGGTTCCAGTTGGATCTTTGGGTGATGTGGATCAGCTTGCCGGGTTATTGGGTTGTGGTACTAGTTCTCTGCCTTTGAAGTACTTGGGTCTGCCGCTAGGGGCTTCCTTCAAGCTCAAAACGATGTGGGTTGAGTTGGAAGATTTGATGGCGCGGCAGTTGGCTCCTTGAAAAAGGTTGTATCTTTCCAAGAGAGGTAGGGTTACGTTGATTAAAAGCACTTTATCAAACTTGCCTACCTACATGTTGTCTTTGTTTCCTATCCCCACTCAAGTGACTAAGCGTATTGAGAAGATTAAAAGGGATTTCTTGTGGGGGGGTTGAATGATGAGGTAAAGATGCATTTGGTCAAGTGGGATAAGGTGTGCTCTCCCATTGTTGAGGGTGGGTTAAGAATCTGGAATATAAGGTGGTTTAACCAAGCTCTTTTGGGGAAGTGGTTGTGGCATTTTGCTCATGAGGAGGGGGCTTGGTGGAGATCGGTTTTGGTGGCAAAGTATGGGTCGACTTGAGGGGGTTGGTGCTCAGGGGATATTTCTGGTTCTCATGGGGTGGGTCTATGGAAATGCATTGTAAGGGTTGGCAGGTTTTTAGGAGCCTTGTTAAATTTGATCCTGGCAAGGGCTCTAAGATTCGCTTTTGGGATGATGTCTGGTGTAGGGATAGAGCTCTTAAAGAGGCTTTTCCGGGTTTGTTTATCATTGCCAAGTTCAAGGAGGCGTCCATTGCGGATAATGTGGAGTGCTCAAATGGAACCACCCAATGAAACTCCAATTTACTAGGCTAATTCATGACTGGGAGGTGGAGGTTTTGGCCATGTTTTATAGGTGTTTGCATGCTTGTAAGATGAGAGGGGTTGGGGATGACAAACTATGGTGGCTGCCTTCGCATAAAGGGATTTTCTAGGTCAAGTCTTTCTACTAAGCTATCTAGTCTTTTGGGCCTTCTTCGTTCCCTTGGAAAAGCATTTGGAGATCTAAGGCACCTCCTAGAGTGGCGTTTTTTGCATGGATGGCTGATCGTGGCAAGATTCTTACCCTGGATAATCTTAGGAGAAGGGGGTTGGTGGTGGTGAATAGATGCTGGCTATGCGAATCGGATGAGGAGTCGGTTGATCATCTTCTTCTCCATTGCAAGGCGGCGAGAGCCTTGTGGAATGCCTTTTTTGCCCGGTTTGGTCTTTGTTGGGTTATGCCTGGCTCAGTTATTTACTAGTTGGTGGTCGAGTGGTCGTACAAGGAGCGCTGTTGTGTGGAAAATGGTTCCTCTTTGTATTATGTGGTGTATTTGGAGGGAGTGAAATAATAGATGTTTTGAGAACTCTTCGAGGTCTAGCGAGGAGCTCCTCCATTTTTTCCTTTTTACCCTTTTCACCTGGACAGCAGGCTGGCTTGCCCCGCGGGTGATTAGTTTTGATGATTTTTCTTTCTTTTTTCTCCTCTTCTCCTAGCCCCATTGTATACTCCCAGTGTACTAAGGGTTGCACCCCTCTGCGCTTTTGATATATTCTATTGACTTATCAAAAGAAAGTTTACATGGTGACTTTCCGGCCTAAGGCTCCTAACAACTTTGTGACTTTCCACCCTAAAGCTATTATAGAAAATTAATGACATGGATAAAGACCTTAAACTACAACTAGGAATCAACAAAAGATGGATAACATGCATTGTGGATGAATCTATTTTACCACAAGTCCAAATCATGGTTCAAAGCACACAACCTATATAGAAATTAAGGACACGGTACTCTTCGTAAAAGATATTTCTTGAAGCAAAAAAAAAAAAAAAAGTAAAAGTAAAATCTTCTTACTAGTCTGATGTAACCCCCTAATAAAAAAAGGGAGCTTTATTGAATTTTATCCTTATAATTAACCTAAGGGTCCATATTCCAATGTCCAACGACATCAACTAAAAACTTCTGATAAAAATCCTCACATACATCTTCCAAATTTAGGATCTCACAGTTGAATGAAATGTTTTGCGCACCCAACCTCAAATACTAAAAAATATTTTGTCGTATAGTGTCCCTTATCCCAAATCTCATTGATGAGATTTGAAACTAAAACTTCTACGAATTTGATCCTTGATAGGCTCTGCATCATCTTCCTACAAGATGCCATCATTTTCTAAATTCAATTTCCCTTCTATATCTTTGGCCTTCTAGATACTAACTTGTCTTCTCACTAAATTTCTTAGAATGGGTTCTGCATCTAAAATTTTTGGGCTGTCATGACCAGCCAGAACAAGGGATAGCACCTGCAATAGGTTGAAAAAAAGGGGACTCAATCTGACAGTTCCTCTATAAACCATGATGCATCTACTAGATTGTAAGTTTGGTTTTTCATACTCTTCACGCCTTTCTTCTTTAATTTCTTTCCATTTTTGTTAGAAGAGTTATTAGGGTTTGTGAGTCATTAGGGTTTGGGGGTATTTTGGTCATTGTGATATTTTCGTAAACTTATATAATAAGGTGTGGTAGGCTACGTAACAAGAAGAGAGTAACGTGCCTCCACCTTTTTGTGTGGTATTAGAGCCTTAGGGTTTAGATCTTTTGCCCTTTGTTTGTAGTCTTTGTTTTCTGCTCTTGTATTTTGGTTGAACCTCACGTCCTGCTGTTGATGAGTCACCCTCTGATGGCAACACTGCCCATGTGGGCATAGCGCCCACAAGGGCAGTGCCTTGATAAAGCTCTAAAAGAGCTATTCATCATGATCTGTTGAGAAAAAAAAAAAGTTTTTGTTTGTTCTTTGTCATGGTGTAGTTTGTTATCATGTCAGTCTAACACAATTACACAAACGGTGGTGGTCAGTGACACCAACGGTGGCCAGAGCATTGGTTTGAGGTCATTCGTTGAGTTTGTGGCTCTTGTCTTTGTTGTAGCCAGAGTTTTCTGTGGTGCTTGATGGCTACTCTCCGGCGACATCTATAGTGGTTACTTTCACTGTCGCAGCTGGAAGCAATTAGTGAAGGCGGTTGTTAGTTGGCCCTTCAAAGGTCATAGATGGTGTCTTCAATGAGTCCTGAGTTTTCAGGGGCCTTTTGTGGTGTTTTTGGCACTCTCTAATCGTCTCCAGTGAGTTTCTGGCAAGTTGGTGGAGAAGACGATCCACTTTTGGTTCTGGGTGCTTGCTATTCCCTTGTCTATGATAAGGATAGCCACGTTCTCAGTTTGGATAAGTTGTTTATGTTTGGGACCGGTTCAGTTCTGTTCTTGGTATTTTCTGGCCGGCTCAAGTGGTTTTTACATGGTCCAGCCCCTGGCCCAGCCAGTTCAGCATCTTCCAAATCCGGTTCAGTTAGTTTTCATCCAGTTCATTGTGATTATGACCGGTTCAATTGTTTCTCATCCAGCTCAGGACATTTCAGTTCCTGTTCAGTGGTATTCAGACCAGGTCAGAGCATATTTTGACCGGTTCATTAATCTCCAATACCGATTTAGCCTCTTTTACAGCCGGTTCAGTGCTCTTCTACACCGGTTCAACAAGTTTCATGTCTGGTTCACTGTGGTTCACTTTGTTTCTTGGCTAGTTTGTGGTATGTTAACCTGGTTCGTGTTGATTTGTGCTACATGAAGCTTCCATCGGGTTTGTTGCTCAGTGAGAGTAATTCCCATTCAAGTTTTTGTTGTTCTTAACGGGATCGTCATTTGTTATCAAGATCCGACTAGCCTAGTTGTTTTGCAGTGGTTTCCGACTGGTTAGCTGTTTTCCGATGAGATTCTACCGGCCTTGGTGTTTTGCAATGTGATTTGATCTACTCTTGGTGTTTTGCGGCGAGATCCGATTGGCCTTAGTGTTTTGCGGTGGGTTCCGAAAGGTCCTTGTTTTCCAACGAGATCCTATTGGCCTTGGTGTTTTTTGGCAAGATCCAACTGCTCATTCCAGTTTCCGGCGATTTTTTGACCGGTGTTGAAGCTTTTAGCAAATTTTCTTGTTATTTTTATTTTCACCCGTTTTTGTATTATGAGCTCCAAGTTGTTCTAGCTCAAGGGAGAGTGTTAAAAAGTATGCTTTTCGAGGTTATTTTTCGTTTCCTTGTTTCTTCCAAGTTGGGCTTATATAATATATATACTCTAGCTTGAGAGAGAGTGTTGGAAGAGTTATTAGTATTTATGTCATTCGGGTTTTGGGTATTTTGGTCATTGTGATATTTCCCTAAACCTATATAATAAGATGTGTGATAGGCTACGTAACAAGAAGAGAGTAACGTGCCTCCACCTCTTTGTGTCTAAACCATTCATGCAAACTACAACATATTTAATGATTAGCAAGCAGAAAAGATAACCCAAAATTTAATGAAAAATATTTTTTCTCCATTTTGATAAATTTTCTGATAAACCATAGACTCTTAATAGTTTCCCCAAAAGACAATTGTTTCAATGGAAAACATTTTTCTAATCTTAGAACTCCAGCCGCCAGATTTTTGTACATGACGATTTTGGAGGAATTTCCTAGGCTGGCTACGAAGGGAGTAGTGGGCTCTGCACGGAAGGTCTTTTCGGTGGCTGAGGGGGTCTTAGCGAGCTCCAATGACTCCTCTTCGACGGGGAGTCTGGGCAGGCTACCGTTCAGTTCAGTGGCAGTGTCTGGGGTGGAGTCTCCAGTTAGGGGAAGATCCAGGGTCAGTCGGCAGGTGGAAGAGGAGCTGAAGTTTATTATGGAGACGGGTGGGGCTGCGGGCATGTCATGTGCAGGGCAGTTTGGCAGTTTAGAGGAGGTGCTGGGGCAGCTTGTTGCAGAGAAACAAGGGAGAGCTACTGGGAGAGAGAGGGGCAGCTATGTTATCAATGAAGCTTAACATCTTGACTTGGAATGTGAGGGGCCTAAATGAGGGCAGAAAAAGGTTGAAAGTCAGGAATCTTTTAAGCAAATGGAAAGTAGACATAGCTTGTCTTCAAGAGACGAAGTTGGAGCTGTTTTCTAATCAGTTTGTGCAGAGTTTGTGGAGATGCCCTTATGTGGATTGGTGCCACGTGGCGTCTAACGGGGCCTCGGGTGGTATTCTTTTGATGTGGGATCGTCGGGTGGTGTCAAAGATAAATGTTTGCTTGGGTAGTTTTGTGGTTGCGTGCTCTTTTAGAAACGAAGAGGATGGTATGGTGTGGGCTTTTGCGGGGGTGTATGGTCCGACTAGAAACAATTTCAGAAGGCTTTTGTGGGATGAATTGGCAGGGGTAATGAGCCTTTGGGATATGCCCTGGTGTATTGGGGGGGATTTCAATGTCACTCTTTTCCACAGTGAGAGATCTGGTGAAGCTAGGTTGAGGCGTGCTGTGTTGGAGTTTGCTGATTTTACTATGGAACAGGGTCTTATGGATCTTCCCTTGGTTGGAGGTATATCTACATGGTCCAACTCCTTGTCTTGGTCTAGGCTGGACCGGTTTTTGGTTTCTCCGGAATGGGAATTGAGATATCCGGGTTTGGTTCAGAAGAAGCTGGTTCGGGTGTGCTCCGATCATACGCCAATTCTTTTGACTAGGGGTGGTATTCAGAATGGGAAACACTCCTTCAAATTTGAAAACATGTGGCTCAAGGAGGAGGGTTTTGTAGATAAGGTTAGAGGTTGGTGGAGCTCTTTCTCTTTTGAGGGTTCCCCGAGTTTTGTATTGGCAAAGAAACTTCAAGCTCTCAAAGGAGAAATCAAGAGGTGGAATAGAGAGGTGTTTGGTGATGTGGGAGCAAGGAATAAGGCGCGGATAGAGGAGTTGAAGTTGCTGGACAGCTATGAGGAAGGTAGAGGATTGACGGAGGAGGAGAAGGAGAGGAGGAGAGGGCTGGCTTCAGATTTGGAGGCTTCCCTTTTGCAAGAAGAAATTAGTTGGAGACAGAAATCAAGGATCCGGTGGCTTAAAGAGGGTGACAAGTGTACTAAATTTTTTCACCAGGTGGCCAATGCTAATCGAAGAAACAACACTATTGAGTCTTTGTCCGTGAATGGTTCGGTTACCTCGGATCCCGATGCCATTAGCTCGCACATCGTCAATTTCTATGAGTCTTTATTCTCGGAGCCTCTTAGTTGGAGACCGAGGGTAGACAACTTAGAATTTGAAGTGTTGAGTGGGGACGAGGCGGCCGGGTTAGAGGAACCCTTTGAGGAAAGGGAGGTAAGGGAGGTGATCAAAGGTATGGATAGGGACAAGGCCCCTGGCCCGGATGGGTTCTCTTTGGCTTTCTTCCAGGATTGTTGGGAGGTGGTGAAGGGGGATTTCATGGCGGTCTTTGCAGATTTCCATTCCCAAGGTAAATTTGTGAAGAGCATTAACTCTACCTTTATCTCGCTTATCCCTAAATTTCAAGGGGCCAAGGAGATAACGGATTTTCGTCCTGTTAGCCTTGTGGGTGGGGTTTACAAGATTATAGCCAAGGTGCTGGCCAATAGGATGAGGAAAGTTATGGACAAGATTATTTCCAAGCCGCAAAATGCTTTTGTGAAAGGGCGTCAAATCCTAGACTCGGTTCTTATAGCAAACGAGTGTGTGGATAGTAGGCTTAAATCAGGAGTTCCTGGGGTGTTGTGTAAATTGGATATGGAGAAGGCGTATGATCATGTCAACTGGAACTTTCTTCTTTATTTATTGAGGCGGTGCGGTTTTGGGGAGAAATGGTGTTCGTGGATCAAGCAATGTATCTCGACTGCCCGGTTTTCTGTGTTGCTCAATGGTGTTCCTTCTGGCTTTTTTGGAAGTTCTCGAGGGGTGCGTCAAGGAGATCCTCTCTCTCCTTTCTTATTTGTCTTGGTTATGGAGGCGTTTAGTAAGATGATCGGTGCTATTTCTTCTAGGGATCTGATTTCGGGGTTCTTGGTGGGCTCCAATGAGCAGAATCGGGTTGTTGTTTCTCACCTTCTATTTGCAGATGATACTTTGGTCTTCTGTGGGGCGTCTGATTGCCACATCAGACGTTTGGGGGCTTTACTGGTCTGCTTTGAGGCGATTTCAGGACTCAAGGTTAACTTGGGTAAGTCTGCTTTGTTTCCAGTTGGCACTGTTGGCAATGTGG
The DNA here is from genome assembly GCA_006937295.1 of Carpinus fangiana. Taxonomy (NCBI): domain Eukaryota; kingdom Viridiplantae; phylum Streptophyta; class Magnoliopsida; order Fagales; family Betulaceae; genus Carpinus; species Carpinus fangiana. The sequence goes on from CM017322.1 coordinate 19,552,679, forward strand.
ATCATCTTGCTGGGTTGTTGGGTTGTGGTACTGGCACGCTGCCTTTGAAGTATTTGGGGCTGCCTTTGGGGGCTTCGTTCAAGCTCAAAACCATGTGGGTGGAGTTGGAAGAGTTGATGGCTCGGAGGTTGGCTCCTTGGAAGAGGTCGTATCTTTCCAAGGGAGGTAGGGTTACATTAATCAAGAGCACCTTATCGAATTTGCCTACTTATATGATGTCTTTATTTCCTATCCCCGCGAAGGTGGCTAAGCGTATTGAGAAGATTCAACGGGATTTTCTTTGGGGTGGGTTGAATGATGAGGTAAAGATGCATTTGGTTGAGTGGGACAAGGTGTGCTCCCCCTTGGACGAGGGAGGATTAGGTATCCGTAATTTAAGGCGGTTTAATCAAGCTCTATTGGGTAAGTGGCTGTGGCGGTTTGCTCATGAGGAGGGGGCCTGGTGGAGGTCGGTTTTGGTAGCTAAATATGGGTCGGACTGGGGAGGCTGGCACTCGGGGGACATCTCTGGACCTCATGGGGTGGGTCTCTGGAAATACATTTGTAAGGGTTGGCAGATTTTTAGGAATCATATTAGATTTGTTCCTGGTGATGGCGCTAAAATTCGCTTTTGGGAGGATATTTGGTGTGGGGATAATGCTCTTAAGGAAGTTTTTCCTGGATTGTTTAACATTGCCAGATTTAAGGAGGCGACTATTGCGGACAACATGGAGCTCACTAGTGGTATCATTCAATGGAATATTCAGTTTACCAGGCTGAGCCATGATTGGGAGGTGGAGGTTTTGGCCTCGTTCTACAGATGTTTGTATGACTGTAAGTTGAGAGGGGTAGGGGTTGATAAGTTGTGGTGGGTGCCTTCGCGCAAGGGTTCGTTTGAGGTCAAGTCTTTTTATCGAGTTCTATCCCCCTCTAGGGCTATTTCGTTCCCTTGGAAGGGTATTTGGAGATCTAAGGCTCCTTCTAGAGTGGCGTTTTTTGCTTGGACGGCTGCCCATGGCAAGATTCTTACGGTGGACAATCTTCGGAGGAGGGGTATGGTGGTGGTAAATAGATGTTGGTTATGTGAATCGGATGAGGAGTCGGTTGACCATCTTCTTCTTCATTGTGGGGCGGCGAGAGCCTTGTGGGATGCCTTCTTCGCCCGGTTTGGTCTTTATTGGGTTATGCCTCGCTCAGTTAAGGAGTTACTTGCTAGTTGGTGGTCGAGTGGTCGTCCTAGTAGCGCTGTGGTGTGGAAAATGGTGCCCCTTTGTATTATGTGGTGTATTTGGAGAGAGCGAAATGCTAGATGTTTTGAGGATTCCTTGAGGTCTAGTGAGGAGCTCATCCACTTTTTTCTTTTTACACTTTTCACCTGGACAGCGGGCTGGTTGGCCCCGCGGGTGATTAGTTTTTCTGATTTTCTCGTTCTTTTCTCCTCTCCCCCCTAGCCCTTTGTATACTCCCTGTGTACTAAGGGTTGTGCCCCTCTGCGCTTTTCAATATATTCTTCTGATTCATCAAAAAAAAAAAAAAGAGTTTGTAATGAATCTTAAATAACTCTCTCTCTCTCTCTCTTTGGTTAGACGACAAAATAAATATTTTCTTACCTACATTTCTAGTTTTAAATCTTGCAAAATCATTTCCACTCAATGAAGTAGCGCCTTAAGAAAAACAAATAAAGACACCCAGAAAACAATGGTGCTTTGGGGATTAGAAATTTGCGTTGGTTCAATCAAGCTTTATTGGGGAAGCGGTTATGGCGTTATGCTACGGAGAGGGAAGCTTATTGGAGGAAGGTCGTAGAGTTTAGTATGGAAGTATGGAGGGCGATTGGTGTACCAAACAGGTTGAGAGGCCATTTGGTGTAGGAGTTTGGAAGCATATAAGAAGAGGGTGGGAGTTGTTTTCCAAGTTCATCAAATTTGAAGTTGGTGATGGCACCCGAATCAGATTTTGGCATGACGTTTGGTGTGGTGATCAACCTTTGAAGGAGTCTTTTCCTGTATTGTTTCGTATTGCAAGGAACAAAGAGGCTTGGGTGAGTGATCATATGCAGATTATGAATGAGGAAGTTCATTGGAATGTTCAGTTTTTCCGAGAAGCTCAGGATTGGGAGGTGGAGGTGGTGACGGCTTTCTACGGTAAATTGTATGAGACCTGGCGTCATGTGGGAGGGGTAGATCGGATTTGTTGGATTCCTTCCAAGAAGAAGTTTTTTGAGGTGCACTCTTTCTTCGGCGTGCTTTCCTCTTCTTCGGATAGGTACAAGGTGGGGTATTCTTCTTTCCCGTGGAAGGGTATTTGGAAGGTTAAAGTCCCGCTCCGAACTAGTTTCTTTGTATGGACGGCTTCTCTTGGCAAAATTCTCACTTTGGATAATCTTCGCAAGAGGTTTGATTGTGATGGATTGGTGTTGTATGTGAAAGAGGAGTGGTGAGTCCATCAATCATCTTCTCCCTCATTGTGAGGTGGCTCGTACTCTTTGGAGTGTGCTCTTTACTCTTTTTGGTGTGAAGTGGGTAATGAATGGTAGGGTTCTTGATCTCATGGCATGCTGGAAAGGTCAAAGAGGTAATAAAATGGTGATGGAGGTGTGGAGAATGGCCCCTTTGTGCCTTATGTGGACTATTTGGAAGGAGAGGAATGCTCGTTGTTTTGAAGATACGGAATTGGCAATGGCGGAGCTTAGCAATAGATTTCTGAAGTTGTTATTTCTATGGGCGGGAGTTTTGAACATTCCTCAAGTTTCCAATATGCAGCAATTTGTAGAAGTGTATTCTTCCTTTTAACTTTGTAGGGGTGGATTTCTTTGTATACTTCATGTGTAATAGGGTTGCGCCCATCTGCGCTTTTTAATGATATCATTACTTATTTATCAAAAAATAATTTGAAATTATGATTTTTTTAAAAAAATAAATAAAAATTTTTTTAAAAAAAATAGGGAACTTATTAGGAAATCAATATAAAGCAAAAGGAATAGCAAAAGAGCGATAATGAAATGGTGCATCTCATTCACATTATTGACATGACCTACAACATAATTCCTCTTAACCATAAATCAACCTACTAAAAGAAGTTTGCCAATATAATTCTGACTGAATTAAAAGAAGTCAGTAAATTCCAAAACATAAAATTGCTTCTGAATGAATTAAAACTAATAAGTACTTTATAAAAAACTACATTCCAATTGGCCTCTTTCACAGAGTATCAATATTTAATAGTTACTTGAGAAATCAACTCTCTACTCACCTCTTTTAGATCTAATTTTCACAACAAGAGCAGGTTATTTGCTTGCCAAAAAAAAAAAAAAAGAACAAGGAAAGAAATAAAGAATGAGAAAAATAAAAAGGTTTAACTGGTTTTTTTTTTTTTTTTTTTATAAGTAATGTTGTATATATCAAAAAAAGTGCAAAGTGCCTCTAAGTACACAAGAAAATATACAAAGGTAACTCAACCAAAGCCCAAACACAAAAGACCCTAAGAAAACCCAAAATAATCCAAGACCAAAACTCACAAAAGCCCAATAACAGCCCTAAAGACCCAAGGCCCCTACTGCACCTCAGAGGGGAAGGAAAATACATTCTTAAACCCAAAAAACCCTGGCTGGCACTGGCACTTCGCCAGGGAAGACCTTCGGCCTCTAGCCTAAAAATTAATGGAGCATTCCAAATTTTTGAGCTCCCTCTTCCCCTTAACCTTTAAAGTAGAAACATCGATAAAAGGCTTCCGTCTCCTTATCAATGACAGAAAAAAGATCCAGAAGACTTTTTTCATCACCTCCTCAAGATAACCCCACCACGGGTGCGAAATTCCCCGCATCTAGCACCACCTTGGAATAGCCCTCCACCCCTCCACAGAAGGTTTCTACCACAACCTCGGCAAGCAGCTCCTGGTTTTTACGCAACTGCTTAGCAACCTTTTACTTTACCCTCCGAGAATACCCCAGTGGAGACTTGGAGACAAAGGAATAAAAGGGAGCACCACCCTCCGACATGCGAGGAAGACTTTTACCCAGCTCAACCACCCCGAGGGAATGAGAGGAAGTCGAGACTATAGAGCAGACTAGGGATTCTACAATATCAACCTGTGAACTTGGAAAAGACAAGCACCGGCAAAGAGGGAGAAATAGAATTCGACCCTAAAACCCCCGACATATCAAACCTTTCGCCGGAGCAAGTTTCTTAATAGCCTTAACAGGAGACAGAAAGACAGATTCAACTACCCTGACAGGAGAAGCCTCCCTGACCCTGCACAGCTCCACCACCCCCAAGGTGCTATCATCCTTAAAACTCTGAGAAGACACGAAAGCCTCCTTTACCACCGACGTAGAAGGAGAAACAACTCTCGGCCCGAAAAACCCTCGTCTAATCAAGCCTTTTGCCAAAGAAGGGATCCTATCAGTTTTAGCTTCCTCCGTCACCGGAACATAGATAGAATCCGCCACCCCAGTAAGAGAGTCCTCCCTTTCACTGCACAGAGGGCTCGCCGGAAGAATAGCCACTGCAGATGAGACAGAATTAACTGCTTGAGAAGGGGTACACACCATATCAATTTGCTGGACCGGCATAGATTTCGACAACAACTCACGCAGCCTCCATAGAAGAACCCAACCCCAACGCATTCCTGCCGGTCCTAGACCCATCAACAGCGATCCCAATACTCTCGCCGATAGCGCGCACTGACAACAGGTCCAAGCCATCGCCCGCAAGAGACTTAGAATGCGCATCGTCCGAGGACACAAGCATACCCAGCCAAAGCTCAAACACCAACGACAAAGGAGACTCCGGAACCACAACAGGCGAAGGAGACTCCGGAGTCACCAAAGAAACCCACTTCGAAGACACCATCGACGGTAACTCCCTACCCTCGAAGGGCCTATCCTGATTCTTCAACTGCACCTTACGAGAGAACTTAAGACGCCTAGAAGCTTTGGGCTTTAGGGAAAACCCAAAACCAACGCCCTTAGGATGCCTAGCGAGATTGGGCATTAGATAACGCCCAAACCCGATACCCTTAAAGCCACCCATACAATTTAAAACGGTCCTAATCCGTTTTCTTAAGGGTATTCCTTCAAACGCTGCTAGAAGGCCTTCAAGCAACCCAGTGAGAAGCCGACCCATCGCTGACTGAAAAAACACTAGAGGATGTTTGACCCATCTCTTGATAGAAATACCCCTCTTCTTCGACGAGTCAGCTGCCAACAAAGAGTTTTCCAGGTAAAAGCAATCCACCGCGAGCCGCTGATCAACCCCGCCATTCCTCATCTCAGAAAGCGTCATCACCTGGTAATCCATACAAAGCAAAGACCGCCCCTTCAACTCGAAGCAAGGCTTCGATTGTAATACCTCCGCAAAAGAACGACCCTGAGAACCTCCTGCAAAAGCATCAACCCATGCAGTCTTGGACTGCTTAGTTTGCATCCTCGGCAAAGGGAGAGACTCGGTCTCCACAAACCCATTATTACCTTCAAGAGAAGCCAACAAAAGACACAACTCACCCGCAAATCGACGCCAACCCCGCCCATAGCAACCCTTCGGGAGCCATAAAACTCCTTTACGACCACCCTCCACATAAGCAGACACCTCCAGAAATCTTCCTGCTTTACTAACACCCCCATGAACCATCAAAACCTTATCTCCCTCACGGTAAGACTTGGCAATATCATCCTTCACCTTACTCGCCGCTTCCACCGTTTCCACCAACCAAGAAGAACATTGGATGCTTGCAAATATATACCCTACGAAATTTTTTCTCCTTTCCTCCAAAAGAAGGTCAGGAGACCCTTCCTTTGCTGAAAAGCAAAGGGATTTAGCTTCAATGGAGAAGCGATGTTCCATCACGAGTCGTCGGACCCTAGCACGCAGCGCCTATACGAGCTACCGCTAGGGCATAGAGAGGAAAGAAAAAGAGGAGAGAACGGAGCATTTTAGAGGAGAGAGAACAGAGCCTTTTTTTGTCAAATTAAAAAAACATATACTCTCACTCTCTATTAACAAAAGCTGTCATAGATTTGGAGTCTATTCTTTAGCTTTGTAGGAGAAAATACCTACTTTATGGGCATCAAAGCCACAACCAAATTCAAATATGGTTCAGAATTCGAAGGGCCATGAAAAAAAAAAAAAAAACATAAACTAAAATTTGTCAAATATTGGTCAAGTTTCAAGGAGGAAACAACTTAGGAGGAGTTTTCTAATGGATATAACTATAAAATGTAGAGTTTTAATGCGCCTGAAACGAGGTGAACCTCCTAACTTTTATTTTTATAGGGGTAATCGTGTAATTTTTTTATACTTCAAATTTGGCTCAACAACCAGAAAGTTGGCTTAAGAATTTTGTTTTTGTAGATATTTATGTGTAAGGTTGCATTAGTTTTGTAGGTTCTTACAGTTTACTTTTGGATTCAAGCATGTTGATGTAGACAAACTTGGTTCCCAAGTTTGACTGACAGCATATTTAATGTAGTGACATTTCCAATTTTCTTTATATTTACTCTGGTTATGCATCATCCTCATCACTTTGTTTGGTCTCAACATGTGTGTCCCATTTCCAAGTGTTTGAAGCCCAAAAAAAGGGGAAAAAATGCTCTTGAGATATAGAGACACAAATCTTGCTGAACATTTAGAGGTGAGAAACAAATGAATTCAGGATTCAACCATGTAAATGTTTACAACTGCTCCGCAAAAAGTGAGACCCCAGAAGTCAGTCTCACCTTGGATGGGTGAATGGCCCACATTGAATGAGTGGATTATAAAGGTACTCATGGGTGCTAAGTTTCATATTGATTCCTTATTAGGTAAGACTAGGCTTTATAATTCTAGGGAACACCAATTGTAACTTGATTAATCATTTTGGAATAATAACGCAAATGTAGCTAGCGCTTTAATTGGGTCGTTACAAATGGTATAAAAGAAACCTAGTAACACCATGAAGTACTGAGGCACTGCATGACACGGATCCCGACAAGGACTCCAAGAATTTGAATATGAGATTACACACCATGAGTGGGTGGATAATAAAGATGCTCAATGTGTTAAGTCTCACATTGGCCCCTTACTATGTGGTACTAGACTTTATAAGTCATTTTAGGAGCTCCAATTATAACTTGACTACTCCTTTTGGAGTAACGCACAAATATGGCAAGTGTTTTCTGAGGGTCATTACAAAGTAGCTCTTAAGAAGTTAGTCTTACATTGGATGGGTGAATAGCAAAGTAGCTCTTAAGAAGTTAGTCTTACATTGGACGGGTGAATAGCCCCCATTGAATGAGTGGATTATAAAGGTACTCATGTGTGCTAAGTTTCATTTTGATTCCTTATTAGGTAAGACTAGGCTTGGTAATCTAAGGAACTCCAATTATAACTTGATTAATTATTTTGGAATAATAGCACAAATGTAGTTAGCGCTTTAACTAGGTCGTTACAAAAGGTATCAAAGAAACCTAGTAACACCATGAAGTGCTGAGGCACTGCATGACACGGATCCCAACAAGGACGCCAAGAATTCAAGGATGAGATTACATACCATGAGTGGGTGGATTATAAAGAAGCTTATGAGCTAAGTCTCGCATTGGTCCCTTACTATGTGGGACTAGACTTTACAAGTCGAAATGCGCAAATATGGCGAATGCTTTCCCGGGGTCATTACAAAGTAGCTCTTAAGAAAGCAACTTCTTTGAAAAGAGAGATAATGCAATAACAAAGGAAGAAGAAAATCAGTGAGAAGACATGTCCATCCAAGATATCTAGGTGACAGTGAAGATATATAAACTTATAACCAAGCAAAAAATTTGGCTGGACATCTTTTTTTTCTTCTAGAAATGAGTTTCAATACCTTATGTCACCGCATAAGCATGTCTGCCTGCACGTGTGTCTGTGTTTAAGTATTTACCATAAATACTGTTAAGATTTGTAAGAAGGGGAAAGAGATGGAGGCTGCTGCCTCTTTATATTATTCAAGCCTATTAAAACCTAATACAAACATCACAATGACCTAATGACCTAAAGACCAAACTACCCTTGAAACCCTAATGACTCAAACCCTAATATCTCTTCTAACACTGCCCCTCAAGCTGGAGCATATACATCATATGAATCCAGCTTGAAAGATACAAGCAAACGAAAAAACAACTTGAAAAACATACTCTAACACTCTCCCTCAAGTTGGAACAGCTTGGAGTATACAACACAAATACAAGATAATTAAATAAAACTTTAACGCTGGTCGAAAACTCGTCAAAAACTTGAACAACCATTTGATCGTCTCTCGCAAAAAAATATCAAGGCCGGTCGGATACAACGATCTCAACATTGGATCGGTTCTCGTCAGAGAATCCAAGGCCGGTCGGATACATCAATCACCAACAACAAACACATGATTAACCAACAAGTTTCGCCGGAAAACAGTTACTAAAAGAAAAAAAAAAACAAAAAAACAAAAAAAAAAAACAAAAAAAAAACAAAAAACACTTTGCCGGAGACTCGCCGAAAAATACAGAAACTGGCCAGAGATAAACCAAGTCATGTGTTTATCTCCGGCAAAAAGCAAAACATGCCGAAGACACAAAAACCAAGTCGAAAAACTGCAGAAAAGTGAAACTAAGCCGTTGATAGAGTTTCGCCGGAGTCTGGCCGGAGCGTCGCCGGAGAAGATAGAATATGCTGGCCAACCACCACAGAACACGCAGGCCAACACACAGAACACCCAAAAAAAAAAAAAAATCAAAATCATTTTTTTTTTCTCACCGGAAGGAGTTCCGGTCACCATAAAACAAGAACAAAACAGCTCTATGGAGTTCTTCGAAGGTACTGCCCATGTGGGCTGTGCTGCCGCCAATAAGAGAAAAATCAAACAATAGATTATCCAAGAATTGAAACAAGCTTTGATACTATTGTTAAGATTTGTAGGAGGGGGAAAGAGATTGAGGCTGCCGCCTCTTTATATTATTCAAGCCTATTAAAACCTAATACAAACATCACAATATATAGACTAAACCCTAATGACCTAAAGACCAAACTACCCTTGAAACCCTAATGACTCAAACCCTAATATCTCTTCTAACAAATACCATGTGAATAATTCATAATTCTTGAAAATATCTAACAAAGCCATGAGTACATTTTCTTTTTGAATATAGTTAGAAGAAAAACTACATTCCAAATCCAGTTAGCCACATTTTAGCCCATAAGTTTGCCAGTTTTCATGCAGCCAAGGCATACAAATAGACACTAAGAAATAAAAGCAAAGAAGAAAGATCAAGAAAAACATAATAAACTACTGACTTCAACCACAAGATGAAGGATAGATGTGCGTACAGAAATCGAAGCTTTGAAAGCCTGCCCAATGTGGTTGGAATGTGTCCAGTCAAATTGTTCAAGTAAAGATCCAAGCTCACCAAGTTTGTCAAATTCCCAAGCTCTTCTGGAACTCTTCCACTTATCTCATTACTATAAAGTTCCCTGTCATGACAAGATGATTTAAAGATCAGCAGAACAAAAAAGTAAAGAAAATAGCACACTCAACATATCATCACAAAGTATGCAAACAACTAAATTTACCATCCACAAATTTTGCTTTACCAACTTATACAGCCACGGGCAGAACAACACAACCATTCCTAGGGCTAGATGCCAAACAGTTTAGACTGTAAGATAAATATTTAATGTTAAATACCAAAAGATGTAATCCACCACGGAAATTGGAAGTATGCATTTATAATTGTTATCTCTTCTAACAATAATGTACATTTTACCTTTTAGTCTTGAACAAATAAGACGTATAGTAAACAGTTGAACATGTGCAAAAAGCTACATAAAAGCCACAAAACATGCAAGGGGCTAGAACGGTACCATGCCACCCATCTGGCTTCTAGATAAAACTCTAACACAGGAAAGTGCAAAAATGTAGTCAGTTATAATTTTAATTTTCTATAGGTGTAATTCAATAAAAAGAAAAGCCCAATAAAAAGGCGCAACCCTAGTACATGGAAATTATACAAGAGAAATACCCAAAAACAAAAACTAATGTATAAAGGTCAAAAGACCCCAAAACCCTCATAAATTTGGGGCTGTGGGGTGTGTGTGTCGGGGGGAGGGGGGAGAGAGAAGCAACTCATAACCGTGTTCACTCATAGAGAGAATGCTAAAACAGAAACTTCAAGTTCAACATCGGTAATTCACAACCCCTAAAATTCTGAATGTTCCTCTCTCTGCAAATATACCACATAATACATAAGGGAACTTATTTCCAAATTTCACCACTACCAAGCCTTCCAAATTGCCCCTTCCAACAAGCCAATAAATCAGCAACTATATTAGACATGACCCATGAAACCTTAAACAGGCCAAACTCCAATGACCAAAATTGAAGAACTAGATGGTTTGTAATCTCTGATTTACACCTAAGCCACTAATACACAAATATTATTCCATGCTTCCTCAAATTGTCCACTGTTAAAATCTATATTGTCTAAGTAAAAGATGCCACTCTTACCGGAGCTCTAACCTTCCAAATACTCCTCCATGGAATGAAAATATCTCTATCTGATCTTAGAGCCTTAAAATAAGATTTTGCTCGACAACCATGACTTCTAGCAGAAATTCAAATCATTTTGTTCTCACCCTCCCTACAAAACTTAGTACAGTATAACACATCAAGAAAATCACATCAAATCTAATAAATTTGGAAAAATCTCCCCAATCTCTCCTAATATTTTTCCATAAACTAACCCCATCAGCATACTGAACTTCACATCTGAGGACCATTCTCCCCATTAAATCTCAAATTTTGTATCCACCACCATCTGCGGCAAATGACCCCAATATTTAAAATTTTCTTCCTAGACAATACATGTTGCCACAAATTTTTTGATATAGAAGATCAGAAGAAAAATGATCAAAAAACATGATATATAACCCATCATCATGTTTGCACATGTATGTGTGTAACGAAGTGTCCATACACCATCCATATTTCTACTTATTTACATATAATATCACATACTTCCCTTATCCCTTTTTGCTGGGCCTCCTTTCCTTTTTTGGATGTCCAGTTATAAGGTCTCTACTGAATACTTTAAAAAAGATATCAATAAGGTTAGTAAATAGCCCTCTAAATGCTAGAGAATGGTATCAGCATGAAAAACAATGTGGGTAAATTTGGAAAGTAATAAATTTTAGAGAGTAAGGATGATTGTTCCCTTAAAAAAAGTTGGAATCCCCATAACGGGTGAACAAATTGGTACAGAGGGAGTAAAATGCATATGGGTGTGGAATTAGATATAAAATCAATACACTAAACAAAAACCAATAGAAAATGAGATAACAATGAAAGGGAGGATACTACTGAAATCATGTAGAGAAATGAAGAAACTCATCAGCCAAATTCCCATAAAATCTATGTACCATGACGTATGAATAACTCTAATGCAAAACACTAATGCAGCTTAGGGACACTTAAACTTCATTTTTCTTAGAAAAAAAACACTGTAGATGTCGCATTAATCTATCAAACCTTTTAAGATAAATTATCAAACAAGATGCATATTGTCGAACTTATGAGAATTTGGTTTCCTGAAACTTTAAGTGAATATATACTTGAACAAAATATTTCATACAACACTAGCCTATGCCATATTTATAGGGGTAAACCTCTATATTAAAGTCAAAGAAAAAAACTCAATCACAAGCTTGTCCATCCTTCATCAATCATGAAAATCACAAAAAGGGAATTCACACAATTCAAGGTCCTCAAGTTAATTAGACAAAAAACTACCAAAAGAAAATTTTGTAATTTTGAGGTTGATACTCTTTTTATTTTTTTATGGAATACACGAAATGGAACATCATTAAGAACAAAATTTTCACAGCAGTGAAGATGACTTACAAGTACTGCAGATTTGTAAGCTGGCCAAGTTGTGGAACCAGTTGCCCAGATAGATTTGCATTTCCAAGATCACTGGGAGAACAGATACAGAAATATAAATATTAAAATTAAAGAGTAACATCAAGTCAAAGAAGTCGCATGGTAAGCTTACACTCTTGTCACACTATTATCGCTATCACAAGTTACGTGAAACCAAGTGCAGGGATTGACAAGAGTAGGATCCCAACTTTGCAGAACATTATTAGGATCAGCTAAACCGGTCTTCAATGCATTCAAGGCATCGCCTGTCATACATGAACAAGCCAATCATTAGTCACAAACATCAATTAATAACTTAGAAAGTGAAGATAAAACTGTCAACATCCAATCTTCGTCAACAGTTTTCACCAACACCCAGAAAAGAGAAAAGAAAAAAAAAACAAAAACAAAAACAAGAAAAACAAAAAGTTCTCATCCAAAACAAAAGGGAGAAGGTTATATAATTAAAACCACCCAAAGTAGAGAGGTGTCCGTACTGAGTAGTGATTTAAATTGCAATTTGCTAGATACTATTGCTGCCTCAGTTGGAGACACTGATAGCGGTTATAGAGAATGACAAACCATGATTCACAAAAATCATTCAACTGTCTCACATACTCTCCCTGATAACACGCGACCCTAAATTGCTCGAGTGTTACCTATGCACAAAGTGCATAATGAGCCAAACCCTCAAGACTACTTCACACATCCAGTCAACCCAGTTAATTTTAAATCGATCACTTCCCATACCACCACAAAGGAGCAAAAACACAGAAGAAACCATCAGTACAATTCAAAAGTTATAGAGAAAGATCGAGATTTTAGCACAGCTACGGTAAATAGGGATCATTACAACAATTTCCCAGGCTTTATTTTTCTTAGTCGCCAGAGTGTATTTGGAGACTAAACAAATAGAGGTCAAATTCGTTGGAGATCGGAATCCAATTCACTACCTAGCAAATGCAAATAACAACTCCATATTTGAAACACACCCAAATTGCAAGAACAGAAAATGCATCGAAAACTTGAAAAAACATCGGAGCACGCACCTTCCGCATTAGCAGAGACCTTTGATACGAACCCAAACAGCAGAATTGACCAGAGCCAAAAAGCGAGAACCCAAATAACAAAATTCAGCCGCTCCATTGATTCCATTCCTTACTAGTCATAATACAAAATTACTCCCATCCTGAACCACTTCATGGATAAGCATATCCAAATCAACTGCTCTCGTAGCCGTTGACCGACCGATCCCCTTGACCTCCTCGTTGAAAAAAAAAAAAAAAACCGCTGGAGCGCGGTTGAAGAGAAAGAGAAACGCTGCCAAATCCAAATCGAAATCAGAATCCCGGGAGAGTTATTAAACGTTCTTATTTGGCTTTAAAAAGAATGAGAATTTTGGATGGGATTCCGGGAATGGAATTGGAGAGGAGTTGATTGGAGTTTGGTTGGGTGCCAAAAAAAGAAAGAGAAATGCATGCAGAGTCAGAGAAAGCAATAGAGCACAGAATATTCAAACATACAGTTCAGCAAAGCAGGTTTTACTTGGTCAATGTTTAGAAATTTCTTTTTCTTTCCTTTTTATTTTTATTATTATTTTTAATGTTTTTATTTTAACAGAATTAATGATATAACTTAAAAATCAGTTTATAAATCAACATTTGAAAACAAAATCTGTATAGTTAAATACTCGATTCTTATCTCACTTTTATATAACTGGGTTAATATAACAGTATTCATAACATAATACCGTTAGATCAGTTCAGTTAATTTGCAGTGCCACCACACTCAATTGTATAACAATCATAAATATGATATGTTGAAACATCAAGAGGATTTTACAAAATTTTGATTCATTTATATTACTCATTTGAATTAATTTTTATAAAATATATATTTATATTTAAAATTTACATTAGCGTTGATATAAAAAAATATATATATAATCCAATCATTTATATCCATATACGGATGGATACATGAAAGCTAAATTCTCAGAACTGCGGGTTTTGTTTATACCAAGTAATGCCTAAATGCGCAGTTGAAGAAGAGAGAAACCAGAGCAGATGAGAAACGGGTCAAAGACGCACGCACGCCCGCCCCGACAGCGGTGTCCCTACCACGTCCTTCAAAATTGAGGGATTTTAGGTTAAAAATGGTTGGGTGAGGGGCTCACTCTTGGTCAACCAAATAAATACCTCTTTCTAATCTACCTTTGTTTGAACGTCGAACCCAGATTTTGTGGTTTCCGTTCTTTTTCTTTTCTAATACGCACAATTGAGCTTGGTGATGTGATGTATTTGGCTTCCACGCCTTTGCTCTAATTTTCATTACTTCATTATTATTAGTTTGATTTAGCAGCATAATTGCCATTTCTTTTTCTTTTTCTTTTTTTTCTTTTTTTTAAGATGAATAAGTGATTTCATTAAAAGAACAAAGCTCAAAATAGAGCTAACACCTCAAACACTGTTACAAGCCTTTATTAAAGGCTGAGAAAAACAACCAAAACCAGGAAACATACCTACAAGCCAACATTACAAAAGCATATCAGCAAGTAGATTCCATAAAGAACACAAAATAAGATTCTCCCTAGTTCTAGAAAACCCTTATTTCCCAACAATTCTAGTTCTAACTTCCCACAATATTTTCTTCAAAAGTTGTTCTTTAGTGTTTGGAATACCAACATGTTTGAGCTCATTCGTTGTTCGTCAAAGGTTGTACATAACAGACCCAAGAATCAGACAACATAACAAACATTTAAGAGTTTTGTGCCCCCAATTGCTACATCCTAACTGTACAATATCATCCCAAATCATAGGAGTTTTTTCAATTCTGCAACGTAGCATGCAAAAATTCTAGATTCTATAGCTAAAACTGCATTCAAAAAATATATGATCACAATTTTCCAATTGGTTATGGCAGAAACTGCACTGAATTTCACCATTATAGCCCTATTTGAGCAATCTCTCCCTTGTAATAAGCATATCATTCATAGCAAGTCACATGATAAAAGCCTGCTTAGGAATAGCAAGAGGGAACCAGACAACTTCCACCATATAGCATCTTCATTCTTCTCTCTAAGGACCTCCCATGTATCTGAACTTACATAGATACCCTTCCTAGAGACAATCCAAACTGGTTTATCACAATGACCCAAGCTAACTTCTGGAAGTCTAGCTTGAATCTCAACTCTGCTTCTGATCTAGCTAGTCTCCAAAGCCAATCCCCATTACAAATAACAGAAGAAAATTTGGCTTCAATATTACTTTGAGCACCATAGACAGCTTTAAAACCATATTGCTCAGCAAAAATCCCTAAAGGATGCCACAAGTCCAACCACAGATGGATTTTTCCCCATTCCCAACCTCAAACCTCAAGAATCTTTTGGCAATATTCCTCAACTTCAAAATTTTCCTTCAACTCCAAGAGCAATTATGATGACTGCCAACACTCCAAAAACTCTTTTTTTTCAAGAAGTTCTCTTTTACCCAAGCTACCCAAATGGATCCAGACCTAGCAAAAATGCTCCAAACATGTCTGAGCATAGAAGTTTGATTCCAAACTTTTAGCCTTTTCAAAACCAAACCTCCCTCCTTCTTAGGAAAACATAGATCAGATCAAGAAACCTTAGCCTTTGCTACTCCTTCATCTTTCCCATTCCAAAGAAATCTATTGAATTTTTGTTCAATAGCTTTAATAATCTTCTTAGGAAGAATGAAAATTCCTGTCAAATACACTTGTAAACTATACAATATAAAGGATAGCAATTGGAGCTTGCCTACATAAGAAAGATTCTTGGAGAGCCAAGAGTCTATATGACCAGTAATTCTGTCTAGTCGTAACGACCCCAATGAGCAAATCAATTAACTAGTAATTGACCCCATGGTTCGTCTCCTTGCCTTATCCCTAGCAGGACAAGACTCAGAAATTTCAACATTTCTCGCTGAAGCGAGAGATCTCAGCCGAAGACTTTCTAAAACTATAGGAAATAAAGAGCAATAATTTAACATCCACACAAACATACACCAAAAAGTAAACATAATCCTCATAATATAAAGATAACCATCAAATGTACCGGTCATCAGACCGTCACCAAAATAAGATTACAACCCATAATATCATAACATTGTTATAACAAAAGATCATATGAATCAAAAACAAAGCTTAAGAAGAGCTAAAGAGATTAAAATCTCAATCATATCAGCACAGGTGATTCCTCCATCATCCCACATAAACTTCAACCAAACCATAACCATGTCCTCAAAAATGACTCGAATCAAAATCTTGTGCAATCACCCAAGTCTGCTCCGACGGCATCCTCTTCTCAAATAGCTAAATCGCGCAGATATTCGTAATAATGGGTGAAACATAAAATAAATGGGGCAAGTCTAAGACTTAGTAAATATTAATACAAATAATGTACATGTCAGTTTAGTGATGAACTCTAATTTTTAAATAAGCAATAATTCCTTTATGACAGTTTTATCTTATGGATGTGGTATAAATATATAATTCATGCATATGATATAGAGTGACAGTTATAGTTCAATAATATGGTCTACTTGAGATATTACTCTTTTCCAGCAGAGTTGTTTCCTGAGGGACCTGTAATATAACAGTGGTACCCCAGTTATTGTACGCTACAGTACATAATATTAGCAGCACGATCGAGTTAGACCTCGGATGGCTCACACCTCTAATGATGTCCGTCTTGTAATGACCGCTCGTTAAGGCTGGGTCGGCCATAAAACAACCATTAGATCCAATGCTCATATAACACACACATTTGACCATAAGGTTAACATATATGTAATAAGCCCATGGCTGTTATCTAGCACATACCAGTATACCATGTCATATGATACAAATTATCTTTTCTATAAGACTTGTGATGGCTAAAACATTGTAAAAACATAATTTCAAATACTATTTTAGCCCCAACTACCACAACTAGTGCTTTAGATAGCATATATCTTAAATTACATAGAAACTGAAACTGAAAGAACGTAATCTCCCTAAATAAATCATTGGAAGAAAAATTAGTAAAGGATGAGAAAGCATTTAATTATGCATTCAGCAAGTCCTCAATCACAATGGCATCAAATGAAAACATGCATCTTCTGTAATAAAAATGACAAATTATTACCATTAGAGATGCTCTTTGTTCCTCACTTCTAAATGCTTCTTTCTGTTTTTCTCAGCAAAAACAACAGTCAATTCACGGCCAAGAAGAATCTGACCATCCATATCATATTTGGCAACTGCAACATCAGCAAGATCTACATACTGAACAAACTCAAAGTCACGTGCCTCCCTGCACCATGATACTTGTTAAGTATCTCAAAAATTAGATACATACATTATGCATATTCACATGTGATCCAAAGATGCATGCTGATTGCGAAAATCATCAGCAACATGTAAATTATCGATAAGCACAATTTCTGATGATTCATACAATTCCACTGAAAACACCAAGTGGCTGCTAACCTTGTTAAAATTGAGATGAAATTCAAACCCAACTTCCTTCAAAACTTCACGTATATTAACATCATCTTCAACACTACTCTTATTTACTTGATTGGTATCTTCAACACTTTCAATGAAAACAATCAAGTACCCATATAAACCAATTAATTGTATATATTAATTAAAGAAAGCATTCAAGATAGTATTCAGACACAATTGGACAAATTTCAAAACAAGAAAGTTCACTAATACCCAAATAGAATAAGTAATTACAGAAGGTTTTTCAACATTCAAAAACCATATTATGTAATACAGTGCATGCTCACCCAGTATAATAATCTCGAGGCAAGTAAACATCCTTGAAGGGGGCAAACTACCCAAATGGCCCTATAAATCCTCTGGCATGCAACCATATTCAAATGATAAGTTTTGGTTGCATCAATTTTGATAGAACTAAGAGAAAAATTAAAAATTAAAAAATTAACCTATAGTCCTAACCCAATCTCCATAACAGTAAAGACATAATTTTTGACCTTCCAAGAAACAAATCCATAACTTTAAGAGCTTTTTTGAGCCATGCTACTAGAATAGTTATCATTTTGACACAATCACCAAAGGTCCTCTTATGTTTGACAAATAACAATCTTTAATATGAGAAGTACTATTTTAAAGCTATTTGTAACAGGATAATGCCTACTGCAACAATAAATAAGAAAGTATTACACAAATAATAGGTCCAGGTAACTATAACAACACCCAATTAAGAAACTAACAAAGACTCAATAATTTTATCAATAGCAAGTCATAAACATTTAATAATATCAAGTATACACAATTTAGATAGATAAAGAATTCTTGAGCCATTCCATAACAACAAATTTAATAATCTCTTACTTATTTAATATTTTATAGTAGTCATTTTTGCATACACTATAATTGCATACCTAAATGCATAAAAGTAATCAAACTCACTAGGAAATTTCAATTAGTTTTGAATATTTGTTTCTCATACGTTTTCATTTTTTTGTTTTTGCTCAGGTTCTAGTAATCAAGAGCATAACACTAAATCAAATGTCGCAAATTAACAAAACCTAACATTAGCAACAACAAAAAACAAGAATGACAAAACAAAAAACAAAAACACAATGACATTAAAAAGAAAGCTATCCACAATTTTTATACAATATGAAATGCAGAAGAAAGTGTATATATGTGTAGCGTTGTAGGACCCGATAGAAAAATTTCAAGTATACACTTTGGCCGTAGAGCATTTGACATAGGTTTGCTTGGGTTGTATGCACCAATTACACATGGCAACACCCAAACATTTTCTCCCATAACAGAATTTTTTGTTTTACATACACAGACGCCCTCATGACACCCTCTACTCTCTCACTTTGTTTTATACGCAAAGCACTGTACCTCTCACACCCTCACCTCCTCTTAGTGCTCACTACTTACGATCATCACTTTTTATCTCTCTAACAATGGAGGTCACTGTGCCATTGCCATTTTCAAATTCGTCTGAGAGCATACGTACCGTCGTCACCCATGAAACCTCTGATGTCCAGCGTTGGCTCGCCCGAATCAAGATTGAACCCAAACTGATAGTGGGACTCAGAGTTCGTTGGTGCTACGCCTTTGGCAAACAAAGGGAGTTTGGCGTTCCACTCTCCAGCTGTGCATGGGACGACAATGTCTGATTTTTCAAGTCGGGAAGACTGATGCCTCTATTCCCTGTTTTCTCTCCAAGTTTTGAATAACAAGGATGTGAAGATCGTGGGAATAGGAATAGAAAAGCCTCTCCAAAAACTTAGGGATTAATGCAATTTCCACGTCAATCATGTCGTAGATCTTGGAATTCTCGCAGCTGAAAAATTTGCCAAACCAGAATGGAGGAAGGCCGGGATGAACGAACTTGTGATGAAACTTCTTGGTGAGCAACTTCCGACCCAAAGGAAGATGAGGAGCAGATGGGATAAGTCGGAGCGTAGCCAAGATCAAGTAACTCACCTTTGCGTTGAAGTTTTTTTGTGTTGCTGTCTCATGGAGTCTATGGAGACGATGGATTAGTGAGAGTAATTATATCAATTTAATAATAATTAGGGCAAGTCTTAATTGGTTTTTTTTTTTTTATTGTTGAATTGTCTTCTTATGTATGGAATATGTTAGGTTTTATTTTTGTGTTTGCAAATTATGTGTCAAAACATAAATTTTAGATTGTAATGTTTATGTTTGAGCAAAGGATGAAGTCGATAAAAAAAAATGAAGAGTATCCGGATGTCGAATTTCTTGTTGAACACGCCATGTGAGACCTCGACCTTTCTAGATTTTTACATTGTACAAAACACACTAGTCAAAAGTGCTACAGGCGACACATAAGTAAGTACACACCAAATGTATCTAGAACATGTTTAACTATAAATACACTCCAAAAGATAAACATAATATTTTACAATGAACTAAAGTACCAAAACCATATCCATAATATCCTAAGCAGGCATAGGGATCATTGTCGCTGTCCTCTGTATCTGCATTAATATCTATGTAAATGTGGTATAATCGTGGTGTTACCACATTTATATAGGCAGATTAATGAGTCCACAATCTCAATAGGTATAAAATTTACTGACATTTCCAATACGAGCCATCTTTTTCAATAATATTTCTAACATGGTGATTATAATAACAGTTACGTTAGGTTTTTCAAACAGAATCATTTTTTTGTATAACTATAGCCGATAAAACAAGTATCATAGAGTTGTTTGTGATAAAATCTTTCTATCTTTGCTAAATATATGACTTTATATTTATACATATATGCATTTTACTTGTATCTCATAAAATGAATATACATATAAATACAAAGAGGTAAAACATATAAATTATAAATCACATTATTAAATGCATGCAATGCAATCTCTAGCATTTTCGACTTTCTGAAGGACTTGAACCTTTTGTTTACGGCTATCAGGAGACACCTTCGGCTTCTCTTCGGCTTTCTAAAGAATTTGAACCTTTTGTTTACGGTTTTCAGGAGACACATTCGGCTCCTTGATTAGTACCAGGCTTCTCATTTTAACCTATAAGGCTCCTTCAGCTTACATCGTTAATATAAAAACACCTCATCATTTTACAATCAACTTTAGGAAGACAAAAGGCTTCTTATTTAACCTAAGAGGCTTATTTGGCTCTCACTGTTAACATAGGAAAACCTTCTTGCTTTATATTTAATTCATCTCTTATTTTCAATGTTCAACAATATACAATAACATGTCTCTTAAAATCATTCTTTTGTTCTCATAATCATCTCATTTCATTTCGCAACTCATTTCAATATATAAAAATAATTGAAAGCATATATTCAAGTTACTCATAAATATTCAGGCTCATGTAATAATCATATTTCCAAAGCTTTATAAAATAGTATCATCCCAGTAAACAGTTATACTCACTAAAATAATACCATACTCAGAGCACACCCAGCAGGCTCCCAATAAGAGAGTCTGTTCCATATGTATAAGGAATAAGTCCAAAAAATCACAAAAAAGCTCCTTCAACAGATTTCCTATATGGATCCCTAAACAATAATATGCTACAGTAGAGCCTTATATATAAGGTTTCACTGTAGCAATATGTTGCTATTATTAAATTAAAAAAAAAGCTTTCTCTCTCCTGTCTCTCGCCTCTCTCTCTCTCTCTCTCGCACCACACCCCCTGCAACTGCAACAAAAAATGTTAACAAACCAAATAAAATGGCCGCATCCCAAATCATAATCTCCAACGGCCGCATCCCAAATTTCGAGCATTGCAGACGTCCAACGCTTCACGACGCGGTCGAGGAACTCAAGGACAAGATGGTCCAGTGGGGGCTTCAAAACCTGGGAAGTATCGGGAACCATTAGCAAAACGGCATTGAATTCGGCTTCGCAGTAGAGAAACGAGTAGAGGAGCTTGGGCGATGGAGAGGACGGAATCTACTAGGAGAGAGAAAGGGAAGAAGAAGCTATCGGAAGAAAAAGAAAGAAAATATGAGGGAGAAAGGGAAGAAGAAGCTGGAAAAAAAAAACTGAGCAAGGGAGAGAGAGAAAGGGAAGAAGCTACCGGAAGAAAAAAAGAAAGAAAATATGAGGGAGAGAGAGAGTTTGTTTAATAAATTAAAAGAATAAAATAAAATTTTAATGATATAGGGAAGCTGTTGGAGTGTATTTTGACATAGGGAAGCCAAAAAGTAGTTTGAATCCTTAAATGTAGGGAACGAGAAGAGGAAGTTGCTGGGAATGCTCTCAGAAAATAATTATACTTACTTGTCACCATTATGCGGGATTCCTCTGCTAACTTTTGATTATAAAAATTCACTGCATTTTTATGTGCCTGCGCACAACCATTTTTATGCTAAGATTACAATAAAAAGGTTAAAATAATGACCTCTTAATTTCTCCCTATACTCTATCCAAAATCGAGCAACATAATGACTATGTAGCGTTACCACATATTGTTATATGAGCATTACTACGGCATTAATATAATATTTATCTAAAATTTCTAACATTACTTGGGCATCACAATGGCTATTGTAAAATATATAATAAAATTTAGGCAGCACAACGACGCATTTGTAGTGTTTAAAAGGATGATTGAATATAATATCAGTCTTGAGATATTCAATCACACTTTCCCGAGCAATTTAGGCATTATAACGACATAATTTAAATTCTAATGAATAAAATTGACATAATTTAAATTCTAATGAATAAAATTGACATAATTTAAATTATAATAACTAGAATTGACATAAACTAAGGATAAAAAAATTTATATCTAGCACTCTCACTTGAAGTAGTTCCAAAGCTTATTACTACTATATATGTTTCTTACTATTTTTTCTTCTCTCTTTTTCTTTTCATCACTGTGCGACAGAGAGAGAGTTACTCGTGATTTTAAAAACAAAGCATGGTTGGTCCAATTTATAGGCTGCATATTGGGACATAGCTAGTATTATTCAAAAGGCTAAAAAAAATCAAAACTATAAACTTCCGTTTTCTATGGTAGGCGCCAAAATGCAGCAAATTTTTTATTTTATTGGTAGGCGTCATTCCTTAGTGTCTTGGAGAAAGTTTAAGAAGCTCTACACTCTTCATGAGTCTTTGAGAATATTTTAAAACATTGACACCTACTGCCTTTCATATATTAATGTGTGTATATATATATATATATATTTATTACTTAAAGTAAAATCAACTATTTATATGAACATTCACTTGAATGTTCTATGTACAGCACACGTCTATATATATATATATATATATATTAAACCAATCAAACTAATTCTTTATCCCACAAATTCTACCACTACTACTAACTCTCGGACATTTAACTTGGTAACTCTTAAATGCCAAATAATTTATAATGGGAATTAGGGCTAGCTAGTTCTAGCTATCTACTTCTCAGTTCATAAATTAGACATCAAATATATTTTTATAGTATATTTGATTTAACTTAAGACTGAAATTTATATTAAAGCATTCTTAGTAATCCTATTAAAATCCTCGGGTGTTACAGGAGTTGTTTGAGCTGTCGTCTTCTTGATTGACGGGCTCCTCCGACGATGTCACAATTTTATATGCATGCTTTTACAAGTCTTACTTTCTTAACATATTCAGCACAACATTTTTCTTAAAATGCTAGAATTCATGTGCAACAAGTATAAATTATGTGAGTTGCAAATATGCATGTTTTTGGTATACAAAATAGTCGTGTAGTGCAAGAAAAATAACATCGAGCATTATGTGAGTTAAAACTCACCTGGGTCGTATAACGTCTCCGAGTATTTCAAATTATCTGAGTTCTCCAAATTTGTAAAAAACCTTCTATTAGTCCTAACTCGCCTAAAACAACTCTAAAACAAGAAAAGAAAATATGAGCTACTAGACGGCGAGTTAAAGTAAAGTCCCCTAGCACACTTCGGACTGTACATCCGGTCTTGAGACCATACGTTTGCTTCGAGGTTTTCAGAGAGATCCTCATTTTGTCCACTCATCTTCCTATTCCCCTAAATCAAATTCTAAGGCTAATAAAAGACTCCTTAAGGTCTCTTAACTCAACATGAAACCTCCATAGAAGCGAAATCATGTTAAACCAAAACAATGCTAGTTTTAACAAGATTAAAGCATAACTTAAGCTAAAGCTACAACTAACAACACAAGACAACATTTAAGTAACATAACGACGTAAAAAGGAACTAGGTTTAGCGTCGTTACCTCCTTGAAGCGAAACATCAAGAATCTCCTCACTGTTAGCTTCGAAAACTCACAAACTCACAACACACACTCACGAAGGAAAGGTTTTCGCAGAGTCTAGGGACTGTTTGGGTGAGAAAAACGTAGGGGGTAGGGGCTATCTATAGCTAAGGGGTTCTATCCTTCATAGCAAGCCACATGATAAAAGCCTGCTTAGGAATAGTAAGAGGGAACCAGACCATCTTCCACGATATAGCCTCTTCATTCTTCTTTCTAAGGACCTCCTGTGTATCTGAACTTGCATAGATATCCTTCCTAGAGGCAGTGTAAACAGGTTTATCACAATGACCCAAGCTAACTTGAAGAAGTCTAGCTTGAATCTCAACTAGAGCTTATGATCTGGCTAGTCTCCAAAGCCAATCCCCATAGAAAATTTGGCTTCAATATTACTTTGAGCATCATAGACAGCCCTAAAATCATATTGCTCAATAAAAGATATATACATTGACTATGTATTATCTGATTATATGTATGTAAGATCCTTAAGATGCATTGTATTTGAGTGATGGTGTGTGAATCACAAAAGATTATACTCAAAGGTCCTTGCTACTTATAAAGCTTGTTGTTTGTAGTTGTAAATGGAACTGAGAATTCTATGTAGACTATAACATGTTAAACCTTAAATGACTTATGTTGATCATGAGAAGCAGTGAGGCTTCATGTTAATATGTTGGGGTATGGACAAAGTTGTGTCATACACTGAACCTAACCAAATGAGTTATCAATTGTATATACTATTACAAAAATTGATGTACGTACGTTCATGATGTCTTAAACATCTACTCTAAATCCTGAGAAGTTAGTGAACTCAGATGTGAAATGTTGATAACTTAGTAAGAGTGAGACCTATTATCTGTCAATAGAACTCAGTACATTGGGTAATCACATCTAACATTGTGGGAACATCAACTTCAAGAAGGAATTCAAATCTTTTCTCACAGAACAAAGAGATAAGGAATATTTTCCATGTTTTATATTTAATGGGAAAGACTATCCTAAAAGCTTAGGCCCGAGTGTTTTCAGTAGTTACACTGAAAACTTATATGTGTACAAGGTGAAATGTAATCTCACAAAGGTACATAGAGATAATCATGAATTTAAATCTGTGATTCAAGGAAAAGAGGTTGTGAATAAAGTAACAGTTGAAAAAGACGTTGGTTCAACTACGGACTGATTTCATTGAAAGGTAAACATGTAATAAGGACATCATGAGGATTGGTTAATTAAATAAAAAATAATCATTAGAGTGTAGTCACAATTGTTTAGTGGAATTAATTTTGATTAAATAGTGTCGTGTGATTTGATCTTGAAAAATATGTTCACAGGCCTTATTAAGCTAATGATATTTTACATTAGGTCCTTCTTTGAACTGATATGATTGACTGAGAAATTATACTGTTCCTCAAGTATTTATTTATCTACAAAGATGTTTTATTTTAATAAAACATGAGCCAAGAGATTTATTTAAATCTTAATTAGTTAGTTGGAGAATATGAATTAATTTCAAATGGTTAAAGTTAAATAACTTTGGGCTACATGAAATTAATTTCAAAAGGCTAAAGTTAATTAAAAGAGCATTGCGCTTAAGGATAAAACTTAAGCCCAAGTGTTAAATTAAGTAAAAGTGGGCTAGGGCTAAAAGCCCTAAACCTAGACTCATGGGGAATCTCAAAGGACAAGGGAGGTCTTTTGACCCCTTTTAGCGACTTTTAGAGTGACTGGGATTTGTAATTTCAGTCACACTTTGTTTAGAACTCCTCCTCCTGGGTACCTAGTATTATAAATAGAGGAGCAAGTGAAAGCAAAACTACACCTTTGGCTTAGAGCTTGTGATTTTTGTGAAAAACAAAAACACAATTCCACTCTCCCTCTAGAGTATATATACAACCAAGAAGGGGAATTTTAATTCAAAGTTTTACTTCTAGTTTTTCTCTTGTTTTTTAGAAAACTTTGTGAGCCCACACTTACAGTCATCTTCCGTCATCAAAGAGAAAGTCCTATGGAGAAATCTTCACCCCAACTAATGGAAGATCTAGATATTCTTGATCTACAATCAAGTGTTAAAGAAATACTTTGTGAATATGATGAAGAACATAAAGATGTTCTTAAAGTTCACAAAGAACAAAAAGAAGGTGAGATGAGTGTGGATGTATACTTGAAGTTCGCAAGCATGTTGGAACTTCAATTACTCAGTCCAACACTGACAGAAGAATCAGAGAATAATTCTACGACTTCATTCCTAAGACAAGCTGAATCTACATGTAAGTAATTATAACTTATATGTTTGTTTTAAATCTAAATATGTTTATCTTGATGGTAAAAGGTCTTAGGGATCGTTTTAATATGCTGCATAAAAAAGAAATTTTTTTTGAAGTTTACTTTCTCAAACATACGTATAGATCCCAACAAAGGTAATCTTCCTACTAAGTTGAAACATGTTTAGTGGCGAATTTTACAAATTCCTAGTACGTGCATTCAAGATCTACTAATCATAACTATAAACTGTTGCAAGGGTTCCAGTTAACCATAAACTAGGTAAAAGGAAAGATGCACCTAGGCACTAGGAGTTGGACAAAGGTCTCAGTCCACTACAGTAGAGTTGATAAACTTTATAATGCAAGAGTTCATTAGATTGTCTGTATAGATTGTTGGTAAATAATGACTTTTGATTTATATTCTGTTAACGATTTTATTTAGAGCCTACTCATAATACTTTACCATTAAAAGAAAGATTATTTCAACTAATGAAGCATACTTTTGGCATCTACGTTTGGACATATTAACTCAAAAGTATTCAAAGACTAGTTAATGATGGGCTTCCGAGTCCATGGAATTATCCAATATCAGAATAAAGTGTTGATGTTAAAATGACCAAGAGACCCTTTTTAGCAAAAGGACATAGAGCCAAAGAGTTGCTAAGAGTTAGTGCATATTGATGTATGTGGTCCCACAAGTATCCAAATAAGAAGAAGCTATGAGTAATTCATCATTAGGATGATGATTATTCAATGTATACTTCCTCGGAGATCTCAAAGACCATTAGTCAGAAGCAGGGATTATATCCTAGATGATAGCACCAGGTACTTCCTAGTAGAAATGTGTGCCAATGAAGGAATTGAATACTCTTAAAATGGTAAGAGCTATAACGAGGTAAACTACTCTGCCTATGTCATTTTGGGATATAAGCAACAATATACTTGGTTAATTTTGATCAATTTAAGTCTATTCCAAGATACCCGCTAAATTGTGGTTGGTGTGATAAGCGCTTAAATATTCATATTTAAGCCCCTTAATTTATATTTATTAATCTCTTAGTTTTGTTAGTTGTGCTATTTTATTTCATTTTTATGTTTTCTGTGTTTTTGTAGGTCATGGAAGAAAATGAAGCGTTTTTGGAAAAGTTTCAATCTTAAAGGGAAAATTGGGAAGACCTAGAAGATGTGATTAAGTTTAACTAAATAAAGAAAATGATTAAATCGAAATTTATCAAATTGGAGTCAAAATCAGATTGGATTCGAATTTGGATTCTGCACATATCTCGGTATTTTGGCCATAACTTTCAGCGTAAATATCGAATTGAGGTGCTTTTAACGGCATTGGAAAGATAACTCAACAGGCTACAAATAATTGTGAAATAGTATTTTCCTATTTCGGACTTGCGCTATGCCAAAATCACCCCACAAGATAGGAACGCAATTCTGTACGAATCATAATCCGATTTGTACTAGGATTATCTCCTAATTTGAATAGGAGATATAATTCCGAATTTCCTAGGTTTAATAGGGTTTCTAGGACTCTCCTAAAGCCTATAAATAGACCTATAAGCCACACAATTTGATAGACAATTTCGAAGAGGAGAATTTTGGAGGCTACTTCTAGGAGCGGTTTTCGATTCTTTCTTTTCCTTTTCTTTTTAGTTTTATTTTCATTATGTGTAACTAAATACTTTTGTGTGGCTAGATTGAAGCCTTAATTATGTTTATTTAATATTTCAATATTGGCGCCTTTGTGATAATCATATTGTGTTGCTTAACTTGATTAATTCCTGTTTTATTGAATTCTTCATATGTGTTTGCCTGATCAACATATGCTTGTGGTATGGACTAGTTAGTTAAATCAATTTGGATGATCGAGTCCTTAGTTTAATAAGAGTATCAAAAGAAATCCACGTCGGGTTCTTAGGTTAATCAACATGGGGAACCGGGAGTAGACATCCATGCCCTAAGCCTCATGTGTTTGTCGATTTTCATTGTTTTTTATGCTTTCTTAAAGAACAACTTAGTAGACACCCATGCTAAATCCTTTAAGAAAGAAAAGAATTAGAGTAGACACCCATGCCTAATTCATTGCACAGGAAAATCAATAACTTAAGGAGTAGACACCCATACCCTTAGGTTGGCAAACATTAGGTAATCATAATATGATTGGAGCATTGACATATTGTTATATTAATTGAGCATGATTAGTGGTGGATATCAAAACCATACACTTTTATTTACCTTTTCATTTATTTTTAGTTCTTTTAATAACATCAATTGTGTGACACCTTTGATATTTTAATTTAGAAATTAAATTCTAAGTAAATTACAATCCTTGTAGGATCGATCTTGTACTTGCTGCACTATACTATCGTTTGATCTTGTGCACTTGCGAGTAAAACATAACAAATATTATCTATTAATTTAGGTAGTATTTGTCACAACAGTGTGAATCTCAACATAAAATGTATCCACATTTTGGGTTAAATGGAAAGACTGATAAGATTAAATCCAAAGCAGAAGTATGATTGTTTGTTAGATATCCAAAAGGGATAAGGTGTTACAAACAAAAAAAAAAAAAAACCAAAAAGAAGAAGAAGAAGAAGAAGAAGGGATAAGGGGTTATTTGTTTTATAGTCCTAAGGTTAAGCAAGTGTTTGTTACTACAAATGCTAAGAACTTTAGGAGGATAATGTAAACAAATTCAAACCATAGAGTGAGGTGGTTCTAGAAGTGATGCTCGAAGTTGGATATGGATCATCTTTAGAAGTTCTTAAAGATGAGGCCGTTGTATCAAATACACCACATGTTACTACTAGTAAGACATAAAGTACCATCATACCGTTTCTCAGTGGGAGGATCATCAGGATACCTGACAAATTCATGTTATTAGGAGAAGCCTATAGGGCTATACCTAATGAATTTGAAAATGATCAAAGAACCCATGAGGTAGCAATTAATGATATGGATGCAGATCATTAGGTCTAAGCTATGGAAAGTACGTTGGAATTTTCGTATTGCCAACGATATCTGGACTCTTGTAAATATGTGTAATGGCATTTAACCTATTGGTTGCAAATAGGATTTACAAGAGAAAGATAGGAATGGATGGGAAGGTTGAAACCTTCAAGGTAAGATGGTGGCAAAGTAGTTTTGCTGGTAGCCATGCTTAAGTCTATCTAGATACTCTTGACCATTGCCACTTATTTTAACTATGAGTTTGGGCGAATGGTGGTCAAGATTGCCTTTATGAAAGAACAACTTGACAATGACATCTATATGATGCAGCCAGATGACTTTACAACTTAAACCAAGGAGATATGGTGTAGGAATTGCAAAGGTTAATTTATAGACTTAAGCAAGCATTTAGTTCATGGAACATCAAGTTTTATGTAACAATCAAACAAGTATGGGTTTTAGCAAAACCTTGATGAACCATGTGTGTACAAGAAATATGGTGATGTAGTAGCATTCTTGGTGCCAAATGTTGATGTCATCCTGCTCATTGGAAACAATGTAGGGACATTATCAACATTGTAAATCTGATTGTCTAAATTAGTTTTGATATAAGTGATTTGGGAGAAGCAAGCTATATCTTAGGACCAAGTTTTTGCGAGATCGCGAAAATAGGATGATAGACTTATCCCATACTATATATATACATAAGGTTATAGCAAGACATAGGAAAGGCATATTTACTTTTTGGTATGGTGTTCCTCTTTCCAAGAAGTAGTGTCTAAGGACACCTCAACGGGAAGAGTAAATAAGGGTAGCTCCTTCGGCTTCAGCTATGGGAATCCACATGTATGCTATGAGCTAGACAAGATGTATGATATAAAGTTAAGCATGGTTAGTAGCTATCAGTCAAATCATGATTCAAAAAGTCTACAGTAGAGTATGTCTATACCCTAGGTACATAAGTCATTTTGTAATGCCCCGAGAATTAATTAACTGGTAATTAATTCCACGGTTTATCTCCCAACCTTATTCCACCCTGAACAAGACTCAGAGACCTCTACTCCTTGAAAACAGAGGATACTATGCAGTGAAAGGTAATTAAGTTCTATAAACATTAATCATTACAACTAAAGCATCTACCAAAGAACATCAAAGTAGCTGGGAATCATACTATATACATCATCGTTACAAGGGATCTATGCTATATCTAAATATGCAAGCATGCATCAAGCTCTAAGTCTACAGCATAACTCAAAAGTACTAGTTATCATGAGTACTCGCTTAAGCTTGCAATAAGTCCTCAAGCATCTTCCGGATTGAATCCTCCAACATAACCGGATGCTACATGGTATCTACTATTTATAACATCATAGTTGTACATATGGAGAAAAAAGGAAAATAGTACAAGGGTAAGTCTGACGACTTAGTGAGTAAAAATGCACATGACGTACATGTCATTAAATGGTGAACTCAATTGTTTATAAAGTACATGCAACATTATGAGATGACAGTTTATCATGGATGAGATATATGTAAATATATAATATATGCTTATAATCATGAGTAATAGTAATAGTTTAATTGTATGGTCTACCCGAGATTTATCTCTTCTCAACAGGATTGACGTTGTCCCGAGGGACTTGTAGTACAATACTTGTGCCCTAGATATTGTACGGCTACCGTATATAACATTAGCAGTACGACCGAGTCCGACCTCGAGTGGCCCACATCGCTAATGATGTCTGTCCTATAGTGACCATCCATTGGGAATGGCTGCGCCTTGGTCACGAAATCATTGGATCCAAAGCCCCTACACACACATTGACCATAAAGTTAACTCGTATAATAAGCCTATGACCATTATACCGCACGTACCGGTGTACCATGTTATACGATACAATTAATTTTATCAGTCTTTTATATGCATAATTTTATAAGTCTCATTATTATCTTATTAATCGACACACATTTTCATATAAGAGAGTTCTCAGTAGTTCCAAAATGTATTTCATGAGAGTTGCAAAATATGCATGTTTAATACATATAAAATAGATATATAATGCAGGAAAAGTAACAACAAAACATCTATGTGAGTTTGTACTCACTCTGATCGTAAAACTCCTCTATATAATTTCCTTGAGGTTTCATAACCTCGAATATTGAGAAAAGACTTATCATTAGTTCTAAATCCAACTAAACAAACATAGAACATGAAGATAGAGCCTATCGGATGACTGGCCAAAGTGGCGTTCCCTAGAACATTGCTGGTCGTACGTCTGGACTTGTGATCGTACATCCGCCCAGAAGGCCTATACGTCCGGTCCCGTGGTCGTACGTCCACTCAAAAGGGTTTCAAGTAGAACCTCATTTGGTTCAACCATCCTCATACCCTCCCAAACTGGTTTCTAAAGCTACAAAAAGGATTTCTAAGACTACCTATTTCAAAATAACATCTCCATGCAAGAGGAAATATGCTCAACAAGGATTAAACACTAACACATACTTAAACCAAGATTAAGGGCAACAACTTAACTAAAAGCTACAAGCTACTGACTAAGCTAACTATGAAAAACACTTAAGCAGCATAACGACATAAATATGAGTTAGGCTTAAGAGCATTACCTTTTTGAAGCGAAACTTCAAGAACCTCCATTCCACTAGCTCTGAACTCACAAATTTCACACAAAACACTTACGCAAGGTCTCCAGAGGGTTTAAGGGCGGATTGAGTGTGAAATGGACGAGGGGGTGAAGGGTATTTATAATGTTGGAAAGTAGTGTATGTCTGGTCCTAGGGGCGTATGTCGGCATACTATTCACAGAGTACGGTGTACTATTTGTTAGCGTACATCCGGTGGTCCCCCGTGTACATTCATTACTACAGATAGCAGAGTACGTCCGATGATCTCCCCGTGTACGCCCACTACTACAGATAACATCGTACGTCCGATGGTCTCGCATATGTTCGCTACTATAGACAAGAGCGTACGTCTGCCAACCTTAGTGTATGTTCGGTCCAGAAGTCCATTTTTTTCAAAATGCCCTTATAGCTGATCTTAGTGACCCAAAGTCCAAATTAACCCTCTAACTAAGCTACTTAAGCTTAGTTAATTATTTGAGTCACTACACGTTTAATGGGAAAATTGTCAAGCAATCTTGGATTGCTAACTCCATTATGGAAGTTGATGTGTCGCAGCTTGTGAGACTATAAAAGAAGCAGTCTCGCACAGGTAGTTCCTAATGGATCTTAGTGTCATGAGGGTGGAGAAAACTCCTATTATGTTGTTTTACAACAACAATTGAATAGTTGTAGAATCCAATGAACTAAGGAACCATTGGAATGCTAATCATAAAGAGAAAGAGTATCTTCCAATAAGAAAGATAGTATCTCGAGGAGATACAATTATAGTTAAGATTCCATTGACTGAGGTTTTGGCAGTCCTGTTCATTAAAACCTTGTTATAGGAAATTTTAAAATCTCGCTTGATAGAAATGGTAGTCAAATGTGTGCTAAGTGGAATTACGAACAACTGAGAGTTTGTTGGGTATTGTGCTCTGAATCTAATGATTTTATATCTGTGTTGACATTCAAATGTTTGCAATGAATATATGTTATATTCACTAATTAACTGATTTGAGCATATGACATATAAAATGTCTTTTACATGCTTATTACCAAGTTTATCATATTTATTATGCATATGAAAGGTCCTAGAATTACATTGAATATGGTTATGAGTGTGAGTAACGTGGTTATCAAATAAGGTCTTAGTCCATAATTCTTTTATCCTTAAATGTATAAAGTTCGCAGTCGGTAAATAGAACTGGGCATTCCATTTTGAAAAAGATTGTTACACTAATATGTTCCAATGGCTAGCTTCAAGATTATTGATAAACAAGAAATAGGATTGGGATACCTAAAATTAAATTTCTAAATTTGGATAGTGAGAGACTTTGGGGTCACCTGGTCTGGAAAGATACAACCAACACCCTAAGGCATCGTTTGGTTCGCGAAATGTCTACTCCATTGGAAAAAGTAGCTACCACTGGAAATCGAAGAGTGCGAAATAGAATAGCTATTCTTATTCCTTTGTTTGATTATAACATTGGAATATAACACTGAATATGTATTTCTTCGTTTGTTACATTGCAATATGTTTGTGAATGGAATCATATTGTAATCAAATTCTTAAAATACCCTTATAATACAGATATAATCATATATATATATAAGCCAAGTTTTGACGTAGAGAGTGCTTAGAATTGCAACACGTGTCTATGTTCTTTAATACAAATATATGAAAATGTACGTTTAGATAGCCTTTTAGAGAGATAATTAAAACATAGTGGTTTTATTTGTAATGCATTGAATTTTCTAAATGAAGAAAACAAAAGGTTTTCAAATTGTCTGTTTCTCTCTTTATCTAATTTTCTTTTAATTTCCTCTTGCTTTATGTTTAATTGTCTTAATGAAGAAAACAAAAGGTTCATAAATTATTTCTTTTTATTTTTCTTTTAATCTTCTCTTGATTTCTCTTTATATTATCATATATATATATATATATATAAAAGCCGAGTTTTGACTTAGAGATTGCTTAGAATTGCGACATGTGTCCATGTTTTTTAATACAAATGTATGAAATGTATGTTTAGATAGCCTTTTAGTGAGACAATTAAAACATAGGGGTTTTATTTGTAATGCATTGAATTTTCTTAATGAAAAAAACAAAAAGGTTTTCAAATTGTCTCTTTCTCTCTTTATCTAATTTTTTTTTTTTTTTATCTTCTCTTGCTTTATGTTTAATTGTCTTTATATATTATTTTTTATTCAAATTTATTATTTTTATTTGATACAAGTTACAAATTTTCTTTTGTAAATTTAATTGACTTTTGTTGTTCATTTTTGTTTTTGGGTATTTCAATATTTCTGCCGCTGTTTTTTATCTCTTATTTTTTAAAAGAAAAATTAAACTACCAACATTTTTTTGTTTACAAAATTAGTAAATATAACTGTAATCAGATATCAAAATGCTTATATATTTTAGAACACTTCCTTATTTTTATCAGTGTAATAGTAAAATTGCTCAAAAAAATTGTTTATGAGGAGAAAGTTCAATTCCTGAAAGACAGAAGTTTACTATAATTGATTGTGTAGTAGATGAGAAGTGATATTATTGTTGGAATATAATGATTAATCAATCATTTTCTATAATGATTAATCAATCTTTTTTTATAATTGATTATTCTAGGTTTTTATTTTGATTTTTTTTTTCTTTATATTTCATTTTAAACTACATATATGTGGACACAAATTTAACATGTTTCAATTTATACGAACTAAAATTTATGAATTTTTAAATTTATTGGATATGTGGGTTTATGCTATTAAGTAAAACTACGGTTTAAAATGATCTTATGAACATTTGTCATTTTTGGTAGCTAATTTGTTAATTAAGAGAAGAAAATAAAATTTGTTGTTGATAATATTTTAAAGACTTTAACTTAATTGTATATATAAAAAAAAAATAGGCACATAGCGCGGGCTCTAAGCTAGTTTATATTATTATGGACTTTCTTTCTTTATTTTTGAAATATAAACACTATAATTTTATTTTATTTTAAACTACGAAAAGCACATCAACCCTAAACTAAAAAGAAAAAAATAAAATAAAATCACAGGTCAATTTTTTTGATTATCACAGAGGATGCCATAAAAAGAGGGAACAAAAAAGGGGGGAAAAAAAAAGAATAAAAAAAAAAAAACTGGTATAAAAACAGAGAGATCAAAATAGAGAAGAAGAAAAGAGAACAAAATAGAGAGAAGAGTTATCGAAGCAAGAAAAAAAATAAATTGTTCGAAATAGAGAGAGGCCAGGGGAGAGAAATGAGAGATAGAAGAGATGGAGAAAGACATACTCTGTAGAGAAGACGTACTTTGCGAAGACGGCAAGAGGGTGAGGTTTTTGTGGCAACTTACCAGAGTAATTTAATTCCAAAGGAAAGGATTAGTTACGCCACTTATTTTTTAGAGGATTAGTTAATCCTATGTGTATAAAATTAGTAGTTCTATAGGAATAGACTATTCCCAAGAATAGTGTGTTATCAAACAAAGGAATAGCTATATCTAGAATTAGCTAGTCTATTCCAATGACCTATTCCACAAACCAAACGAGGCTTAAGTTTTATGGGAAGTGAGTCCCACAATCTCTTTTCTTAAACTACTCAAATTTGTATAAAATTTAAGCAATGCAATTGCAGGCAATCCTCGTGCAATAATTCGATGTTATTTTTTGCATGGTGTACATGTTACTTTTCATTCTTTCTCTAAAATTATATTAGTTGTCCAATATGTAATTGATCTTTTAAAATAAAAGGATAGGGATTATTTTTTCATATGATGTCCACATAAATATATGTGCAAGTATGAATATTTGAGCATAACTAGTAATGAAAACGAGTCAATCCGGATCAAATCCAAAAGAAAAAACAAAAAAACAAAAAATTGTCCTCTTGTTGACCACTCGAGAGGAAAACAGTTGAGTAGTTGAAACGAAAAAATTGGAAGAAAAAAAAAGAAAAAAAAAGAAGCATTGCATGCAAGTAGACAACATTATATTGATGTTTCTCAATGAAAGTTCAGATAAAAAAATTTAATTACAATTGCACAGAATTAAGAACAAACCAAAATTGCAGCAGCCGTAATCAGAGCCTCACATCTTTTTCTGCCTTTTGATATTCTTTTCTCCTACTCTTTTTAAGTTTGGGTACAGAAGAAGGGTAGAAACCCACATTCAACATTCCCAAAGTGTCCTTTCTTCGTTTTCTTTATGCTTGGGGGGAAGGGGAGAGGGGGGGCGAGAGCATGGGGTCAACTCATCAGCCTTCTAAGTCTTTTTTCAGCACGACTAGCAACTTTATTCCGCGGTTCAAGTACAAGAGCATGCTTGAAATCTGCATACAAAAAGAGAAGAATTCTATAAGCGGGTTGAAGACTGCAAAACCTAAATTAACATTTTGCAAATGTACACGTATAAGAATGATGAGCCATATATGCATCTATTTGTTTGTCTGATTCAGTGTTCCATAACATGACATGGTGATGTGTACACGTCATCGAGGAGAGGAGTTTAAATGTCTTGAAGTCCAATAAGGAACCAAAGTTCCAGACAGCGTCCAAGTAGAGTCCATCTAGGAAACTCTATTCCTAGTTAGTCTTTTATTTCTAGTTAGTCATTTATTCTAATTCCTAATTGAATTAGAACTCTTTTTATTTTATCGCAGCGTCAGTCCTAGTTGATAACAAGAAGGATAGTAGAAGTCAAATGTATTTCCTACTCTTCTATGTAATCAACCTTAACGTTCTCCTATAAAAGGAAGAACTATCAATAAAGAGAAGTATGTTTTGGTATTCATTCTATTATAAAGTTCACTGTATTGGAGGTTCCGGCTCCCTCGAATGAGCCCTTATCTTTCTTTGATTTCGGTACTAGTTGATTCTCATCAAGTGGTATCAGAGACAGGGTTTCTCTTGCTAATATAGTGAGAATCATCATAGGACGTTCAAAGAATAAAAGTTCGGCTTACCGGGATTTCTTCCTAGAATATTGGCCAGTGACACGATCGGTAACCAAGAGACATCAGAACAATACGATGGAGGAGAGAATGGGAATTCCAGAGCGATCTGTGAAATCCTTGACAGATGGGCAGCAGGAAATCCAGGAGGAGCTTAGAGCATGGATGACTGATCTTTTTGTTCTCCTATCAATTCAAGGGAAGACGTGGCAGGATGATGGAGTCAATTCAAATGGGAAAAAGAAAGAAGATGAAGGGGAAAACTCCCATACTTGGGAATGCCGACCCGACAACCCATGTCTACACATCAAGCTGGAGTTTCCGAAATTCAATGGAGATGAAGACTCCACCACTTGGGTCTGCAGAGCTGCAGAGCAGAGCAATTCTTTTGGTTCCAAAAAACTTCTGAAGAAGAGAGAACGGCATTAGCTTCCTTCCATCTAGAAGGTGAAGCCCAACTGTGGTTTCAAATCCTGCTACCTGAAGGGCAAGATATTGGATGGGCAGAATTCAAAGAAGGATTATTTACGCGTTTCGGACCAAATCAGTTCTACGACCCTTTCGGAGAACTCACGAAGCTTCAACAAGAGGGCAATGTTAAGGAATATCAAACAAAATTTGAGACTCTTCTTTCAAAGATAGGGACTTTATCACAGAGTCGGCATGTTAGTTGCTTCATAAGTGGGTTAAAAGAAGAAATCAAAGCCGACACCATGGCCGGCAAACCCACCACACTCACATCAGCCATTGGGCTGGCCCGACTGTATGAAGCCCGCAATATTGCCATAAGGAAAAACTCCTTACCGGAAGCACGGAGACAGCCGTTGGGTAACCGCACAACCGTAGCCCCACCAACAATGCCTATCAAACGGTTGACACCGGCAAAGTTAAAGAAGTGTCAAGAAAAGGGACTATGCTATAAGTGCAACGATAAATATAGCCTGGGACATAGGTGTAAAAAGCTTTTCATGATTGAAGCCTATTGGGGGGAAGACAGAGATGGAGACGTGGTGATGGAAGAGGATGACGGGGAGGAGGGGGACCAACCTTTGGTTTCCTTACATGCCATTACAGGGAAGGATGCTCAGGAAACTATGAAGGTATATGGGGTGATTAATAAAATAATTTCATTGGTACTAATTGATTCCGGTAGTACCCATAATTTCATGAGCCTTGCTTTAGCCCATCTATTGGGAATGCATATTCCATAAGAAGGGGGAATGGACGTTATAGTAGCATCCAGAGAGAAAATTAGCAGCCCAGGAAAATGTGTCCAAATCCCAGTGGAGTTGCAAGGGTGGAATTTCTGCATTGATTTTTATATTCTACCATTGGAAGGGTATGGCCTAGTCCTCGGGACCCAATGGCTACATATATTGGGTCCAATCTGGTGGGATTTTAAGAAGTTAAGAATGAAATTCATATGGGAAGGATAAGAGGTGATGCTGCATGGGTCGAACATACGGGATAAACGTAAAGGAGAGATGCTCCTCATGCAAACAGAGCAGACCAAAACTAAAAGCAATATAGTAGAAGACATGGAAGAAGGGACCAAAGAAGACATGCAGAAAATTTTAGAGGAGTGGACACTGGTCTTTGCTGAACCTAAAGAGTTACCGACCCCAAGGACCCACGATCACAGAATTCTATAATTACAAGGCGCTGGCCTGGTATGTGTAAAACCTTACCGATACCCGTTTTATCAAAAAACAGAGATTGAAGAACAGGTGCAGGACATGCTGAACAGGGGAGTAATTCGTCCCTCAAACAGCCCGTATTCATCGCCTGTTTTGTTAGTCAAAAAGGGAGATGGCACATGGAGAATGTGTGTTGACTACCAGGAGCTCAATAAAATCACCATTAAAGACAAGTTCCCAATACTGGTCATAGATGAGCTCCTAGATGAATTACTTGGGGCAAAATTTTTTACAAAATTGGACTTGCGTTCTGGGTATCATCAGGTGCGGGTAGAAGAAGAAGATA
This sequence comes from Carpinus fangiana, assembly GCA_006937295.1. NCBI lineage: Eukaryota > Viridiplantae > Streptophyta > Magnoliopsida > Fagales > Betulaceae > Carpinus > Carpinus fangiana. Next base: position 19,591,097 of record CM017322.1, read on the forward strand.
CTGCCAAAACGGCGTTCTGCACTCATCATGGCACTATGAATTCCTTGTCATGCCTTTTGGATTAACAAATGCGCCATCGACATTCCAAGCTCTTATGAACGAGGTATTTAGTGATTTTCTTTTTTTTTTGAAAAGTCAATAGAATATATAAAAAGCGCAGAGGGGCGCAACCCTTGGTACATTGGGAGTATACAAAGGGGATTAGGGAAGAGGGGAGAAATAAGAGAGAAAATCAAAAAAACTAATCACTTGTGGGGCCAACCATCCCTTAGTCCAAGTGAAAAGAGTAAAGAAAATCAAATGGAGGAGTTCCTCATGGGATCTCGATTTGTCCTAAAACCCTTGGTATTTCGTGATTTTCTTCGCAAATATGTGTTAGTCTTTTTTGACGATATTTTGATTTATAGTATAAACTGGGCACAACATCTGGAACACGTCAAAACTGTGTTGAGAATAATAGACCAGCACCAACTATACCTTAGAAGAAGTAAGTGCATCTTTGGACAACCAGAGGTTCAATACTTAGGGCACATCATATCCTCCAAGGGCGTGGGCATTGACCAAGAGAAGGTAGAAGCAATGAGGAAGTGGCACAAACCAGAAAATATCAAAGCCATGCAGAGGTTCTTAGGCCTTACGGGGTATTACAGACGTTTCATTCAAGATTATAGCAAGATTGCCGCCCCTTTGACACGGATGCTAAAGAAAAACAACTTTACATGGACTCCTTCAGCAGAGGCAGCATTTGAGCACCTCAAGCATGTCATGATCCAGGCACCTGTCCATCATGACATGCTTACATCAGGGCGGACCTATCGCATTTCTCAGCCAAGCATTGCAGGGACAACAACTCCTCTTGTCTACCTACGAAAAGGAGATTTTGGCTTTAGTTTTGGCGGTGCAAAAATGGCGCCCCTATTTCCTTGGAAGGCATTTTGTGGTGAGATCAGACCAACGCAGTTTGAAGTATTTGTGGTCCCAAAAAATTTCCACAACTGCCCAACAAAAATGGTTATATAAACTAATGGGCTTCGATTTCTCAATCGAGTACAAGAAAGGGAAGGAAAACATTGTCGCAGATGCCCTATCCAGGAGGGATGATCAGCACGCTCATACAAGGCTACCTCCAGTAACGGAAGAAGACAAGCAAAACGAAGGGACAATGGTGGCCATATTGTGCCCCAGCCCGAAGTGGTTAGACATCATCAAAGATGAAATAAATAACACTAGAGAACTGCAAGAGCTGGCCAAGAAGATTGAGGATGGGAAGGCCTTAGGGCCATGGCAGTACAAGGAGGGAGTGTTGTTCTACAAAGATCGATTGTATCTTTCTGAAAAAATCCTCTCTTATACTTACCATCATGGAGCAAAGTCATGGAGGGTTTCATGAAGGGTACCACAAAACCTTTCAACGAATTTGAGCTAACTTTTATTGGAGGGGAATGAGAAAGAGAATCAAGGCATATATTAAGGAATGCAAAGTTTGCCAACGACACAAGGTTGAGAGCCTTTCTCCACAAGGGCTCTTAAAACCCCTCCCTATCCCAGAAAAAAATTGGGAGGATATTTCTATGGATTTCATAGAAGGGTTGCCGGTTTCAAAGGGAAAATCCACAATTTTTGTCGTTGTCGATCGCTTATCAAAATATGCACATTTCATGGCCATCAACCATCCTTACACAGCAGTGAGTATCGCCCAAGTTTTCTTTGAGAATATATTCAAACTCCATGGGATGCCTAGGTCAATTGTATCTGATAGAGATCCGGCGTTTACAAGTCAATTTTGGACAGAATTATTTCAAGTCCAAGGGACTAGTTTTAATTTCAGTTCAGCATATCACCCTCAAACGTATGGACAAACTGAAGTTGTGAATCGCACATTGGAGATGTATTTAAGATGCTTCACAAGCTCAAAACCAAAGGAGTGGGGTAGGCGGTTGGCTTGGGCAAAATACAGCTACAATACTACTTGGAATTCTACAATAAAAACCACTCCTTTCTATGTGGTTTATGGACGGGACCCTCCCACTTTGCTCACCTATGTGCATGGTACAGCTAAAGTTGCTGCAGTGGAGAGGGAATTGATAGCAAGGGATCAGGAGCACATTCGGTTGGCTCAGGAGAGAATGAAGAAACAGTATGATTGCAAGCATAGGGAAGAAGAGTTTGGTGAGGGTGAATAGGTGTTCCTAAAGCTCCAACCATATAGACAGAGTTCAGTAAAAATGCGTTGGAATGCAAAACTTGCAACCCGTTATTTTGGTCCTTTCCAGATTATTAAGAAGGTTAGTTCAGTAGCTTATAAGCTTGATCTGCCGTCAGAGTCCAGAATCCATCCAGTTTTTCATGTCAGTCTATTAAAGCAGAAGTTGGGAGGTAATCAGATATCTGTGTCACAATTAGCGGAGGTGAATGAAGATGCTCACATCTCTCCCATACCACAAGCGGTGCTCGAGAAGCGAGTAAAAAATAAAAAAGGGGAATGTCTGGTTCACTGGCAGGGACTTTCCCCTGCTGAAGCTACCTGGGAAGACATGGCGTCTATTCAAGAGAAGTTCCCAAGTTTTTTCCTTGCGGACAAGGAAAATGTAAGAGGGGAGGGATGATGTGTACATGTCATCAAGGAGAGGAGTTTAGATGTCTTGAAGTTCAATAAGGAACCAAAGTTCCAGAGCAGCGTCCAAGTAGAGTCCATCTAGGAAACTCTGTTCCTAGTAAGTCTTTTATTTCCTAGTTAGTCATTTATTCTGATTCCTAATTGAATTAGAACTCATTTTATTTTATCGCAGAGTCAGTCCTAGTTGATAACAAGAAGGATAGTAGAAGTCAAGTGTATTTCCTACTCTTCTATGTAATCAACCTTAACGTTCTCCTGTAAAAGGAAGAACTATCAATAAAGAGAAGTATGTTTTGGTATTCATTCTATTATGAAGTTTACTGTATTGGAGGTTCCGGCTCCCTCGAACGAGCCCTTATTTTTCTTTGATTTCGGTACTAGTTGATTCTCATCACATGGCAACAGGGATATTCACATGGACCATGGACTACATAGATAAGCAGGTGGCAGAACACAATTTAGTATTTGACATGGTTGATCAAGGATGTGAATTATATCAGTATTTTGAGTCCAAAATAATAATTCAGTTATATGGTTTTTTCAGAAACCAGCATGCATGTACGATAAGCTAGCCTGTGTTTCACTTAAAAGATATCCTACAGAGTCATATATGTATGCGACACACGCAACACGGAAGCCTGGATGCATAATTTGACTGCCACCACACACCCAGTGTTTTAAAGTTTAAATAATTTGACAACTACAACACTGATATCGGCATTTAACCAACTCAGACAGAATATTTTCTCCCACTTACTAGCAGGGACATTACTCAACTAAGCCTTGATTCTAGGGGTGCAAACTAACCCCCTCAGGTTGGAATAGAGGTATTTCTGAGTGCTGACCCAAGAGGGGTTGGAGGTTAAATTTTCAGAATGAACCGCCCATAGAACCAGCCTTTAATCATTGATGATCAGTTGGCTATGTCAGTTGGGCCGCGGGGTTGCCTCGTGGGAGTTGGATCTATAAGATTGGTAGATTGAGTGGTCAGGTAGTAGATCTGCCATAGATCTGTAGATGAATGGGATAGGCTCACCACAGATCTTCCGCAGATTGAGCAAGAACGCTCAGTACCTCACTGAAGATGAAGGGCCATGGGGGAGAAGGGTGGTGCCATGGTGGAGAGGCTGTGGGAGGAGACCAACAACAATGACCTAGGGTTTCAAATTGGGTTTGGTTGGAAAATTGGCTTCTGATCCAAGTATAGTCAAAATTCAAAAAACCTTACCCAAACCCTGAACCGACCCACTGAAAACCAACCTGTAGGAATGGGGATAAACAATGATTGATAGTCCATAACTGTAGGAATGATTGATAGTCCATAACTGTAGGAATGATTGATAGTCCATAACTGTAGGAATGTTTTTCATCGGTGTATGGAGTAGTTATATTGATCACGAAGTAACCTTTATATTCTTGGACGAAAGATGCTGAACAGGAAATGTGCAAAATCACTATACAGTCCAAAACCTGGAGAAGCAGCTGCTCATCGCAATAAAGATGAACATTTAAATAGTCTATAATCAGGATTCTTACCTTCAGCAGCCTCTTTATAATGGAGAAGAGATTCTCTAGCTGTTCCACGCCTCAGATATGCCTTAACATTCTGCACAAACAATAAAACATTATAGATAACACAATTAATATGTGTTCTCTGTGCATGCATATTGATGCAGGACAAACTCACTTGAGTATAAAGCTTAGAGAAAGAGATTAAAGAGAGAATCCAAGAGAGAGAAGAGAATGAAGCCATCTCAACAATTTTATTCAATATCAAAGTATCTCCATTGGACTACAAAACATGCTTAAATAGAACCCGACTGAAAACCCTAGGGCAATGCCCATTTATTATTTACCTAACATAGTTTTAATTTCATGCCTAACATAACCTAGGGCAACGGTAATGCCCATTTATTGAATTATAAAAACAAATAATTCATAAAATAAAGCATAATTAATACAATAAATTAAAAACCTAAATAAAATAAAGCATATTGAGTGGTGCTGTCTGGGCAGCAGGCTGATGCTGGCAATGGCCAGCAGGTGGCCGCACCTCTGGGTGGTGGGCTGGTGACGGAGAAGGTTGTCGGGGTGGTGCGGTGGTTTTTGGGTTGCCGGATGTGTGAACAGCATGAGCCATGAGGCTACAGTATGGTGGTGGACTTGGGTGGCAGTGCGTATAAGATGTGGAGCTTGGGTGTTCGTGGCCAGTGCATGGAGCGGCTGGATTCTGCTGTTGAGGCTTGGAGGTGGGTTGGTCTGTAAATGGTGGCACATTTAAGATGTGGAGATTGGGTGGCGGTGCAGAAGCATTTCAATTTGGGTGTTTTCTTCTGGTTGGATGGAGTTTCAGCGAGGCTGTAGGGTGAGATGGATTAGGTAGACGAGGAGATGAGTGGTGGTGCAAGTTCTGGGAGGCTGTTGGGCGTTTGGGTATTTCAGCAGTGAAGTTGAAACAGGGGAGGAAATTGAATGTGGATCGTGATTATTGTAGGAAACAATGAAGACATTACTTTGATACCAAGTTGATGTAGAATGAAAGCACGTTGAAAAGATAGCTTTAATAACGAGAAGCCAATAGAGAGAAGAAGCCCAGAAAAAGCCTTAGAAGGGGGGGGGGGGGGGGGGGGGGGGCTAGAAAAGGGAAAGGGAAGAGAGAACAAATTTCTCAACAATTTTATTACATATTAGTCTCTCCATTGGACTACAAAACATGCTTAAATAAACCCTGACTGAAAACCCTAGGGTAACTTTTTTTTTTATAAGTAATGTTCTATATAAAAAGCGCCGAGGGGCACAACCCTATTACACATGAAGTACATAAGAGAATGCCTAAGAAGAAAGAGAAAAGAGAGCAAGAAAGTCAGAAAAACTAATAATTAAAGGAGCTAAATAAGCAGCTGTTCAAGAAAAGAGGAAAAAAAAGAAGAAAGATTTGAGCTCCACTAAGGTCCTCTCTAGATTCTCGAAGCTCCTATCATTTCTTTCCCTCCAAAGGCACCACATGATGCAAAGGGGCACCATCTTCCAAACGACCGCACTCTGAGAGTTGCCCCCCGACCACCAACATGCAAATAAATCCTTTACACTGTTAGGCATAACCTAGGAAAGACCAAAACAATTCTAAATATAGCATTCCATAAAAAACAAGCAACCTCACAATGGAGAAGAAGATGGTCAACAGATTCCCATCTTCTTCTCCATTAAGCTTGCATAGACAACACCGATTTACCAAGATAAGTTGTCTTTTCCTGAGATTATCCATAGTAAGAATTTTTCCCCAAGCCACCGACCATGCAAAGAATGCCACTTTTAAAGGAGCCTTAGTCCGCCAAATACTCTTCCAAGGAAAAGAGGGATTGTCTTTGTGTGTTAGAATCTTGTAAAAAGATCTCGTCAAAAATCCCTTTGCGGGATGGACTCCACCAAAGTTTGTCCACTCCACCACTCCTTCCTCGAAATGAATACAATAGAGAATAAAAAGAGGCCAACATTTCCACTTCCCAGTCATGGTCCAAGGGCCAAGCGGATAAAGATAATGTTCCAATGAATGGTGCCACTAGATAGATCCATATTGGTGGCCACAGACGCTTCCTTTACCAAGGCAATATTATACAACATTGGGAAAATTGTCCACACATCGTTCCAAAATCTGATTCTTGATCCATCACCCGAATCAAATCTAGTGTGACTCAAGAAAAACCTCCACCCCCTTCTAATGTACTTCAAAAGCCTCACCCCATACCATATGACCCTGGGGGATCCACTGAGCATCACCCGCCCCAGTTGCAACCATATTTGGCATCCACAACAACTTTACACCAAGCACCTCTTTCGGTTGCATAGCGCCACAACCATTTTCCAAACAGGGCTTGATTAGCCAATCTCAAATTGCGAATCCCAATACTTCCTTCCGAGATAGGAGAGCAAACTTTAGACCAACTTACGAGATTACATTTATATTCTTCGCCTAATCCACCCCATAGGAAATCTCGCTGCAATTTCTCTATTTGATTTGCCACTGTAGCTGGAATAGGAAAAGAGACAAGAAATACGTAGGTTAGTTGGAAAGAGTACTTTTAACGAGGGTAACCCTTCCACCCTTGGACAAATACATTCTTTTCCAACTAGACAGACGATGTTCCATCCTCACTACAATGCCATCCCAAGAGGACTTGGTCTTAAAGGGAGCCCCAAGGGGAAGACCAAGTTACTTCAAAGGAAGAGAAGACGTCTCACAACCTAATAAACCAGCCAGGTCAACAGCATTATCCACATTGCCCACAGAAACCAACACTGATTTAGCCATGTTCACCTTTAACCCAGAAACCGCTTCAAAGCAAATGAGAAGTGATCTCAAGGACCAGATATTATCATAACGAGCACATAACCCGGGTTATGTGCGGGATTCTTCTTTATTATCTCTTAGGTCCCTTAAAAAAAAAAATCTCTTAGGGGTTTCGAAGTTCTTTTTTTTTTTGATAAGTAATGTTGTATATATCAAAAGCGCAGAGGGGCGCGACCCTAATACACATGAAGTATATAAGAGAACACCAAAGGGAAGAAAAGAAAACAAAGAAAACAAAAAAGCGAGAAGAAATCCAAAGAACCCAAAACCCACAAGGACACAACACCTCCCAAGCAGCTCCCAAGCTGACCCATAAAATCACACCACCCAACACAGCAACTACCAAAACCAGCGCTACTGATCACGAGTCGTGCCTTCTTTTCGCCGATTGGAAGCATCACCATAATTAACAGAGCTCTTCAAATTGAGCAACACCCTATTGCCTTTGTACTTGGCCCGAGCAACCTTAAAATCCTCTTCAACAGGCTTCGACAGCGCCAAAGGCGGATCATCTTCGTCACTATAAGGCCAATCTAGAGGATCAAGAAAGGAGTCATCCATCCCATCGTCCCACTCCACCAACGCCCCATCCAAACTGCTTCCCGTAAGAGGGTAAACATTAAGAGGAATGGGGGAATCACCATCCACTCCATCACAAAGCTTGCCTCCCTCCTCCCTAATGATAATTTCCCCAGACGGATTGAAGCCTTCTGGCCAATTCTGGGATTGAGACAAGCCCATTCAAGCTGGGATCCTCTCCCTTAACAGTAAACACCAAAGTAGATGGGAAATGAGTAACGCAACAACACCAGACTCGTGACCCAGTCTTTCCTCTCGAGGCAGAGGAGGAAAAGATAACTTACCCAAAATAGACGAGCCGGAAGCTAAAGCTAGGAGCTTGCTCTTACCTCTGAGACCCGATACAGCAGAGTCGGAAGCCGAAATTGGACCAGAATCTTGACCCAATTTTTCCTCACTAAGCAGGGGAGGAAAAGAGAACTTACCCGAACCAAAGCCCAAAACAGAAGAAGACGATGCTGGAGGAGCAGAATTCGTCCCAAAAAAACCTCGCCTGCCGGCTACCGAACGCACCGATATGCATTGCGTGCTATCATTTTTTGACTCCTCCCTCACCTCAACCACCTCCAAAGGAAAGATAGAATTCAATGCTGAAGGAGAACCTTTCTTTGGATTAAGGAAACCCCTCCGTAAAAAACTAGGCTTCATAGCAGCTGCAGCCCCAATCACAGCTGCGGCCACAAGAGGATTCTGAACAACAAACCCAGCAAACGGCAAGGATTGATACTGCATCGGATGAGCCTCGAGAGCCTCCATCTCTTTCAAGAGTAAGACCTTATTCACCGGTTTGTCCCTGGCTACCCTAGCTCTCCAATAATATTTCAATGTCTGCTTGTACACAGACCAAACTCTAGGGACCTTGCTCTCCGCACGAAGTCTAACACCCAAAGCTGCAGCCCTAGGAATTGCAGAATTCACCGAGAACCCCGTAGTGTTACCTGTTGACTTCTTCGACAAAGAAACCTGAGGACCCGAAAGGTCTTCGGAGGGAGAGGAGACCGAAGAAAAAGATACCTGAAGACACCCAGGTTTCGAACAAAAAAGGGGCTCCGAAATGACACCCCCGACAGAATTCGAACAAAAAATCCGATCTGAGGCCAGATCCAAACCCGGATCCAAATTATTACCCAAACCCGGAACCGAACTAGACTCCAACTCGAGACCTGAAACCGTTTCAAGGATTGACCCGGTAATACGATCAATAGTAGAACCTGCACGGCCCAAGATGCCAACCCTTTTCCGCCTACGCTTGGGCTTCGAGAAAAACCCAGCTAAGACCTGGTCCACCTTAGAATGAACATGCCCTATAAGCCTCTTTATCCCTTGATTACCAATATTACCCTTCTTCTTTGGACTCAAAATCACATCAGCCAGTGCCAGAGAAGTGTGCAGACCCTCCATCGCAAAGCAATCTATGGCAGAGTGTAGCCCATCTCCATCAGACACCATCTCGAAACAAGTCGACATTGGAAACAGGTCAAGAAAGCTTGAGGAAAGATTAGACCGCACTACTTTCACCTCGACGCTAGCAGTCGAGCTAAGGACTTCCACAAATGACCGCCGCCACCCAGAAGTAACACCTGAAGAAGAAGCACCCATAAGATTCCCCACCGTAGTAGAGGCCACAGAATCCAACGATCCTGTCAACTTATCCCGAACTGCCAACACCTCCCGAAGCTCGCCCGCAAAACGCCCCCAGCCCCACCCATAACGGCCCTCCGAAAGCCAAATGACTCCCTTGCGCCCTCCCTCAACCAACACTGACACCTCCAGAAACCTACTTGCCTTATTACCACCCCCATGAACCATCGTAACCTTGTCACCCTCATGGTAAGACAAAGCGAGATCCTCCACCACTTGAGATCAACTTGCCACATCCACCGTGTCCACCAACCAGGAAGAACAATGGAAGCTTGCAAAAATAAACCCTACGAATTCTCTTATCCTTTCCTCCAGACGAAGGTCGGGACACCTATCCTTTGCCAAAAAGCAAAATGATTTAGCTTCAATGGAGAAGCGCCTTTCCATAACTTGCACACCGGTCCCTAGCATGCAGTGCCTATTGTGCTGCCACTAGGGCTGAGAAGGACAGAGATTTGAGGAGAGAGGAGAGCATTTTTCTTTTGTTCCTTTTTTTTTTTTTTTTTAATAATAATAATCAAATAAGTTTTTGCCTTATTTTGCTTTTAAGGCATAAAAAGTACTTAAAAAAATCTGAAAATTCAGGTGACTCATACAAATAAACAAAAAATCTCATAGGCGAATAGGTCTCATGCAAATATCAAATAAGAAGCATGTTATATCAAACAATTAACGATTTTATAAACTAATGGACATTAAGCAAAAATAAACCCTAAGATGACTGTTGTGATTTTACATTTTGGTTTGGACATCGAATATATAATTGCTCGTAAGATGCAAATCATATATATCTATATATTATTAATAAAGATTATTTTTGCTAATGAAATAAAAAATAAATACCAAATCATGATGTTTAGTAAAAATCCGACAATCTATACAATTAATAATTAACAATTATATATATAATATAATAAAAAAATAATGCAATTAAATTTTTTATTAATAATCTTTATGCCTCTTAGAAAAGCGGATTTTTATTATTTTTGATTAATAATGCAATGGATTTTTTTTTTAATTTTTAATTTTTAATTTTTAATTTTTTATAATTTTGTTTATACATCCTATCATTTAGTTCATCTAATTCAACTATAACATATAATATCATGTTATATACATATTAAAGTGATTAAACATAATAATACATAATAATTTGATTTGTATTATTTGTTTCCTTATTTGATTTTGACATTACTAATACTTAATTTATTGAATAATTTATACATGAAAAACTTTTCAAATATAATTAATTGCCATTAATTACGCTAATTTAATGACCAATTTTTCAAGTAAAAACCAATTTACAAATTATGCCTTAAAAAACCGGTTTACTATTAAAATAAAAAGGGTTCACGCCACATGTCACAATATTAAAGCACTTCTGAAAGTGATTATGCTATTATATATATATATATATGATATATGATTTGCCCCACAGAAAACCAGGGTATAATCTGCAAAGAGAAAGTGAGAAATGTTGGGGGGACCTAGACCCCATTGAAAAGCCGGTGAGAGAACCATGATGAATAGAAGCTGAAATCATCTTGCTAAAGGCCTCCATAACAATGACAAACAGAAAAGGGGACAAGGGATCTCCTTGCCTAACCCCTCAAGAGCTCCCAAAGAAACCAGTAGGCAAGCCATTAATCAAGATAGAAAACTACACCAACGAAATACAATGAGCTATCCAAGAACACCATTGCTCCCCAAAACCACATCTTCTTAACAAATACAACAAGAACTCCCAATTGATGTGATCGTAGGCCTTCTCCATATCCAATTTACAAAGCACCCCTGGATCACCAAACTTGATACGACTATCCTAGCATTCATTAGCTATAAGAATCGAGTCCAAAGTTTGCCTACCTTTAACAAAGGCAGATTGAGGCGTTGAGATAATCTTCGGCATAATCTTCCTCATCCGGTTGGCAAGAACTTTAGCAATAATCTTGTAGACCCCACCCACAAGACTAATAGGGCGATAATCCTTTATATCCGAAGCCCCAGACTTCTTAGGGATAAGGGATATAAAAGTGGCATTAAGACTTTTTTCAAACTTTCCACGGGCAGGGAAGTCAAGGAACACGCCTATAATATTGTCCTTAATCACTTCCCAACAATCTTGGAAGGAAGCCATAGAGAAACCATCCGGACCCGGAGCCTTATCTCTTCTCATACCCTTGACCACCTCATAAACCTCCCTCTCTTCAAAAGGGAGCTCAAGACGAGAAGCTTCCTCCGTATCCAGGGAACCAAAAACAAGGTTATCCAATCTCAGCCTCCAATCGCATTGTTCTAATTACAAAGATTTATAGAATTGAACAACATGATTTCGGATAACAACTTGATTGGAAGACACTAAACCATTAACAGACAAAGACTCAATAGAGTTAGATCTCCGATTTGAATTAGCAACCTGATGGAAGAATTTAGTGCAATGATCACCCTCCTTAAGCCAAAGGATCCTAGACTTTTGTCTCCAACTGATCTCTTCTTGCAATAAGGAATGTTCCAGCTCACTAGTTATCAAACTCTTCCTCTCCATCTCTTTAGGTGCTAACCTTCTAACGCCTTCCAAACTATCAAGTGCCTCAAGCTCTTCGGATCTTGCTTTGTTGAGATGTCCCACATTACCAAAGACCTGCGTGTTCCACTTTTTGATGTCAAACTTGAGAGCCTTCAGCTTACGGCCTAGGATAAAGCTAGGAGAGCTTGTGAAATGATAGGACTGCCACCAACATCTCCCTAGATCCACAAAACCAGCAACTTTCAGCCACATATTCTCAATTTTGAACGGTCTTTTACCCCCCTGAATGCAACCGCAATCAAGCAAAATGGGAAAATGATCAGAGCATACTCTAAGAAGCCTCTTTTGGAGCAAATCAGGATGCTAAAAGAGGAGCAAATCAGGATACTTGGCTTCCCACTCCGGGAAGACAATAAAACGATCTAGTCTAGACCAAGAGGTATTATTAGACCAGGTGGAGGTCCCTCCTGCAAGAGGAAGCTCCATAAGGCCCTGATCAGAAATAAAATCAGAAAAATCCGATGTAGCATGGCTGATTCGGGCATTACTCGACCGTTCACTAGGGAAGAGGGTGATGTTGAAATCACCTCCTATACACCATGGCACGTCCCACCAACTAGTGAGACCGGCCAACACTTCCAAAGATATCTCCTATCCACATTCAAATTAGGACCATAGTCCCCCGCAAAGGCCCAAACAAAATATTTTTTTGATAAGTAATAAGGAGTTTTATTTTTTTTTGATAAATAAGTAATGATATCATTAAAAAGCGCAGAGGGGCACAACCCTAGTACACATAAAGTATACAAAGAAATCCACCCCTACAAAGTTAAAAGGAAGTACACACTTCTACAAATTTCTGCATATTAGAAACTTGAGGAATGTTCAAAACTCCCGCCCATAGAAATAACAACTTCATAAATCTATTGCTAAGCTCCGCCATTGCCAATTCCGTATCTTCAAAACGATGAGCATTCCTCTCCTTCCAAATAGTCCACGTAAGGCACAAAGGGGCCATTTTCCACACCTCCATCACCATTTTATTACCTCTTTGACCTTTCCAGCATGCCATGAGATCAAGAACCCTACCATTCATTACCCACTTCACACCAAAAAGAGTAAAGAACACACTCCAAAGAGTACGAGCCACCTCACAATGAAGGAGAAGATGATTGATGGACTCACCACTCCTCTTGCACATACAACACCAATCCATCACAATCAAACCTCTTGCGAAGATTATCCAAAGTGAGAATCTTGCCAAGAGAAGCCGTCCATACAAAGAAACTAGCTCAGAGTGGGACTTTAACCTTCCAAATACCCTTCCACGGGAAAGAACATCCCACCTCAAAGCAAACCCACAAAAAGGAAAAAGAACTGTACAAGAAGAAAACCCAAAGCAAACCCACAAAAAGAACCCCACAAACCCACCCAAGAACCCTATAAAAAGCACCCAAAAAACCCCCCACAAACCCAATCATATCACTACATCACAGTGACCTTGCCCCTCCTTGTCCGGGATGGCCCATGAGCAATACCATAATTAATAGAGCTTTCTAAATTTCTCAGCTCTCTCTTGCCCTTAATCCTAGGTTGCTCAACCAATTTTCTACCTAAAAATTTCTCAATCTGCTCAAAGTAAAACGCCAAAACAGATTCCCCCTCCTCAGCAGGCAGCACCCCATCATGCACACCTTTATTCACCCTAAGAAAAATCTCTTCGATATGCTTCAAAACCACCTTAGTTGTATCAATGACTTTTAATTCTTTCTTCAAGCGCTCAATCAACCCTAATTGGTTATCAGTCAACTCAACAGAAGTGGTGTCAATAGAGGTGTCAAAAGTGCAAAAATCCAAAGGAGAGAGCCCTACAGCACACTTCTCAGGATCCGGATCCAGATTCGGATCCAAATCCACATGCCCATCCTCAGACTCCGTCAGACCCACGCTCACCATCGCAGGGGCAGCAAGCACCTCGGAGGTGCCACTGGAGGCCAAAGCAGGAGACGAAGCAGGAGAAGGAGCAATTTTCGACCCTAAGAAACCCCGCCGGAGCATGCCTTTCACCGGGAAAGAGTGACGAATAGAACCCACCGCAACCACCACTGGGCCCTTATTAGGATTTTGCTCCACCGCCGGCGAGACAAAATCATCATCGACATTTCTAAAAGAAACTGCAGCAACAAACTCCCCCATATAAGCCTCAACCTTCTTTACCACCCTCTTAACCCACATCAACAAGATTCCACCTGAAGCCCCAATAGAAGGAACACAACACCAATTGGCATAATGGCAGCCCCACAAACTTCTAATGATGTGATTGGAAATACATTTCAACTTAGTTTCTTGCAAACAAACGATATCCACCTTCCACTTTCTAAGGAGGTTCTTGACCCTCGATCTCTTATTGCCCTCATTCAACCCTCTAACGTTCCACGTGAGCAACTTAGGCTTCATCAAAAATCTCTGTGAACCCTCCCTTTATTCCTATTGTGAGAAGCACTCCCGCTATAAACATCACAGTTAATGGAACAAAATAGATTATTTAATTCCCTCATACCTTTCTTTCCCGCGGAGGAGCCGCAACCCTCTCCCTCATTGTCGTTCCTGGCAATGATGTCTGCAAATAAGGCCGATAACTTCTCTTCAAACCCATCACACATTAAACCAACAAAGAGACTAAACTCCTTCACTAGGTGCAAAATCCACTCTGGAGATCCATTTTTAACCTTTGACGCTGACGCAATAAGGGTATAGGCTCCACCTCCGAAACCAATTCCAACTCCAAAGAAGAAGAATCCATTGCTGAAAATGGAGGGAGGGCCCTCCACCAAACAGGGCATACCACTCTCACCCTGCTGGAAGGCTGCATCCAACGCACCTTCAATCCACAAGAAATCCTTTCCTCCCCTGAACGACACTTCTGGAAAATTTGGCAACAGACCCACAGGTTGAATATGCAACTCCGGCCGAGATACCAAACAAAGCGCTGCAGATGGCCTGACCCAGGCCTGAATGAACCTACCAAGAGGTGGAGAGAGCGCTGGAGGCATAACATGCTTCAACAGCCTAGTGTTGGACATTGCAACAGGCAATGACTCACAGAGAATAGGCACAGGCTGGGGGGAATCACTAGAGGACAGATTGTGAAGACCCATCAGTGAGAAGTGCAGACTGCTCCAACTGAGGCTGGTCGCACCCTCCTGTAGAGACCGCAGGCAGGAGCCCGCGTGGAGAGGAGACCTGCAATGGCTCTGGCCTAAACTTCTCGTCGGAAAAATCACCAAGATTCAACGTCGACTGGAACTGAGCACCAGGGAGAGACTCTGGCGAGGGGACCTGCAGCGGAAAAGGCCGCTTCTCGCCGGAGAGGGCTGGCCGGAGGACAGAGATCTCGCCGCCCGAAAATGCGACCACCTAAATCTCACCAGAAGGCAACGTCGGTTGAATCTGGGCACTGGAGAGACCCACCGGCAAAGGGAGCTGCGCCGGAACTAGATTCAACTCGCCGGAAATGGCTGTGCGGAGGGTAGGAGCCCCGCCGACCGGAACTGTGGCCACCGGAGGACGCCCGGAGGAGGACGAAGCAACATGGGTCTCCTTGACCCAAGACCCGACCCGCCGGGAAAAAAAACCCACCCCAGACGAATTGGATTTAGATTTTTTAGCCCCAAACGCAGCCCGCTTAGCCTTTCCCTTTGAAGCCCAAATCTTTGAATTTTTTGAGATTGGGCCACCAGACTCGAGCCCACTACCCAAAAGCCCTGACCCACAAACACATTCCAGCATTTAAATTAGAGAGGCAGCGTCCAATTTCCAGCTGTAGAGCCTCCAACGACATCCTCAAATTAGCACGATCGAAAACGCCAAAAGGTCCTACGGAGGTGTCGAGGATATTCAAGTTGGCAGGAACGGAAATTCTCTGCGTAGCCGTTTTTGCATGGGGCGGGGGACCGCATGCCTGTGCTGGAAATTGAGTGGGCTTCGCCGGAAAAGTCGCCGGAGCAAGAGAAACGTCAGTCATCTTCTCCGGGACCTGCAGAGATGCCTGAGAGTTATTTTTTTAAAAAAGTCAATATATTAAGAAAGCGCAAACGGGCGCAACCTTGATACACCGGAGGTATACAAAGGGTTAGGGGGGAGGGGAAAAGAGAGTTATTGACAGCCAACCACATTGGTACCCTGGCTAAGGGCTCCGATGAAGCAGCGAATGGTTCCTCAGTCGGACTAATTGTAGCAGACAGGACTTTAGAAAAACTTCTCCTTTTCTTCACCCCTAAATTCTTCGCAAGACACCGTTGGAAGAAGTTCACAGCAATCTGCAGCTCTGAAATGAATCTATCCCATCCTTTTCCATACCCCTCCAGCACCAGAACAGTCCCACATCTTTCTTTACCATCATATTCCTCAAAACAGTAGAAAACTACTGTCTTTTGAAGCAACGTTGGGCTAGACCGGGAGGAAAACCAGACTTGGACCGATCCCAATAGATGGCAGAATCCTAAGCAACCACCAGTTTGTCAAAAACATTCAACAACCACATAGACTCTTGGCTATTCAGGCGAATAGACCGGAGCTGACCCCTACATCTTTCTTTAATAACCAGCAAAGTAGAGTCATCCTTGACCAGCATCTCAAAATCCTTCGACTCCAACAACCATCTTCTTGATAAACCCATATCAGCAACACAGCAAACCAGCAGAGGTGAGAGAGCAGAAAAACAGAGAGGAAACGCACCAACACGCGCCACCTCCGGGAAGGGAGAAGGGAGGGGGAAAAGGGAGAGAACTAAGTTAACGTCCATTTATTACTTACCTAACACAGTTTTATTTTCTTGCCTAACAAAACCTAGGGCAATGGTAATGCCCATTTAGTGAATTACAAAACGAAATAACTCATAAAATAAAAACTTAAATTAAAACCTAAATAAAATTAAAGGTTGTTCCATATATATCTCACATCCCATTAAGGGTGGGCAAATTAACCGTTACCGATTAACCGACCGATTACCGATATTAACCGAACCGATATAACCGTTACCGTTAGTTATCGGTCGGTAATCGGTTAAAAAATTTATACCGGTAATCTTATCGATCGGTAATCGGTCGGTTAAAATTCTATTATCGGTTAACCGATATGACCGATAAGTATTTTTAATTTTTAATTTTTTTTAATTTTATACTTTTTACTATTTTGATTTTGATTTTATAATATAAAAAAGATGTAGTGGATCAATATAAAAAAAAATTCAATAAGCTAGTTTAGCCATATATATATTTAGGCTCCCAAAAGGGCCAAAACAACTAATTTTTAATAAGTTATTTTAGGCTTTAACCCAACAAAAAGTATTTAAACTCTCAAAATAACTAATTTTTTGCCCAATTAACAACTAGTAAAAAGCTCAATAAAAAGTTAACAAAAACCGGTTTAACCGATTACCGATATGACCGACTAACCGATTAACCGATAGCTTATCGGTCGGTAATCAGTCAAGAATTGGTTAACCGATAGCTTATCGGTCAATAACCAATAACCCTATTAACCGGACCGATATGACCGATACCCAGCCCTACATCCCATGCAAGACATGAAGCAAAAATCTTTTGCAATGCTACATACATATTTTTTAATTACTCAAAAGTCGGCATCTTCATGTGTAAAAGTCTAAAAGCCCCAAAAAAATGCCGTAGAGAAGACCAAACCAACAGCAAATCAGACTCAATATAATACTAGGTCAATTATTTGAGCATAATAGGACCCCGTGTTTGGTACTATGACGGACAATCGCTACAAAATTAAAGAATTAAAAAGACGGGAGATATTAAGAAAACGTTTTGCAAAGAGCCGTCAGCACAACAAGCTTGTCCACTCACCTTCTTATCAAGTACTATTGCCTTACTGCAATCCTCTTCAGCTTGTTGAAAACTGCATACATTGAGAACAACAAATGCAAAGGCTTTGGATACAAAGCACAGAAATGAACAATTTTGGATAACAAATTAAAGGAGGACATACCATCCCAACTCTAAATAAGCAGCTGCACGGTTGCAATAGTAAGTCGCATTTGTTTCATTCAATTTGATAGCTTCAGTGTAGTAACTGACAGCCTTATTCCACTGCCTTCCCTTGAACGCAGCATTTCCCTGCAACAACGTTATAAAAGTTATACGGAAAAGCTCAGACAGCATAATTTGTGCACGCATGTGTTTGTGTATGCATATTTGCATGCTTGTATCATAACAGTAATAATTTTTGCAGATAAGGTGCTTCTCTTGAATGTCAAACAAGTCTAATAGATTCTTTTATTGGTAAATTATGCATGCACCTAGTGAATCTTCAACCCATGAACTCACCTTCCACCCCATTTTTACGGAGGAGAGGAAATGCCATTTGAGCTAAAGCTCTTTGAAACAAATCTGTAAATTGATAATAATAATAAAATAATCCAGCAGAGTAACCTAACCAATAAAAACTAACATTCTCAAGAGAAATATAATGAAAAATAGCTTTCGGATATCCTATGTACCATCATAGATAGATAAGTCTTCAGCACAATTACAGAAATAGTGACTAAGATAATTTAAAGTGAACCTCCTTAAATGTAGCCAATAATGACCACAGAGATTTATTAGGAACTGCTGACAGAGCTTTCTCTAAAATTGCAACAATAACTCATGATAGAAGACAGCTGATAAAGCAGCATATACACAAGTTTGGAAACCAGAACAACAGTTAACAATCCTTATAATAGGAAGCAGGAAAATGTTAAGTCAATTTATGTTATCAAACTTTTAAAATAATTAATCTTATGTTTGACCGAGCATAAAGATAAACAGGCGATAACATATACACGCAGACTCTGAATCAGTCGATCAATAGTTCAAATCTCACTTGGTATTGAAGTGACATTAAGTTACCCAGCCAAAGTAAATAGAACTTCAGAATATATTAATCTGAAGTAAATGTCAGGCCTAAAAGTTCGGTATTTACAGGTATTTCTTGGCAGAAACAGATAAAAACTACTTGTTTGATTGCCTCTCAGCCTCTGACATGTTCACTCCATAAGCACAATAATAATTCAATTTATGTATACATAAATCTGAGAAAAAGTTGACCAATTTATGTATGAGAAATGCTAGTCAGCATTCTCAATTGTCCATCTCCTAGCTTTGTTCTTTTGTTTTTCAAGAAAAACAAGTGAATGTAAAATGTGCCACACAGACAAGAATGCTAGGAGATGGACACTTGAGACTGCTAAGTAGCATTTCTCTTTATTTATACATGACATCTGGAGCAGGAAACTTACTTCAGAGCCTTACATGATTAAGCGGCACAAAGAAGATTCAATGAGAAGGACAGACACGGCAGTTCTTAAACAACTGTAAATGATCAGCTCTAATGTCTAATCCCCAGCCAGGTTATCTCACTTTGCAAAGAACAACTGCAAGACACTGAATCTCACTAATAGCCTGGTTCAGGCAAACTCAACTACAAGCAGAGTGCACAGGCATCCACGGAAAGGACAAATCTTATTGGCAAAAAGGAACAAAGCAAAGACACTAATGTTACTCTGGGTTATATCTCGGAAAGGAGGCATTAATGCACACCAAAACGTATCATGATGAGAGGAGAAGTCAAAATCCAATCCAAAACCTTATGCAAAAGGTGCTGGTATGTACCATTTGAGCAAGAACCCAAACACAATATGTTGAAAGAAGCATCATATGATCAATAATAACTAAATTAAACAAGTCTGCACTAGAAACATTTCATTGTATGAAGTGTTAATATTACAGGGTCCAAAATACTAGGGGTGAACATACCTTTTCTTTCAAGAGTTCAGAAGCATCTATGTTACCGTTGGTATCTGGCAATGGCACCAAATTAGATGCATTGCTGGCTTGCTCTTGGAGAGATGAATACATATCCAAGACCGTATCAAGAAGAAATTTATCAGCACCATGGAAAGTGATAAATGAAACAGAGATTGGATACTCATTGTGCTTTCCTAATGGAATGGTAACCTGCCAATAGAATGTAAAATAGATGTATAGTCTACCAGGTTACAGAAACTAAAACATCGACATAAAAACGAAACTAAAATATCGACATAAAAACTGACACAACAAACAATAAGTTACCTGACAGCACCCAGACATGCTAGCGATGCTTGATAGCGCGAATGCACGATCATGGAACTCAGCAGAAAGTTGTTTCTTCACATTCGGTTTTAATGGAGGATCAGCCACTGTGGGAACTACTAATATACCATCATCCTGAAAAAAATAAAGCATTAACAGATGGAAGCAACATGAGCTGCTTTAACATACTGACAAAAAAAAAATAACACACACAATTACTGTTCAACTTTTGCAAAAATTTCCAAAAAAAAAAAAAAAAAAAATTGTGAAACTATGAAAAGGGCAACATTTAATATATATATATAAATGGGACAAAAATTAAAAATTAGCTACAAACTGGTTTATAGCTAATTCATACAAACCAGTCTAATAAAAGGGCACGTGTTTTTAATAGCATATACTTCTCACATGTTTTTTTATTAGCATTAATAAAGAAAAAATGTCCTCACATGCTTTAGTAACACGTCACTTTATTAGACTATATGAATTAGCTACAACCAGTTTATAGCTATTTCTGTCCATATATATGTATACACACACAGACACACTCTAAAGACAACAGAAAGAATGACAACCAACCCTGAGCAAGAAATGACAGGGGAAGAAGTCCTCTTTATCCAATGGAGATCCTTTTCGTCAACATGAGACCCAGCAAGATTGTCCTGATCATGACGGAAAATGAGAGCGCTTTTTGATGAAGCTGGATCAAGAAGGTGATAAGCTTGCCAATCAATGAGAAAGACAATGCTCGGCTCGTAATTTTGTTTAGTCCCCCTTATTCAGTTGTTCTTAGTTTAGTTATCTCTTGTAACTTCTTTTCAAAAAGTCTTGAAATTTATTTAGTTGTGTGCTTTCGTAGTGAAGTTTCTATTTGATTGAAATGACAGTACATGGTGTTGTGAAGTTCTGCCAACTAATTTCATGGGAGAAAAAACTTCTGGTCGTGGAAGAACACACACACACATATATATGTATGCATGTATATGTATATTACTTTGTAAATATACCGATTCCCAAACCCTGAATATTTTCATTTTCAGGACTTTTACATCTTAGAAGGATCTGCAACGCTGAAGAGCCACAGAAAAAAGGTTGGTCACTAAGACAGTCCGAGGAAATTGGAGAAAGTTTCGTTTTGGTTGTTTATCGTATGTGATGCAGCGAAGGAAGAATTCCCATGGTAATTATCTGGAGTTGTCAGAATATGGAGGAAAGGGATGTAGGAGTTTTGTGATCATATAGGAGGGGCATGAGGGGAAGGGATGGAAAGAATGCAGATCGCAATTGCAGAGGTTGAAGTTGCACTATGAGAAGAATAGAGAAGGGGTGTCCATTGGGGAGGCTTTGGAGGGGAGGAAACAAATAGGACAGCCGTGTGGGGAGACCAAGGAGATGCAACGGTGGGGCTTCAGGACCGGCGATCGTATGGAGCGGCGGTGGTTGGGGAAAAAGTCATGGCTGGAGATCTTGCACAGGCAACCGGTGAGGGGGGGTCCAAAACTAAGTAAGGAAGGTGCGAATGCCATGGAGAGATTCGGCGGAGAATCACCCTGTTCATTCATCACAAAGTGTTACACTAGCTAATGGCTCCCTAGCTAAAATTGCAGGCATGGGAATTACACATATCACTTCTGATCTTGATTTACTATTTGTTTTACATGTTTCTAGTTTTTCCTTTAATTTATCATTCATTAGAAAAATTACTAAAACTCTTCGATGTTGTGTTAGTTTTTGTGAATATATTAGGATCTCTAGACGAAGCAGATGATTGGTATGGGGGATGAAGCAGGAGGTCTTTATTACCTTTAACTTTTCACCTACCTCGGTACCACCATGAGCACTTCAATCACCCCTCCCATTTTCAATGGTATTGTTGTCCGGGTGATCCCTCTCTACCTGTTTTTTTATTTTTTATTTTTTTTATAAATAAGTGATTCATTGAAAAGCGTAGAGGGGCGCATCCCTAGTACACAGGAGCACTTCAATCATCCCTCTCCTTTTCAATGGCATTGTTGTTTGGGTGATCCCTCTCTACCTGCTTTTTTTCTTTTTTGACAAATAAGTGATTCACTGAAAAGCGCAAAGGGGCGCAATCCTAGTACACAGGAAGTATACAAAGAAAGGCCTCACTAAAGGCAAAAAGAGGAACATAAAGATAAAAATTTAGGCATGGTGGCAATCTTAGGCACACTACAAAAATGGAACAACGTTTGAATAAGCAACTTTTTGAGATCTTCCATTGACCTTTCTTGATCTTCAAAACATCTTGCATCCCGCTCTTGCCAAATAATCCGTATAAGACACAATGGTGCTATTCACTACACTTCCTTAGCTGAAATATTACCACGCACCAACACATTAACAAATCTACCACCCCTCCAAGCATAACCCATGTGACATAAAAAAGAGTAAGTACTACACTCCATAACGCTTGTGCCACTTCACAATGAAGGAGAAGATGGTTGATAGACTCACCACTTTGCTTACACATGCAAACCATCCCACCACAATGATACCTCTTTTACGCAAGTTGTCCAAAGTTGAAATCTTTCCTAGAGTCATCCACACGAAGAAACTGACTTGCAATGGAACTTTGACTTTCCATATACTACTCCATGGGAAAGACGAAGTTTCTATTCCCGAAGAAAAAGAACATGCGAAGAAAAGACTTTATCTCAAAGATATTTCGTTTGGAAGGATTCCACAACATGCAGTCTGTCACTCTCATATGCCTGCGAAAAGCATATAACTTCCCAAAGAACGTTATCACCACCTCTACCTCCCAATCTTGGACAGCTCGTAAATTCCACTATATGCTGCCATTGGACAGTTGCATATGATCCTTAACCCATGCCTCCTTATTGCTAGCTATTATAATTCAGGAAAAGCTTCCTTCAAGGGCTAATTCCCGCACCAATTATCGTGCCAAAACCTAATCCCTGCTTTGAAGCACCAAGTGAAGGATCTTAGTTTTGTTTCTCCTTTTCATTTTGAGTCTATTGGACTTATTAGTAAACAACATCATGTGTCCTTTCTTTCTAGGGTTCCTAGTCAGGTTGCTAACCCTTTTCAGTTAGTGCATTCTAATGTATGGGGACCTTTACAAGTTACTTCCAATAAATTCAAATATTTTTTTCACATTTGTGGATGATAAATCCCGTAGAACTTGGTTGTTCTTAATGCATAATCGTTCCGAATTGTTTACTATTTTCCAACTCTTTCCGAGTGAAATTAGAACTTAATTTGGCAAAAAAATTCACATCTTGTGTCCTGATAATGCTAAAGAGTACGAGTCTTCTTCAATTACCACTAGTTTATCTAGCAAAGGAATTATTTGTCAAACATCTTGTGCTCATACTTTACAACAAAATGGTGTGGCTGAACGCAATAACCAACATTTGTTCGAAGTTGCCCGAGCTCTATTACTTCAAATGAAAGTCCCCAAAAAATTTTGGAGTGACACTATCCTAACTATATGTTATCTTATAAGTAGAATGCCCCCACCTGTCTTAGAAGATTCATCTCTTTATTCCCTCATGTTTCCTTCCTTTCCTTTGTTTTCCTTACCTCCAAAAGTATTTGGATGTAACTCCTATGTTCACAATTTAGGTCCTGGATTTGATGAACTTGATGCTCATGCAACTAAATGTATCTTCTTGGTCACTCTTGAACTCAGAAGGGTTATAGGTGTGACAATCCAACTTTGAGACGCTATTTCACCAATGTAGATGTTATCTTATTAGCAGAGTGTTGATTTCTCTTTATTATCTCACGTTCACTTCCTCTCCTTTGTTTTCCTTACCTCCAAAAGTATTTGGATGTACCTCCTATGTTCTCAATTTGGATCCTTAATTTGATAAACTCAATGCTCAGGCAGCTACATGTATCTTTCTCGGTTACTCTTGAACTCAGAAGGGTATAGGTGTTACAGTCCAACTCTGAGACGCTATTCACCAGTGCAGATGTTACCCTTCTTGAGTCTACCCCATATTTCTCCACTGTTAGTTCTCCTGATCATTATCTTTCCGAGCCACCTTCTTCCATCCTTGTTCTTGCCCCAAGTCTCTTACTCCATACCCAATCTTCCCATTCTAAGTAGTTACTTCCACAATCTTCTTCTCTTTTACGTGTCTACTCCTTTCACCCACCATCACTTGCTCCTATGCCACCACCAACTTCCCCCGTTGTCTTTAGATCCACTTTCCCCATGGCGGCCTGGCTCTTTACCCATGGCTCTCAGAAAAGGAACTCGCTCTTGTGTTACTAAGCACCCCATTAGTCATTTTGTTTCCAGTCATCTCTATCTCATTCCTTTCCATGTTTTACCTCCCACCTATCTGCTATTTGTAACCCTAAGACAATGCACGAAGCTGTATTTGATCTAAATTGGAGGAAAACCATGAAAGTGGAAATGGCAGCCTTGCATTAGAATGGAACTTGGATTTTTATTCCTCTTTCCCATGGTAAGAAGACTGTTAATTGTAAATGGGTATAAACAATCAAGTTTAATCCTGATGGCTCACTTGACCGATTGAAGGCACAGTTGGTTGCCAAAGGATACACACAAACCTGTGATATTGGTTATGAAGAATATTTTTCCCGTCGCTAAAATTTCTTCTGTACATGTGATAATAGCTCTGGCAGCTAATCTTGATTGGTCACTATTTCAGTTAGATATCAAAAATGCTTCTCTACGCAGACTTATTTGCTAAGGATGAGTATCAAGGCAGAGTTTGTAAGTTGAAGGCTCTGACTAAAACAGTCAATGAGGGAATGGTTTGGGAAATTTTCTTAGTCGATTACAGAATTTGTTCTTCATAGATGTCAAACAGATCATTTAGTCTTTTACATATTGATGTGGGATATATTCTTTTTGTAGTATTTGTAGATGATATTGTGAATCCAGGAATTGCTAGATTAAAACAGTTTCTGTAGCAAGATGGGTGATGGGAAGATTGGGATGTCTGCTCTAGTTTCTGTAACAATTTCTGTACATGTGATAAAAACATTAATATTTCTTAGCGGGAATATATTCTTGATTTGTGGGATGAAACTGATCTACTGGGAGCAAGATGTATTTATGTTCCTATGGATCCAAATAAGAAACCATTAAAAGGATGAGGGGGGATTACTTGAAAATCCTGGTCATTATTGCCGGTTGGTTGGAAAACTAAATTATCTAACAATTGCTAGACCATACATATCTTATGCAGTTAGTGACGTAAGTTGATTTTTTTTTTTTTTTTGATAAGTCAAAAGAATAGAATATATCAAAAGCGCAGAGGAGCGCAATCCTTAATACACAGGGAGTATACAAGAGGGACTAGGGGGGAAGGAGAGAAGTAAGAAAGAAAATCTGAAAAGCTAATACATCGCGGGGCAAGCCAGCCCAAAGTCCATGAGTAGAAAAAAGAAATAAAAGGAGGAGCTCCTCCCGAGACCTCGCCGAGTCCTTGAAACATCTATTATTTATTTTCCTCCAAATACACCACATGATACAATGAGGAACCATTTTCCAAACAACAACACTTCTCGTACGGCCACCCGACCACCAAATCGACATTAACTCTTTGACGGAGCAAGGCATAACCCAGCAAAGGCCAAACCAGGCAAAAAAAAGCATTCCACAAAGCAGTAGCAACCACACAATGAAGAAGAAGATGATCAACCAACTCCCCCTCCGTTTCACATAACCAGCACTTGTTCACCACCACCATACCCCTCCTCCCAAGATTATCCAAGGTAAAGATCTTACTCCTAACCGCCGTCTAAACAAAAAACGCCACTCTAGGAGGAGCCTGGGATCTCCAGAAGCTCTTCCAAGGGAAAGAAAGAGCACCACGGGGCAAGAGAGCTCTATCATCCCAAAAGCGAATCTTAGAGCCCTTACCCGGATCAAACTTGACATGCCTCCTAAAATTTTGCCACCCTATACAAATAAATTTCCACAAGCCCACCCCATGGGAACTAGTAATAACCCCTGATCGCCAACCCCCCAAACCGACCCATACTTGGCCACCAAAACCGATCTCCACCAAGCTCTCTCCTCATGAGCAAAATGCCACAACCACTTACCCAACAAAGCTTGATTAAACCTCCTCATATTCCGAATCCCTAAACCACCCTCTTCAATGGGAGAACACACCTTATCCCACTCCACTAGATGAAACTTAAAATCATCATTCATCCCCCCCCACAGAAAGTCTCGTTGGATCTTCTCTATACGCTTAGCCACCGAGGCCGGGATAGGAAACCAAGACAACATATAAGTAGGCATATTCGATAAGGTACTTTTGATCAAAGTAACCCTTCCTCCCTTGGAAAGATACGCCCGTTTCCAAGGGGCCAGCCTACGCGACATCAAATCCTCCAACCCTGCCCACATAGATTTAAGCATGAACGAAGCTCCCAGCGGCAAACCCAAATACTTCAAAGGCAAATCACCATAACCACATCCCAATAACCCTGCTAACCTCCCCACCTCACCCAAAGAGCCAACCGGAATCAAAGCTACCTTGGACAGATTAACCTTCAACCCCGCAACCGCTTCAAAGCACACAAGTAAGGCCCCAATATGACAGATTTGGCTAGCATTAGCCCCGCAAAATATCAAAGTGTCATCCGCAAAAAGGAGATGGGAGACATTGACCCGATCCTGCTCACTTGAGCCCACAGAAAAGCCCAAAATCAGCCCCCTCAAAGTGAAAGCACCAAGCATCCTGCTGAACGCCTCCATAACCAAAACAAAAAGGAAAGGAGAGAGCGATCACCTCGCCGCACCCTCGAGAACACCCAAAGAAACCGGAAGGAGCACCATTAATCAAACACAGAGAAAGCGAGCCGACGAAATGCAATGCTTGATCCACGAGCACCATTTCTCTCCAAACCCACACCTCCTTAGTAAATAGAGAAGGAAGCTCCAATCAACAGGATCATACGCCTTCTCCATATCCAATTTACACAAGACACCTGAAACCTCGAACTTAAGCTTGTTGTCCAAGCATTCATTTGCAACAAGGACAGAATCTAAAATCTGTCTCTCCTTTTCAAAGGCATTCTGAGGCTTGGAAATGATCCTATCCATAACTCTCCTCATTCTATTAGCCAAAACCTTAGCAATGATCTTGTAAACCCCACTCACAAGACTAATAGGACGAAAATCCTTGATCACTTTAGCACCTTGGATTTTCAGAATGAGCGAGATGAAAGTAGAATTAATACATTTCACAAATTTACCTCAATCATGAAATTCTTCAAAGACCGCTATAAAGTCCCCCTTAACCACCTCCCAACAATCCTGGAAAAAAGCCAAAGTAAAACCGTTCAAACCAGGAGCCTTATCCCTCTCCATACCTTTGATGACCTCCCTCACCTCCCTCTCCTCAAAAGGATCTTCCAAACTAGACGCCTCTTCAACATTTAACATATCAAACTCAAGGTTATCTAACCTCGGTCTCCAACTGAGAGGGTCCGCGAACAAAGACTCGTAGAAGGAGACAATGTGATCACAAATGCTAGCTGGATCCGAAATAGGCGTGCCATCCACATTCAAAGACTCAATGGAATTATTCCTCCGATTGGCATTCGCCACCTGGTGAAAGAATTTAGTGCACTTGTCTTCCTCCTTTACCCACCTCACCCTAGATTTCTGTCTCCAACAAATCTCCTCTTGTAAAAGAGAGGCCTCCAACTCTGAAGCCAGCACCCTCCGCCTCTCCTTCTCCTCCTCCTATAGCCCCCTCTCTTCGTCGGATCTGTCCAGAGACTCCAATTCCTCCGCCCAAGCCTTAATTTTAGTCCCCACATTGCCAAACACCTCCAAATTCCACCTCTTAATTTCCCCCTTTAGAGCTCTAAGTTTTTTAGCCAAAATGAAGCTTGGGGATCCCCTAAAAGAGGAGGACCACCAATTTCTGACTTTATCCATAAAACCCCTCCTCTTTAAGCCACATATTTTCAAACTTAAAAGAGCTCTTCCTATTCTGCAAACAACCCTTCAACAATAGAATAGGTGCATGATCTGAACACAGACGAAGAAGCTTCTTCTGCATCAAACCCGGATAACTCAACTCCCACTTCGGAGAGACCAAAAACCGATCCAACCTAAACCAAGACCTGTTGTTAAACCACGTAGACACCCCCCCTGACAAAGGAAGGTCCATAAGGCCCTGCTCCACTAAGAACTCATCAAAAGCTATCACCGCGCTCCTCATTCTAGCTCCTCCCGATCTCTCACTTTGATACAGAGTGACATTAAAGTCCCCCCCCAATACACCAAGGCATATCCCATAAACTCATCACCCCTGCCAATTCCTCCCACAAACGCCTCCTGTGAATATCCCTGTTAGGCCTATACACCCCTGCAAACGCCCACTCCAAGCCGTCTTCTACATTCCTGAAAGAACTAGCTGCCACAAAATTACCCACACAAACATCCACCTTACTCACCACCCTTCTATCCCACATAAGCAAAATCCCGCTCGAGGCCCCAACAGAAGCCACATAACACCACTCCGCATACGAACATCTCCACAGACTCTGCACCAAACTGGTTGTAATCACCTCCAGCTTGGTCTCTTGGAGGCGTACAATATCCACTTTCCACCAACTCAGAAGCTATCTAACCCTCAAGCGCTTATACCCCTCGTTCAACCCTCTCACGTTCCAAGACAAGATTCTATGCTTCATAATAATCACAATCATCCCTTAACCTCATGTTATCCACTGCCTCCTACTCAGCCAAAGAAGAAGCCCCTTTCCCATGTTTATTAGCCACAAGCTGCCCCGAAATATCCTTGAGCTTACCTTCCTACCCATCACGAGACAAACCTGCAATCTCCTTGACTTCCTAAACCAGCTTCAAATCCTTCGAAGCAGGAGAAACCGACCCTATCCCCTGGTCCATCCGCTCAGTATCCTTAGGCAGGCCCGCCACTTCAAACTGAGAGAGAGGAACCTCATCACAAAAATTCTCTCCCTCCTGATCTACCGTCGCCCCTTGTAACCTTGTCTCCTTAGACCCACCCTTTGCCGAGGATGCTCTCACGAACCCCTCCCCAGTAGCCAAGCTAACAGATAAAAACTTACCCAACAGACCCTATGAGGTCGTATCGCCCCACCATCATTCCATGCACAACGCTCCGCTACCCACGACTTTGAAGTCTTAGGAGCAGAAGCCTCCTTTCTTAGGTAAACTAGTTGTTGTTTGGGCGCCAACACTGGAGCACTCGCCTTTAGGACCTTGGGTGGCGCTGTAGACTCCCTAGACTCCTTCGAACCATCTCCCCTCTCCTTCTGTAGCTCCTCTGCTGAACCCAGACCTCCCAAGCCCAAACAGACCAACTGGCAAGTCTCCCTTGCCCTCTCCGATGTCACCTCCAAAGACCCAACAGCTGAAAGCGTATGAACCTCACCCTCCACAGGATTGCCCTGATCGTCGAAAAAATCACCATCTCCCTCTTTTTGTCTTACCAGTGCCGAAATAGCTAAACCCTGGTCATCGGAGCTCTTCGGCACGATCGAATCCATCGGCGATGACACCCCCAATGACGATGCCGTTTTGGCGCGACCCAGACTCTTCCAAGTCATCGATTTCTCCCGCCCCACCGAGTCGGAGCTTGAACCCAGCACCTAAGCCCTGCGCCTTGTATTTGGGCTTAAAAAACGAATTGTACTTGGGCCTAACCCAAACCTCCTTACCCTTTTGGCTTACTCGAGTCCGAGAATTGTTGCCCTGCCCCGGCCCAACACCCTTTAGGTTTTCAAATACCCAGTCAAGCCTAGCCAAACCCGAATCCACCTCGCCTTTCAAAATTCTCAACGACTCCATACGCACCCTTAGCTCCTGTTCTGCATTGATTGCTGCCTATCCTTCGAGAGTAGCCCTTCCCTCCAGTCCCTTTAGCCCATGCCCTATAACCATAGCCTTACTCCCCGCACAGAGAACTATCGGAGATTTGGTTTTACTCGCAAGCACCATCCCCTGAGTCAACTCCCACAATTTCGGCACACCCACCCTTCTCCGCCAATCCTCGGACCGACCCCCTTGCAGATTGGGCAAATGCTGGATACCCGCCCAGTTCGCCGGAGGACTTCGCCGGAGCTATGTCACCCTTCGGAGCCACCACACGCCCTTGGGTTTGTAGACCCAATTCTGCTGGTGCCAATTTCAACCACGTTGGGATCCTTGCGATCAATTCTTGCGATCCTTGCTAGTGTCAAGGAAGCGTCTATTGCAGATAACGTAGAGCGCTCTAATGGTGTTGTCCAGTGGAACATTGTGTCCACTCGTTTGATTCATGATTGGGAGGTGGAGACGCTGACTGTGTTTTATAGATGCTTATATTCTTTTCAGTTTAGAGGGCAGCTAGAGGACAAGATGTGGTGGATTCCCTCAAGCAAAGGCTGCTTTGAGGTGAGTACGTTTTATCAGGTTCTCTCTTCTTCTAGGTCCACTTCTTTTCCTTGGAAAGGCATTTGGAGGACCAAGGCCCCGCCTAGAGTGGCGTTTTTTGCTTGGACGGCTGCTAGGAGTAAGATTCCTACTATTGACAACCTTCGAAGGAGAGGTATGATCATGACTAATAGATGTTGGTTATGTGAGGCGGATGGAGAGTCAGTGGACCATCTCCTCCTCCATTGCGGAGTGGCGAATGCCCTTTGGAACGTCATCTTTAGCCGGTTTGGGTTGTGTTGGGTTATGCCTGGTTCGGTTAGAGAGCTTTTTGCTTGTTGGTGGACGGGAGGTCGTTCGAGGAGTGCTGTGGTTTGGAAAATGGCTCCCTTATGTCTGATGTGGTGTATTTGGAAGGAGCGTAACGCTAGATGCTTTGAAGACACGGCACGGTCTTTTGAGGAAATTCTTCATGACTTCCTGTTTACTCTTTACACTTGGGCTGCGGGCTGACTTGCCCCGCTTGTTATTAGTTTTCATGATTTTCTTTCTCGCTTCTCTTCCCCCCCTTAGGCTCCCCCTTGTATACTCCCTGTGTACTTAGGGTTGCGCCCCTCTGCGCTCTTTTATATATATATTTTGACTTATCAAAAAAAAAAATTCTGTAAATGAGTTAAAGCACTCCTCCCCCCAAAAAGACAACATCCCAAGAGCCTCAACATAGCTCCTTCTCCCTCTTACCCCCTCGCTATTCTTGGGCCCCCCATCCTTTCCAACCCCAGAAATGGCTTCTTTTGCCAAGCTGACTTCCAAGACAAAATGTTCCCACCCTTGCCCATGTCTGCCTTCTGGAATGAGGATCGTGCCACTCCTCCTTCTTCCATCGAATTCTTCTACCGTCAAGAAACGTCCATGTCGGTTCGAGCATTTCTGTGCGATAATCCTAGGATATCCAGCCCTAGAAGACCTTAGACGTTTCCTCCGCCATCACCTCCTTCACAGTGCCCACCAGCCACACTAGCTCATCCCTCTGCAAAAAAAAGGACCTGGTTTTCCCCTTACTGCGCTCGACAATCCTCACTCCTGATGACCCTCCCTTAATTGAAATATCAAACTCTTGGACTCCACTGTCCAACTCCTAGAATCAGCCATAACCACCCAAAACAGCACTCACTATAACCCAGATTACTCCACGCACTACCCACTCTCCCACGCAAGGAGGTGAGAGAAGGAGCTTTTTCCTGAGCTTTTTCCACTAAGCCTTGAAAAAAAAATGGTTGCTTCTTTTTTTAAAATTAATGTTTCTTTTTCCTTGCTTCTTTCCAGTAAATTGATTTTTGGAAGCTGCTAGATTAGTACTTGGGATGCAGTTATTCATATTGTTCGCTATCTCAAGAAAGCTCTGGGCCTTGGTATATTATACAGAAGAAATGGAAGTAACAAGGTGAAGTTTGGCAAATGCAAAATGAATGGGCGTGTTCAAGAGATTTCTTAATTTCTTATACTTACAATACGCCTAAACGCAAACTATTTGATATGATGGAAGGTATCCTTATTAATAATTATCTACTAGAAGATGATAGTATAGATATAAAAAAAGATATTGATCAAAAATATTTTGATTGAAAAATTCTCAATTTTTGTCTTAGAAAGAAGACCGATATTAAGGCTTGGGTCCCTTAGACAGAAAATTTACAACACGGTACTGTACGTTCTTAGAGGCTAATCTGGTCTCATAGAAAAGTAAAAAACGAACAGTGGTAGCAAGATCCATTGCATAAGCAAAGTATAGAGCAATGGCTCAGACAGCAAGTGAATTAACATGGTTACAGAACTTCCTTCAGGAAATTGGTTTTCCAACTGCTACTCCTATGTCACTGTTTTATGATAACCAAGCTGCCTTGCATATTGCCTCTAATCCTGTGTTTCATGAAAGGACTAAGTATACTGTGGTTGACTGCCACTTCATCTGGGAAGAGATTGAGAATGGAGATATCTACATCAGTTGTGAAATCTGAGAACCAACTTGCTGATATATTTACGAAGTATTTATGTCGTATTAAGATGGAATCTATTTGCTCCAAGCTGGGCCTTTTATGATATATATGCTCCAACTTAGGGGAAAGCATTAGAGTGATGAGGTATCGCCCCTTCTAGAACAGGTTAAGTGTCCCTATGAGGTTTCTTAGTGCAAGGTGTTCATATGAGATGTCCTAAGTCTAGAAGCTTGTATTCTCCCTTATAAATGCCTTTTTTTTTTAATAAGTCTCCCTTATAAATGCTAGTGTATGAATGAATGAATTAAGAATTTTTCCTAAACTACTATATTCTTTTTTCATTATCTCCATATAATTAATTACAACAAATAAATGAGATACATATCAAAAGCCAACAAACTCATTATAAACTTGATTATCAATAGGAACAAATAAAACAAGGAAGAGCAACAATAATATTATTATAAATTAACACTTACTAGTGAAATACATAGGAAACACAATAATTAAATAAGAAGTAGGGGATACCTTCAAGAGATTTTGAAGCGCAGCCCGCATCTCAGTCCTGACCTTATATAAAGTTTTCATGTTCTCATGTGAGGTATTAATTGCAGCAAGAATACGATCAGACACATCACGTCCTAACTTGGGCTTGACTGATTTTACCCATTCTTCATGATTTGATTTGAATTCATATCTGAAAGCAGGTGTCCACGTCACAGAAATTAGTCAAAAGAAAACTAAAGGTATCAGCTAGAGAACTGCAATAATACTAACAGTATTCAAGGGCATCATTCACCACAGAAAGAGAGAACCCATAAGATCAAGTTTGCATCATGATGTATGGAACAAAAATGAACTAATATCATCTCAAACAGTTTAAGAAGGAAAGATCAGCAGAAAGCAAAAGATTAGAAAACTGAGTAAATCATATCCAAAACAAAGACTGACCCACAAGTAAACCTTGAAGGAGATTAGCAGCTAAGCAAGTAACACATACTAAGGCCCTCTTGTGGTCCTCAAAACACCTATGACCTATCATTCATTTCCCTCCAAAGACACCACAAAAGACACAAATGCAGCATCTTCCCTATAGCTGAACTCCAAGTACTGCCAGGTAGTCCACCAACAAGCAAACAAATCACATACTCATCTAGGCATAACCTTGGAACCATCACCCATTTCAAATCTTGTGTGATTACATAACTTCCCCCAACCCCTCTTAGAATTCTTCCACAAACACACCCTATACGCCCCAACAGACACACTAGAACACCACCCTCCCCAAGAACTTCCATATTTAAGAGTCTACCAGCACTCTCTGTCAAGCCTCTGTCTCAAGCCCATATTGCCAAAGCCATTTACCCAAGAGAGCATGATTGAACTTCAAAAGGCTCCTAATTCCTAACCCTCCATCAGAGATCAGTGTACACACCTTCAGCCAACTCACTATATGGTATTTGTACTCTTTGCCTATCCCACCCCATAAGAAATCATGTTGGAGCTCCAACACATTTGGCAACACTCAAAAGGGAGAGGAAAGAGGGATATAAAATATGGAGGTAAGTTGGATAGGGTGCTCTTGATAAGGGTAAACCTACCACCCTTAGACAAATACATTGTTTCCATCTAGCCAACCGACATTCTATCTTCTCGATAACAATGTCCCAAATATGCTTGGCCTTATACAATGCTCCCAACGGAAGACCGAGATACTTCAAAGGCAAGGACACAACCCCACAACCCAAAATCCAAGCCAACCCAGCCACATTATCAACATTTCCCGCTGGAACCAATTCTGACTTCTATGTTCGTCTTCAAATCCGACAGCTTCAAATAATAAGAACTAGTTCTGCAAATGGCAAAGATGATTTGGGATGGTCCCGCAGAAAATCAAGGTGTTATTAGCAAATAGAAGATGAGAGATATCAACCCTTGTCCTCATAGAGAATCCAGACAACAAACCTCCAATTACAGCAACTGAAATCATCGTACCCAATGCCTCCATCACTAGAACAAACAATAAAGGAGATAGATGATCCCCTTGCCTCAAGCCACGAGAACTACTAAAGAAGCCTGTAGAATAACCATTCACCAAAACCGAAAACTGCACTAAGCAAAAGCTTTTCAACATGAAAGATGATATACCTGAACCATCATAGAGGGATTATGATATTAACAATGGCTAATATAATTTAAAACAATAGCCAACTTTAATAATGTCAATCTATTTTTGAAATAAATTTTTCTTCAGCCATACAAGCAATCTCACTCCCAAGTTATTGAGGTCCGATAGACTTGGGAAACTCTATGGATAGTTGTGGTAATCTAAAGGTTTGAAAATGGGGTTTTAATAGCTAGGGTTTATAGTTTCAGCTTGTAATTTGTTTATGGCTTGAAAAATTAGGATGAATGGCAAACAAGGGCTGAAATAGAGAACAAGAAGGTTGCAATGCAGCTCTGCATAATAGAACTATGAGCAAATAAATAGAATTTCAAGGCTTGTGTTAATGGGTTATTTGATGGCTATTCGGTAAGACAGTAAATTTTTTCGGGTTTTGATAAGTAAGGAGAAGGGCTAGATTTGAGTTGTAAAGAAGGAAACCCAAAAAGCCTGTTGCTTTTCAGGGACTGTGTGAACAGTGACTTAATTAGTAACATTGTGCCAAAGAAGAAGAAAAAGAAGAGAGAAGAAAACTCAAAGGCAAGCACACTTCAACAAAGTGAATCACTGATAATTCTGTTAGTTCATGGCCAGATTTTGCTTAGGTACGAGTTTTGATAAGCCTTATAATCTCTCCTCTTTCCTCTCTTTAGTTCCCTTTTTCTATCCTAGCAGTGGCATGCTGAGGCCCCGCGTGCTAGCGGCGAGCTGTGATGGAACGACGGTTTTCCATTGAAGCTAAATCGTTTTGTTTTTCGTTTAAGGAAGGGTTCTCTGATTTTCGTCTGGAGGAAAGGAGAAAAAACTTCGTAGGGTATATTTTTGCAAGCACTCAATGCTCCTCTTGGTTGGTGGACACGGTGGAAGTGGCATGTTAGGTGGAGGAGGATGTCGCAAAGTCTTACCGTGAGGGGAAAAAGGTTCTGATGGTCCATGGGGGTGCCAACAAGGCAAGGAGGTTTTTGGAGGTGTCCGTTTATGCGGAGGGGGGTCGTAAAGGAGTTCTTTGGCTCCCGGAGGGCCGTTTTGGGGGGTGGGGGCTGGCGTCATTTTGCGGGTGAACTACGTCTTATGTTGGTTCCTCCCAATGGCAAGATTGGGTCGGAGGTGTCCAAGACGTGTACTGTGCCGAGATTGCAGATTCCACCAACTAAGCACACAGGGGGAGGGGTCGATGCGGGATGCTTTAAGGATCGTTCTTTTGTGGAGGTTTTACAATCGAAGCCTCGACTCAAGTTGGAGGATCAGATGCTCGTGGAGGCAGAGAAAGGTGGGGTTAAGCAACGGCTTGTGGTGGAAGGTGTTTTGGAGAGTATTGCGTTGGCGGCTGGTTTTACGAAGAAGATGGGGGGCAATTCTGTCAAAGGTTGGGTCAATCATCTGCTAGGGCTTCTTCGTTTAGGATTGGGCCGGGTTTTTATTGGGTTGCTTGAAGGCCTTCTAAAGGGCCCTGTAAACATTCCTGAAAGTAAACGGATAAGGGCCATTTTAAAATTTTTGAATGGCTCTTAGGGTTTTGGGCCAAGGCCTTCGTCTATGGCCTTTTTTGCTGGGCATGCTTTTGGGTTTCACAAGTTTGGGCTTGGGTTTCCTCTTAAGTCCAAAAGAGCAATGCGGCCTACTAGTCGGGTTAAGCCTCCTGCCTTTAAGCCTTCTTCTTTGCTATTGGCGACTAAGGATCATTTGGGAGCGTCCGACGTTGTGCCTCCTGAGCCGGTGCGGTCTGCCATTTATGGGTCTGCTCCAGGGGGTGCTTTGTTGACGGATTCCGAGCCAATGAGTACGTCTGCCCTCCTGGCAGCCTTCGCTGATGCTGGGTCTGGGCCTTCGTCGGCAGTCCGACAGACTCCTCCAGTAAGTTTGCAGATGGAGAATCTCTCTCAGGCGGAGGCGCCTGCTTCTCAGGCTCGTCTGGATGTGCCTGAGCCTTCGGACTTTGGGTCTCCTGTTCAAGCGCACAAAATCAGGTCTGCTGTTGATGGGTCTTCTCTGGGGGCTGTTTCGTTATCGGAATCTAAGCTGGTTAGTAGTCCTGCCATTCGAGAGGCCTTCTCTCTCCCTTGGGAGGAGGATTTTCCAGCAAGCCCTTGGGAGGAGGTTTTTCGGTCTGGGGTGACGATCACTGTCAAAGCACCGGTGTCGGAGGCTTCTTTGGCCAAGGCTGTTTGTAGCCCTTCTCAAGCTCTCAGTTTGATTCGTCGGAGGTTTTCTGGCCCGAGGGCTATCTCTCCTTCTCCCTCAGGGGTGAAGGAGGCATCCTTGTTCTTAAGGGAAAGGATCTTCCGGAGAATGGCTTGTTTCGTCGGGGCTTTTTTGGGTCGAATTCTGCTTATTCCACTTTGCTGAAGAAGTCATCTAAGCAGGATGCCAAGATTGATGATGGGGAGGTTTTGGTTTGCTCTACTGTCTCGCCCAATGGGGCGGTTGAGCTTCGTCTTAACCCCCCCGTTTGCAAGTCTCAACTGGTGTATTCCTGGAGGGTCAAGGATGAGGTTGCTAAGTAGTTGCTTAAAAACAAGGACCTGCTCACTAAGGTTGTGGTTGATATTCCGGTGGAGGGCTATTCCAAGGAGGTGATTGATACGACGAACTTTGCTCCGGTGGTGGGGTTGTGATGGGAGGTGACAATAAAAGATTGTCGAGTCTTTTTTCTATTATTGAGAAGGAGAAGCGGGAGCCTGTTGCTCCTAAGGTGAAGGGGAAGAGGGAGCTTAAGAACTTGGCTTGCTCCTTGAACATTGAGGCTAGAGGAAGGAGGTCCTCTTAGGTGAAGTGCCAACGAGGTTTTTTCGGGTCTAAAAATGCTTTTTCTTTCCCCCCGAGGTGTAGTAAGGGGCTTGGGTTGATTTTGGGTTTTATGGGTTTGTGTGGGTTGTCTTCCTGGTTGGGTTTTTTTTTTTTTATAAGTCAGTAGAATATATAAAAAGTGTAGAGGGGTGCAACCCTTAGTACACAGGGAGTATACAAAAGGGGGCCAGGGGGAAGAGGAGAAGAAAGAGAGAATCAGCAAAACTAATCACCCGCGGGGCAAGCCAGCTCGCTGTCCAAGAGAAAAGGGTAAAAAGAAAAAAATGGAGGAGTTCCTCACTAGGAGATGTTTTGAGGAGCCTTAGATCTCCAAATGCTCTTCCAAGGGAACAAAGAAGACCCAGAGGGCGAGAGAACTCAGTAGAAAGACTTGACCTCGAAAATCCCCTTGCGCGAAGGCAACCACCACAACTTGTCATCCCCAACCCCTCTCATCTTACAAGCATACAAGCACCTATAAAATGAGGCCAAAACCTCCACCTCTCAGTCATGAATCAACCTAGTAAACTGGATGTTCCATTGGATAATTCCATTTGAGCGCGCCATATTGTCCGCAATGGACGCCTCCTTGAGGCTAACAATGATAAACAAACCAGGAAAAGTCTCTTTAAGAGCTTTATCCCCACACCAAATATCATCCCAAAAGCGAATCTTAGAGCCCTCGCTAGGATCAAATCTAAAGTGGCTCCTAAAAACCAGCAAACCCTTACAAATGTATTTCCAAAGACCCACCCCATGAGATCCAGAAACCCCCCAATCCCCTGAGCACCAAACCCCCCAATCCAACCCATATTTTACTACCAAAACCGATTTCCACCAAGCCCCCTCCTCATGAGTAAAACGCCATAGCCACTTACCCAAAAGAGCTTGGTTAAACCTCCTTACGTTCCGGATTCCTAACCCACCCTCATCCATGGGAGAGCACACCTTGTCCCACTCAACCAAATGCATCTTTACCTCATCATTCAACCCCCCCCCCCCAAAGCAAATCCGGTTGAATCTTCTCAATACGCTTAGCTACATGAGCAGGGACAGGAAACAGAGACAACATATAGGTAGGCAAGTTCGATAAAGTGCTCTTAATAAACGTAACCCTACCTCCCTTGGAAAGATACGACCTTTTCCAAGGAACCAACTGCCGTGCCATCAACTCTTCCAACTCCACCCACATCATTTTGAGCTTGAAAGAAGCCCCCAGCGGCAGTCCCAAATACTTCAAGGGCAAAGTACCGGTACCACATCCCAATAACCCAGCAAGCTGATCCACATCACCCAAAGAACCAACCGGAACCAAAGCAGACTTAGACAAATTAACCTTGAGACCTGAGACCGCTTCAAAGCAAACAAGTAAAGCCTCAATGTGCCTGATCTAGCTAGCATTAGCCCCACAAAAAACCAAGGTATCATCTGCGAATAAAAGGTGTGAGACAACAACCAGATTCTACTCGTTGGAACCCACCGAAATCCTTGAGATCAACCCCCTAGAGGTAACAACACCAAACATCTTGCTAAACGCCTCCATAACCAAGATAAATAAGAAAGGAGAGAGAGGATCTCCTTGGTGCACCCCGCGAGAGCTACCAAAAAAGGGGACGGAACCCCATTAATCAAAACTGAGAACCGGGCAATCGAGATGCATTGCTTGATCCACAAGCACTATTTTTCCAATCGATATGATCATACACCTTCTCCATGTCCAATTTACACAACACCCCAGGGTCCCCAGACTTAAACCTACTATCCAAGTATTCATTCGCAATAGGGACCAAGTCTAGAATCTGTCTCCCTTTCACAAAAGCATTTTAGGGCTTAGAGATAATCCTATCCATAACTCTCTTCATTCTATTAGCCAACACCTTAGCTATAATCTTATAGACACCACCCACAAGGCTAATAGGGCAAAAATCCTTGATCTCCTTGGCCCCGTGAATCTTAGGAATAAGCGAGATAAACGTAGAATTAATGCTCTTCACAAATTTACCTTGAGAATGAAAGTCAGTGAAGACCACCATGAAGTCCCCCTTAACCACTTTCCAACAATCCTGATAGAAAGCCAAAGAGAACCCATCCGGACCAAGGGCCTTATCCCTATCCATACCTTTGATTACCTCCCTCACCTCCCTTTCCTCAAAGGGTTCTTCCAAACTAGCCGCCTCATCCACATTCAACACTTCAAACTCTAGGTTGTCCACCCTCGGTCTCCAACTAAGGGGCTCTGAAAATAAAGACTCATAGAAATTGATAATATGATGACTAATGATAGCGGGAACCGAAGTAGACGAGCCATTCACAAACAAGGACTCAATATAATTTATTTCTTCGATTAGCATTGGCCACTTGACGGAAGAACTTAGTACACTTGTCACCCTCCTTTAACCACCGGACCCTTGATTTCTGTCTCCAACAAATTTCCTCTTGTAAAAGAGAAGTCTCCAAATCTGTAACCAGCCCTCTTCTCCTCTCCTTCTCCTCTTCCGACAACCCTCTACCTTCCTCATAGCTGTCCAGCAACTCCAGCTCCTCAACCCAAGCCTTATTCCTAGCCCCCACATTATCAAACACCTCACTATTCTACTTCTTGATTTTCCCCCTTGAGAGATTGAAGTTTCTTGGCCAAGACAAAACTCGGAGAACCCTCAAAAGAGAAAGAGCCCCACCAATCTCTAACCTTTTGTACAAAACCCTCCTCTTTAAGCCACATGTTTTCGAACTTAAAAGTGCTTCCTGTTCTAAATACCACCCCTAGTCAAAAGAATAGGCGTGTGATCGGAGCACACCCGAAGAAGCTTCTTCTGAACCAAACCCGGGTAGCACAACTCCCATTCTGAAGAGACCCAAAACCCGTCCAGTCTAGACCATGACAGGGTGTTAGACCACGTAGACACCCCATTAGCCAAAGGGAGGTCCATAGACCCTGATCCATAGTAAACTCTGCAAAATCTGTCACTACATGCCTCGTACTAGGGCCTCCCGATCTCTCACTGTGAAAAAGGGTGACATTG
The DNA here is from genome assembly GCA_006937295.1 of Carpinus fangiana. Taxonomy (NCBI): domain Eukaryota; kingdom Viridiplantae; phylum Streptophyta; class Magnoliopsida; order Fagales; family Betulaceae; genus Carpinus; species Carpinus fangiana. Next base: position 19,631,314 of record CM017322.1, read on the forward strand.
AAGTCCCCCCCAATGCACCCGGGCATATCCCATAAGCTCATCAACCCTGCTAGTTCCTCCCACAAAAACCTTCTAAAATTGTTGCTATTAGGACTATACACCCCTGCAAAAGCCCACACCAACCCATACTCAACATTTCTGAAAGAACAAGCAACCACAAATCTGCCCATGCAAGCATCTATCTTCGACACCACCTTGTGATCCCACATCAGAAGGATCCCACCCGAAGCCTCATTAGACGCCAGATGACACCAATCCACATAAGGGCATCTCCACAGACTCTGCACTAGCTGGTTAGAAATCAGCTCCAGCTTAGTCTCTTGAAGACAAGCAATGTCTACTTTCCATTTACTCAAAAGATTTCTAATCTTCAGCCTTTTTCTGCTCTCATTTAACCCTCTCACATTCCATGTCAAAATTTTATGATTCATTATGATTCCTGGTTGGGTTTTTGTTTCCTGGGTTTGTTTCTTGGGGGATACTTATGAGCTTGGCGCCCTATACCCATTTGTATTTGTTGCACCCTATTGGGTTTTTTGATATATACAACATTACTTATCAAAAAGAAGATAATTCTATTAATCAAGCTCGAAGTCTTTAAATAAAACCTATTTAAGTAAAATCATTGGCTAGAAGAAAACTCAAAGGCAAGCACACTTCAACAAAGTGAATCACTGATAATTCTGTTAATCAAGCTTGAATTCTTTAAATACAATAAAACCTATTTATGTAAAATCATTGGCTCTTAATCTACTAGGATTAAGACTCCTAATTTAACTAGTAAACTAAAGGCCTAAGAAAAATTAATAAAAGACTCCTAATACTACTAAGAAATTCAAGAATAATCTCGAACAAACATAATTATGAAAATAACCCTAAAACTAAGATGTCGGAGAGATTGACACCTTGTGAAGTTTTCTAGTGAGACAATATACCACTTAACCCAAAAACTTAAGAATATGGGTTTAGACCCAATAATGTTATGTGAGCCACTAAAACATGTGGCATCTTTCCAATGTAGGAGTCAACCTTTATACACTCACATGTACTCAACGGCATAAGGCTATTTGGAAAACATTGGATGGTTCTATGGGCTTTGCGGTTGGGCCTTCTCCCTTACACCCTTCTTCTGGACACATTAAGGGCCTGCGGCTGAATCCTCCTCGTCGTGGTAAGGGCGTTGGGATTGGGCTCTTGCTTAAGTCTAAGAGAGCGACGCATCTTCAGCGTTCTCGGCGGGTAAGGTCATTTGCCTCCGAGAATATCTCGCTGGGAGCGCTGCTGCAGGTGCCGGAGGTTCATTTGGGATCTTCGGAGGTTGAGCCGTGGGTGTCGGAGCGAGCTTTAAGCGGGGTCTCTAGGCTTGGCGGTGAGGGGTCTTCTGTCCCCGAGTCTCCTTTGCACGCGGTGGGTTTGGAGCTTTCATGGTTACCGGTGGGGGCGTCATGCGTTGGGCGTCCGGCCATTGAAGGGTATACTTCGGGGGCTGAGCCGACTCCACTAGCGGTGATTCCGGCGGAGGAGTCTAGCTTACCCCTCTTTGCCGTTGCGCCCACTTCGGAGGACTCTATCGCCATTGATGCCGGAGATGGGTCTTCCCATATGCCAGTCCCTGGCTTTTCGGTACCCTTTGCGGAGGGGTTCTTTGGATTTTTACCTGCAGGTTCTCTGAGCAAGGACTAGGAGGATTTTTACTCCTCGTTGCCTTCAGACCATGTGCGTATGTCTGATTCGAAGCTTTTCGTTCTTCCTTGGGAGGTGGATGTGCCGGCAAGCCCATCATGCAGGGATAAAGAGGTATCCTCCTCTGGGGCGGAGATCAACTAGGTGGTGCGCCCTTCTGCCCTGGCGAGAAGTTTGCTCTGACATGGTTTCCTTTGTCCGAGAGCTATCTCCCCCCCTCCGGTGGTGTTGAAGGAGGTCTTGCCGGTGATTAAGGGGAAGGATCCTACTACGGAGGTTGGGTCTTGCTCTGTCTCTACTACCTCTGTGCCGGTGATCCCGCCGGTGATCTTTCCCTCTCCTTTGGAGGATAAGCAGGGTGTTCAGACAACTGTTGCTATTGTCCTGCCTTCATCGAAGGTCTGCTCGTCTTCCGATGGGACTGACATGATGAAGCCTATTCCCATTAACTCCTTTGTTTCTTTGTCTCAAATGTGGTATACCCGGAGGGTGAAGGAAAAGGTGGCTAAGCAGTTGAATAAAAACAAGGAGTTGATTGCAGAGGCTGTGGGTGTTATTCCTGTGGTCGGGGAGGATCAGGTGGTTGACGCTTCGAACCTTGCTCCGGTTTTGGGGTTGTCTTGGGGAGGTGAAGACAAGAAACTTCGGGATCTTGTTAAAGCTACTGTTCCTAAGGTCAAGGGGATGAGAGAGCTCAAAAATCTGAACTGTGCCATCTCTCCGATGAAGGGCAAGCAGCGATGGGGCTGGTCGGGATCGAAAAATGCATTTCCGTTCCCTCCGGAGGTGCACTAGGGGTTCCTCGGAGGAGCACTAGGGCTGCTTCAGTTGGGTGTTGTTTTGGTCCTTTGCTTGTTTTGGGTTGTATTGGGTTTTGTCTTTGGGCTCCTTTGTATAACTTTTGTGTACCCGACATAGGTGGTTTGGGTTTCCTTTGTACACTTGAGGCGCTTTGCGTTGTCTTTGTGTACTTAGAAGCGCTTGGCGCTTTTTTTTTTTTGGTATATAATATACTGACTTATCAAAAAAAAAAAAAATCTCCCCCTCATTAGAACATCATTACAACGTTTTCGACCATTGAGTTTTTCTCTCTTCTCCGTGCTCTGCCTGAGTAGGCGTGTGGGTGGCGCATGAGTTGAGGTTTACGGATGGCTGGGCAGGAGTTGGTCATGGAAGGTGATAGGAGATGGTCTGTGGAATCCAAGGAATTTGAAGTGCTGATAAAAGGAGGTGATTTAGGAGTGAGAATATATGAAAGAAGCAAAAAGAAAAAGAGCTCTATATTCATTCGAAGAGACGAGTTAGCATGGCTGGTGGGAGCATTGGAGGAGGTGGTGGAAGTGGAAACGTCTGAGGTCTTCTGGGATCAATCAAGAGCAGGATATCCACGGATTATTACCCAAAAATGCTCGAACAGGCATGGCCGTTTCTTGACGATTGAGGAGTTCGATGGAAGAAGAAGAAGTGGCGCTATCCTCATACCAGAGGGTCGATTTGGCTAGGGCTGGGCTCGACTAATAGTGGAATTAGATAGGGCGAACTCGTCACTTAGGGAGGGTCGAGGACTCAGGGGGGGCCGAGAAACCAAGGAAAGTAAGGAGGTGAAAGTGGCACCCGTGAGGCGGATGTGATGGCGCTCTCGTCTCAACCGGAGGAGGTTCACTTTCAAGCTAACAAAGGGCCTATCACCAAAGTGCCAAGTTGGCTGAAAGCGGCGTCTACAAGAATGGAAAAAGCCAAAATAGAGGGAAAGCTGCCGGTATCATATGCTTAGGCGGTTGAATGTGGTGTCTAGAAGGCTCCGACGAAGACGCTTACTCAGCCAAAATCAGCGCATTTGGAGATGACGGGGTGCAAGCAAGTGAAGGGAGTTACAATGGGTGAGGTAGATGCAGGAATAGAGAGGGCTTCGGCGATCACAACTCAGGCGAAGGCTCCGGTAGAGGTAGCGTGTTCATGGTTGCAAGAGTTGCCGAAGAGTCATGAGAGGGATGTCAGTCAGTCCACAATTAATGCCATGCAGGAGCTATGCAGTATTAGGGAATGGCTGGGACGTCTTAGGGGTGAGGTGGATGCAGGAATTGTGAGGCTCGATGTGGCACTTAGCAAACTGAACACGTCCGGGTCGGGGCAAGGGAGCAGGGTGTCGGGTCGATTCCTAAACCCAAGAAGACTTTTAAGCCCAAAAATAGGTACTGGGCTCGTAAACAGAAGTGGGCTTGTAAGACTATGGGCGGGAACTCTGGAATCGGCCCAAACGATGTTGAGGTAACTTCGACTCTAGAGAGGCCCAAGGCGGTTGACAAATCAAACGAGAGAGAGGCGATATCTAACGACGAGCCCGTCTTCGAGCATCTGGGGCCGATGATGGTGATCGGTTGCTTGGAGAGTCCTCGGCGACACTCAACGACAAGTTCGTCTCCGAAGCAGGTGTCCGGTGATCAAGGGATGGCAGCCAAAGATTATGGTGCTCTGGGTCTCTCAAGATCGGCGTCGGCGGAGAAGCGTGGCGCGACTGGGGGAATCTCCGATGGGTCAGGCCACTCGGTGGAGGGTCTGAGCCTATCGGAGGAGGATGGGACGAGTTTTGTTAAAGAATCTGAGGACGCGATGTGTCTGGAGAGATCGCAAGATGGATCGGTGCCGGAAAGGTGTAGCGGGGGAGTCTGGAGAGATCGCAGGTGGTTGGGCTTATCGGTGGAGAAGCCAAGCTTATCTCATTCGACTATGCAGAGGGGAAAGGAGGGAAATAGAAGTTTGAGTGGGTTGGGTCATACAGGGGTTATGGAGTCCGGCCCAAGATCAGAGCCCAAAAGATTACAAGCTCATCAAAGTAAGGATGTCAAGCCCAAGTTGAAGCTGGTAACGAACTCAGGGGAAGGGATGGTGCCGAGTGAAGTGATAGCGGGTACGGTTGACAACCTAGCGTCAGGTCAGATTAGGGAGGGGATTTCGCCGGAGTTGGTGCAGACAGAGACGCCGGCGACATATCGGTCTGGGCCCGTGGGGCAGGTGTCCGATGCCAACCCAAGGGAGGAGATGTTGCCGAGAGAAGAGATAGCGGGGTCGAGTGATGATCCAGCTTCAGGTCAGAATAGAGGGGGGATTTCGCCGGAGTTGGAGCTGATAGAGACGCCGGCGACACATCGATTTGGGCATGTGGGGCAGGCTTCCGATGGAGACTTGGGTAAGGTTTCGTCTTTGCTTTTGGGTAAGGTTCAGCTTTTGTCGTCGGGAGCTGAAGGGGGGATTTTGCCGAAAGTTTCCCAGCTGGGCGATCTATAAGGAATTCTAGGGGCATTAGTGAATATGGTGGGGGGAGAGAAGAGTGGAGATGTAGCTTCACTAGATGAGGTGGATTGGTCTGTGATTTTGAGGATGACACAGGACCTGCTGGCTGTGAAGGAAGACTCACCTGCTGCAAAGGAGCTTAAATTTACGCTTGATGTCAGTGGGATAGCGGGACTGTCTTATGAAGGGCAGGAGAGGAAATTAGCAGAGATTTTGGGTCAGGTCATTGATAAGAAATATGAGAAAGAAGGCGAAGATCTAAGTGGGCTTAAAGGAGAGCACAAACAGCAGGTGAGGGGATCTAATATTGTTTATGATGCATAAAATTTTAGCTAGGAATGTGAGAGGGCTGAATGAGGAGGGGAAGAGACTGAAGGTAAGGAACTTGTTGAGTCTTTGGAAGGTGGACATTGTATGTCTTCAAGAGACCAAGATCTCTTGGTTCACGCCTAGCCTAGTGCAGAGTGTGTGGAGATGCATATATGTGGAGTGGTGTTTTGTGGCTGCGAATGGGGCTTCGGGTGGCATTTTGCTGATGTGGGACAGTAGGGTGGTCTCTAAGATAGGCGTTTGCTTAGGTTCTTATGTGGCGGCTCGCTGTTTTAGAAATGTGGAAGATAGTTTGGTGTGGGCCTTTGCAGGGGTTTATGGTCCGAATAGAGACAATTTGAGAAAGAGGCTATGGGAGGAACTAGCAGGGTTAATGAGTCTTTGGGATATGCCCTGGTGCATTGGGGGGGATTTCAATCCTACTCTCTATCATAATGAAAGGTCTGGGGGTGCCAGAAGGAGCCGTGCGGTGGTTGCTTTTGCTGATTTCATTGCGGAACAAGGCCTAATTAATCTTCCTTTGTCGGGAGGGGTATCCACGTGGTCCAACAGTTTATCTTGGTCTAGGCTGGACCGATTTCTGGTTTCTCCGGAGTGGGAGCTTAGATACCCGAATTTGATGCAGAAGAAGCTTTCTTGAGTGTGCTCGGACCATGCGCCTATTCTTCTTGGTGGGGGTTCTCAGCAGATCGGGAAGCGCCCTTTTAAGTTTGAAAATATGTGGCTAAAAGAGGGTGGTTTTGTGGATAGAGTTAGAAGCTGGTGGGATTCCTTCTTCTTTTGGGGCTCTCCAAGCTTTGTGTTGGCCAAGAAACTTAAAGCTTTAAAGGGGGAGATCAAGAGGTGGAGTATTGAGGAGTTTGGCAATGTGGAGGCTAGAAACAAGGCTTGGGTGGAGGAATTGAAGCAGCTGGACAGATTTGAGGAAGATAGAGGGTTGTCTGAGGAGGAGAAGGAGAGAAGAAGAATTCTGACTACAGATTTGGAAACCTCCCTTTTACAAGAGGAGATTAGCTGGAGACAGAAATCCAGGGTGAGGTGGTTGAAGGAAGGGGATAAATGCACTAAGTTTTTTCATCAGGTGGCTAATGCCAACCGTAGGAACAACTACATTGAGTCGTTGATTGTGAATGGCTCGCCTACCTCGGATCATACCATCATAAGTGATCACATTGTCGGGTTCTATGAGTCTCTTTTTGCAGAGCCTATGTGTTGGAGGCCGCGGCTAGATAATCTTGAGTTTGACAGGTTGAACGTAGAAGAGGCCTCCAGCATGGAAGAATCTTTTGAGGAAAAGGAGGTGTGGGAGGTGATCAAAGGTATGGATAGGGACAATGCCTCTGGCCCGGATGGGTTCACTTTGGCATTCTTCCAGGATTGTTGGGGTATAGTCAAGTGGGATTTCATGGCGGTTTTCGCGGAGTTTCATGCTAGAGGTACATTTGTGAAAAGTATTAACTCTACTTTTATTTCGCTTATTCCGAAGGTTCATGGGGCCAAGGAGTTAAAAGACTTTCGCCCCATTAGTCTAGTGGGAGGTATTTACAAGATTATCGCTAAAGTCTTGGCTAATAGAATGAGGGGAGTCAAGGATAAAATCATTTCTAAGCCTCAAAATGCATTTGTTAAAGGGAGACAGATTTTAGACTCGGTACTTGTGGCAAATGAATGTTTGGATAGCAGGCTTAAGTCTGGAGAACCGGGAGTGTTGTGTAAGTTAGACATGGAGAAGGCTTATGACCATGTTGATTGGAACTTCCTTCTTTATCTTTTGAGGAGGTGTGGGTTTGGGGAGAGGTGATGTTCATGGATCAAGCATTGCATTTCGACTGTCCGCTTCTCCGTTTTGATTAATGGTGTGCCTTCCGGCTTCTTCGGGAGTTCTCGTGGGGTTCGTCAAGGAGATCCCCTCTCTCCTTTTCTATTTGTATTGGTGATGGAGGCGTTTAGCAGGATGCTTGGTGCCTTTATCTCTAGGGGGCTGATTTCGGGTTTCACGGTGGGGATAAGTGAGCTGGATCGGGTCAACGTTTCTCATCTTTTGTTTGCAGATGACACCTTGGTATTTTGTGGGGCTAATGAAAGTCAAATCCAACATGTTGGGGCTCTTCTTGTTTGCTTTGAAGCGGTCGCAGGGCTCAAGGTAAATTTGTCTAAGTCTGCTTTGGTTCCAGTTGGCTCGCGGGGTGAGGTGGATTAGTTAGCCGATGTGTTGGGCTGTGGTATAGGTGATTTTCCATTGAAGTATTTGGGCTTACCGCTGGGGGCTTCTTTCAAGCTCAAAGCTATGTGGGCGGATTTGGAGGAGTTGATGTCGCGGCGGTTGGCTCCTTGGAAAAGGTTGTATCTTTCCAAGGGGGCTAGGGTCACCTTGATCAAAAGTACTCTCTCAAATTTGCCTACTTAAATTTTTTTTGATAAGTCAATGTATTATATCAAAAGCACAGAGGGGCGCAACCTTTAGTACACTGGGAGTATACAAAAGGGACTAGGGAGAGAGAGAAAGAAAAGAGAGAAAATCTACAAAGCTAATGCCCCGCGGGGCAAGCCATCCTGTAGTCCAAGAAAAGAGTGTGACAAGAAAAAAATGAAGGGGCTCCTCTCGAGTCCTCGACAAGTCCTCGAAACATCTATTGTTTCGCTCCCTCCAAATACACCACAAGATACAATGAGAGACCATCTTCCAAACAACAGCGCTCCTCCCACCGTCCACCAACTCGCTAATAACTCCTTGACGGAACGAGGCATAACCCAACAAAATCCAAACCGGACAAAAAAAGCATTCCACAATTCCCTCGCTACCGCGCAATGAAGAAGAAGATGATCAACCGACTCCCCATCCGTTTCACATAACCAACATCTATTCACCACCACCAAACCCCTCCTCCCAAGATTGTCTAGAGTAAGGATCTTACCATGAGCCGCCGTCCAAACAAAGAAAGCCACTCTAGGAGGAGCTTTGGACTTCCAAACACTCTTCCATGGAAAAGAAACCGCCCCGCGAGGCGAGAGTGCTCTATAAAAGGACTTAACCTCAAAAACACCCTTACGAGAAGGTATCCACCATAACTTGTCTCTCCCCTCTCCTCTCAACTTACAATCATATAAGCGTTTATAGAAAGCAGCCAACTCCCCCACCTCCCAATCATGAATCAGCCGGGTGAACTGGATATTCCATTGAATGGAATCCCTAGAGCACTCCATATTATCCGCTATGGACGCTTCTTTGAATCTAGCAATGCTGAACAGACCAGCATACTCCTCCTTAAGAGCCCTATCACCACACCAAACATCATCCCAAAAGCGGATCTTCGAACCTACACCAGGATCATACTTAAAAAACCTCCTAAAATTCTGCCATCCCATACAAATGAATTTCCACAATCCCACCCCATGCGAGCCTGAAATGACTCCCGACCGCCAACCTCCCCAATCCGACCCATACTTGGCCACCAACACCGATCTCCACCAAGCTCCTTCCTCATGAGCAAACCGCCACAGCCACTTCCCCAAAAGAGCTTGATTAAACCTTCGAATATTCCTAATCCCTAAGCCACCCTCATCAATAGGAGTACAAACCTTATCCCACTCTACTAGATGATACTTGAATTCATCATTCATTCCTCCCCAAAGAAAGTCTCTTTGGATCTTCTCAATACGTTTAGTCACATCCCTAGGAATAGGAAAAAGAGATAACATATAAGTAGGCATATTGGAGAGAGTGCTTTTGATCAAGGTGACCCTACCACCTTTTGAGAGATACAACCTTTTCCACGGGGCTAGTCTCCGCGCCATCATGTCCTCCAAACCCGCCCACATAGTTTTAAGCTTGAAAGAAGCCCCCAGCAGCAACCCCAAATACTTCAACGGCACTTCCCCATACCCACAACCCAACAACCCAGCCAGCTGCCCCCCATTCTCCACAATACCAACCGGAACCAAAACCGACTTGGATAAGTTTACCTTCAAACCGGCCACCGCTTCGAAGCAGACAAGAAGTGCCCCTAAGTGACAAATTCGACTAGCATTAGCCCCACAAAACACCAAGGTATCATCTGCAAAAAGGAGATGAGAGACAGTAACCCGATCCTGCCCACTCGATCCCACCGAAAAGCCCGAAATCAGCCCCCTATCTGTAAAAGCCCCAAGCATTCTACTAAAAGCCTCCATCACCAAAACAAAGAGGAAAGGTGAGAGTGGATCACCTTGACGAACACCTCGAGAACTCCCAAAAAAACCGGAGGGAATACCATTAATCAATACTGAAAAGCGAACTGACGAGATACAATGCTTGATCCACGAGCACCATTTCTCCCCAAACCCGCACCTCCTCAATAAATAAAGCAGGAAGTTCCAATCAACATGATCATACGCCTTCTCCATATCCAACTTACATAAAACACCTGGCTCTCCAGACTTAATCCTGCTATCCAAGCATTCATTTGCAATGAGAACTGAGTCTAAGATCTGTCTCCCTTTGACAAAAGCATTTTGGGGCTTGCATATGATCTTGTCCATAACTCTCCTCATTCTGTTAGCCAAAACCTTGGAAATGATCTTATAAACCCCACCCACAAGACTGATAGGCCTAAAATCCTTGACCTCCTTAGCCCCTTGAATCTTCGGAATAAGAGAGATAAAAGTAGAGTTAATACTTTTCACGAATTTACCTCGTGCATGAAACTCCTCAAAGACCGTCATGAAATCTTCCTTAACCACCTCCCAACAATCCTGGAAGAACACCATAGAAAAACCATCCGGGCCCGGAGCCTTATCCCTATCCATGCCTTTGATAACCTCCCTTACCTCCCTTTCTTCAAACGGATCCTCCAAGCTAGACGCCTCTTCACCATTGAGTCTATCAAACTCAAGGTTATCCAATCTCGGTCTCCAACTAAGAGGCTCCGAAAACAGGGATTCATAATAGTTGACAACATGCTCGCCAATACTTACTGGGTCCGAAGTAGGAGAGCCATTCACAATCAAAGACTCAATAGAATTATTCCTCCTCTTTGCACTAGCTACCTGATGGAAGAACTTAGTGCACCTGTCACCCTCCTTCAACCACTTCACCCTCGATTTCTGTCTCCAACTAATTTCCTCTTGTAAGAGAGAGGCTTCCAAGTCTGATGCCAGTAACCTCCTTCTCTCCTTCTCCTCCTCAGAAAGCCTTCGGACTTCCTCCAATCTGTCCAGCGATTCCAGCTCCTCCGCTTAGGCCTTATTACGAGCCCCCACATTACCAAACACCTCTCTATTCCACCTCTTGATCTCTCCCTTAAGTGCTCTCAGCTTTTCAACCAAGATAAACCTTGGAGAACCCATGAAAGAGAACGAGGACCACCAAACCCTCCTCTTTAAGCCACATATTCTCGAACTTAAAAGGACTTTTCCCAAACTGCAAGCAGCCCCTCATCAAAATAATAGGAGCATGATCCGAACAAACTCGAAGAAGTTTATTTTGCAACAACCCTGGATAGCTAAGTTCCCACTCTGGGGAAACCAAGAAGCGATCCAATCTAGACCATGAAAGATTATTAGCCCAAGTCGCCACTCCCCCGGCCAACGGTAGATCCATAAGGCCCATTTCCGCTGTGAAATCAGCAAAATCAGCTACCGCTCTCCTTCTTCGAAGTTCTCCTGACCTCTCATTATGAAAGAGTGTGACGTTGAAGTCCCCTCCTATACACCAGGGCATCTCCCATAAGCACATCAACCCCGCCAACTCCTCCCACAACTGCCTTCTATGGGCATCCCTATTTGGACCGTACACTCCTGCAAAGGCCCACTCCATACCGTCGTCCACATTCCTAAAAGAACAAGCTACCACATAATTACCCTGACACACCTCCACCCTCGAAATAGCCCTCCTATCCCACATCAACAAAGTCCCACCCGAGGCCCCATTAGAAGCCACATAACTCCACTCTACATAGGGGCATTTCCATAAACTTTGCACTAAACCATAAGTGATCGACTCCAATTTTATCTCTTGGAGGCAAACAATATCTACCTTCCACTGACTCAAAAGCCGTCTAACCCTCATACGCTTCTTCCCCTCGTTCAACCCTCTCACGTTCCATGACAGAATTTTATGCTTCATAAAAACTATCTACATCCCTCATCCCCAAGTTACCATCTGCTTCCCCCCTTGTCGAATAAGAAGCCCCTTCCCTAAATTTGTCAGCCACGATTTGCCCAAAAACCTCCTTGAGTTTCCCTTCGGCCTAACTCATCAAGCACACCCAGCATTGAATAACCATTTGCTGCCAACTCCTCAGACTCCAACCAGGCAGTATCCTCCTCTGTTGCCTCGTTGCAGCCCCTGCCACCATTCCAGGAGACCCTCTCAGCTACCCAAGACTTCGTAACCTTGGACAGAGGACTCTCCCTTCTATGAAACACCTTCAACTGCTTGGACTGCTCAACCGGCAAATGATCATCAAAACCCACTTCGCCGGCATGCTCTGAGTGATCTGACAATCGCTTGGGTCTTTTCTCCTGTGTCGAAGTTTCACAGCCCGGCCCTTCGACACTCTCTGGAATGGTGGACAGCATCGTCGTTGGAGAATCTGTCTCCTTAAAACTCCTCACCGGCGCCGGTAGCTCGAAACCCAGAAGCTCGACGCTCTCCTGAGCCTCTTCACCTCGCCCAGCTCCACCATCGAGTCCTCCGGCCGTATCTGCCCCCCTTGCCGAAGCCTGAGTGACTGATTCTAGAACCTCGGCTCACAGAGATTGATCCCCGGAGATGACGCCGGCGATCATCGTCTCGTTAGCTCCAGTTGATCGCGCAGCCCCCATCTCAGAGGACTCCCCCACCTGACTTGTCTGCTTCCCCGAGTGTCGTGATAGCAACCGGTAAGGGAAAGGCGAAGAAGGGCCTGGGCTTTGAGCGACCCATGCTGGCACCAAATTGGGCTTGGGCCCCAACAAGCCCGACAGGGACTTATTGTGCCTTCGGATTTTCTTTTTCTTGGGCTTAAGCCAGCCCGCTGCCTCTGTAATCCTTTTATGGCCCATTCCTTCACAGCCCAAACACTTGCTTTGCTCCAGCGAAAGAATAGCCTCTTCTACCCTCTTTAACCCCAAAACCATTTGATCTCTAATAACCGTTAGACTCTTCTTAATATCCTGCAGATCGTCTCGTGCATGCAAGGACGAACGCCCATCCCCTTCTGACTCACGGCCCCCAATCGGCACTTCCATTCTGGATATCACGGGATTTTGCAGAGTCTCGTGCAGAACGCTAGTCACCGGAATTTCTCTGCCCACCACACCCTTCTCTGGTGCCTTTACCTGATTTTTCGCCGTCACACCTCCGACATCACCCCCTGCCTCCGCTCCTGCTTGTGTCGTCCCTGTCTGTGTGTGAATCAACACCAGAGTGATCGCCGGCCTCGTCTGATGATGGGACCTCCCTTGACCACCAACTGTCTCGATCTCCGACACCTTTGTTATCGCCGGCCTCTTCTGATGATGGGTCTGCACTGGGCCACCTAAAATCTCATACTCCAACGACTTTGACTGGCCCACCACCTCCGCAAAACTCCGCCTCCCTGATACCCCTTCCACCACCTTGCTCTCTCTGAACTCACGACCCTTCCACATAGCCATCCTTGCAATTCTGAGTTCCGAAATGAGTCTGGTCCAACCTTGCCCGTGTCTTCCCTCAGGGATTACAACACTGCCCCGACGATTTCTGCCTTCAAATTCCTCAATGGTTATGAACCTACCATGATGATTAGCTCGTCTTTGTACTAGAATTCTTGGAACGCCTGCCCTCGACTGATCCCAATATACTTCCGAAGTATCCACGTCCATCGCCTCCTCTGCAGCTCCCACCAACCAAGCTAGCTCAACCCTTTGAACTTAAATGGTCCCCTGTTTTTTATTGTTCCTTTCAACGATCCTCAAACCTGCGTTTCCCCCCTTGATCAGCATCTCAAACACCTTAGATTCCACGAACCAACTACGATCCTTCGCCATCAGTCCGTCCAAACGACCGCCGGAGAGAGAGAGAGAGAGAATAGAGAACCCTTTACATCTGATGCCTAAACCCTAAAAGGCGTTTCGCTCATGAGGAGGGAGCGTGGTGGAGATCGGTGTTGGTGGCCAAATATGGGACGGTTTGGAGAGGTTGGCACACCAGAGTTATTTCCGGCTCGCATGGATTGGGTCTCTGGAAATATATTTGTAGGGGGTGGCAGACTTTCAAGAGCCACATTAGGTTTGATCCAGCGGAGGGCTCTAGGATTCGTTTTTGGGATGATGTATGGTGTGGGGATAGACCTCTTAAAGTCACGTTTCCTGGGCTATTCAACATTGGCAACCTTAAGGAAGCGTCTATTGCGGACAATGTGGAGAGGGCTAATGGTGTTATCCAATGGAACGTTCAGTTTACACAGTTGATTCATGACTGGGAGGTGGAGGTGTTGGCTGCGTTCTATCAGTGCTTGTACTCTTGTAAGTCGAGAGAGGATGGGGAAGATAAGCTGTGGTGGGCGCCCTCACGCAAGGGGGGCTTCGAGGTGAAGTCTTTCTATCGAGCCCTCACGGCCCACGAGCCCATTTCCTTCCCTTGGAAGAGCATTTGGAGATCAAAGGCTCCTCCGAGAGTGGCATTCTTTGTGTGGACGGCCGCGCATAGTAAGATCCTCACCTTGGATAACCTTAGAAGGAGGGGGATGGTGGTGGTGAACTGATGTTGGCTTTGTGAGTCAGATGGGGAATCGGTTGATCATCTCCTTCTACATTGTGGGGCTGCGAGGGCTTTGTGGGACACTTTCTTCAACAGGTTTGGTCTTTGTTGGGTTATGCCTAGCGCTGTCAAAGATTTATATGCCAACTGGTGGATGGGTGGCCGTTCGAGGAGCGCGGTTGTTTGGAAAATGGTTCCCCTGTGCATTATGCGTAATGATAGGTGCTTTGAGGACAAGTCAAGGTCTCATGAGGAGCTTATCCATTTGTTCTTTTTTACTCTTTTCACTTGGACTGCGGGGTGGCTGGCCCCACGAGTGATTAGTTTTTCTGATTTTCCTTCTTTTTTCTCCCCTCCCCTCTAGTCCCTTTTGTATACTCCCAGTGTACTAAGGGTTGCGCCCCTCTGCGCTTTTATATATTCTATTGAGTTTTCAAAAAAAAAAAAATCATTACAACGTTACACTCCCCTTTGAATAGAAGCTTTTACCAATGTTATGGTCTCTAGGATTACTTCTATAAGTTATGTGGGCTTTATCCACGTTGTGGACCTTTATCCTTACTTTGCAAAAGGGACTCATCATCCATTCATAAGCACCGTTCGTGCTCCAACCAAAAGTGACCACTATCATCCACTATACCACATACAACCATTGGCTTTAATACTACTTGTAAGTAGATTGACACCTTGGGAGGTCTTTTCGTAAAACCATAACATATTGGGACACCACTCAATCCAAAAGCTTATGTCTATGAGTTTGGATCAAACTATATTATATTAACCAATCACACATGCGATAGTTCCAATGTGGGACTTAACCTTCTTACGCTCACACATGAATATTCAATATGATTTTATGGATACTGATTTAATGAAATTCCAGATCTGTCATGTGAATCAAAATGCCAGCAACTCATAAACTAATAACTCAATTTTCATACTACGACACTTGGAACATCAGATTGGAAAACACATAGGTCTCGATTCAATCAACCATCACATGATGATGACCCACACATGAAGCTCTTAAACGGCCAAATCTGAAAATCACTCTAAAATAAAGGTTCACTCTTATTCCATGGTTGCATCACCTATATAACTGCAAGAGTACTACTTTAGGATTTGCTGCATTATAATTCATATACCACATCCATACATAAATAGGTTACTTTGTCATATCAGATTAGAACCATTGGAAATCAACAAATCAGTGAGTGTCCTTAGTACTTAACTTCATGCACCAGTACACTTCATCCGCCTCCTACTCTTAAACATGTATATACAATTGTCAGCTTGATTTATTTAATGCAAACGATGCTCCAGATTCACCTATGAAGCAATAACAAGAGGACAAACATGCAACAAGAGGGCAAACATGAATCTCATGATAATAAACTAAGAAAATAAGTACTTCACAAATCATAACTTGTTCATCAAGACTTATCAATTTTATAACATATAAATCTAGTAACAAAAACCAAAAGAACAAAAGTGAAAGGAATAAGACAAAAATTAAATCATTCTTGAATACCTTTGTAATGAAACCATTACAGAAGAGAGAGCTTTTAAAGTAGATGTCCCGTTTTGCAAGTTTGTTGATGATTCTCGAAACCCTTTTAAACTGGGTACATTTAAAGCGATATACTGACCAAAATTCATGTGCTTCGGAGGCTGGTCTGTACAACCACACAAAACAAAGCAGCAACTTTTATATCATTACTACATTTACTTGGTCAATATACCATGGTCTGATTGGAACAATGCTATTCAGAAGTATTTATTATCAAACATAAATAAGTGCAACTAAACATGAAACCACATATTTCTGCATGTGCATGTATATGTGTCTATAGATATGCATATATCTACGCATGTGTATATTGTGAAGTCCGCAACTTACACCCAGAAAGATTTTCAATTGCTTTGCTAACAACATATAATGTCTTTTGTGTGGGAACCTTAGAAAACTGAAACAGGTCACCAGCGAAAAGAAGCCGTCTTGCCCTTCTAGGCTCCACTGAATTCAGTTGAAGTAAAACATGTCCAACTCGATGTAGAATAGATGGATCACGAGCAAACCATCCTGAAAGATAACCACATAATTATATGTTAGAAACAAAGAAGTTCCCAAATATCATTATAAGCAGGAAAGATAGCAACTGTAGTTCTTTCAAAAAAAAAAAAAATAGCAACTGTAGTTACATTTCGAATAAAGTTACCTAACTAAAAGCATGTTTGAGATTGAGTTAGAAAATAAAGCTTTTAAAACCAAAAAGAGCATTTTAGAAAAAGCTTCATTTTTAAGCTTTTCCTAAAAGTACATTTTGGCCTTTTTGAAGAGCAAAAAGTCAAAGAAATACTTTTTGAGTTTTTTATCAAATGAAACAGCTTTTGGTTTGGCATAATTTTTTTTTTTTTTTTTTGATAAGTCAGTAGAATATATCAAAAGCGCAAAGAGGCGCAACCCTTAATACACAAGGAGCATACAAAGGGGGACTAGGGGGAAGAGGAGAAGAAAGAGAGAAAATCAGAAAAACTAATCACCCACGGGGCTAGCCAGACCGCCATCCAGGTGAATAGAGTAAAAAGAAAAAAGTGGAGGAGCTTCTCACTAGACCTCGAGGAATTCTCGAAACATCTATCATTTCGCTCTCTCCAAATACACCACATAAAATAAAGACGAACCATTTTCCACACAACAACGCTCCTAGAACGACCACTTGACCACCAGCTAGCAAATAACTCTTTAACCGAGCATGACGGCGATGCTGCTGGAGGAATATCAGGATCCAGAGGACTGTTAGGTGGGATAGAACAGGCTGGTGAGGTGATTGTGTTTGTTGAGAATTCTGTTCAGCAGACTGATATGGGAAATCTTGGAGAATTTGTGAGGGCTAATACCGTAGAGGAGCAGGGGGTACCAGAGATGCTAGATATTCAACCCTTGGCTATTATGGGGGCAAAGGAATGTCAAGTAGAATCATGGGATGGGGTGTTAGAGAGAATTTTAGCTTTCTGCCAGGATTTGGGGTCTGAAATTGATGGGCATGAGGAGGAGTTGATGGCTTTATTTACTGCAATTGAGGCCAGTAGAAACAATAGTAAAGGGGGGAATGCTAATAAGAAGGGACACAAAGTGGGGATTCGCAGCAATCGTGAGTTAAAGCGGCTGGAAAGTACAGTGAACTATGATGTGAAGGGCTCGGCTATAGTGAGCGGCAAAGGGAGGAATGGTAAGTTTTGTTAATGCAGCCAAAAATCATTTCTTGGAATGTGAGAGGTATGAATGATTATGAGAAAAGAATAAAAATTAGGAGGAGATTAAGAGAATGGAAGGCGGATATAGTTTGCCTACAGGAGACGAAAATGGAGGTTATTAATACTGAGGTGATTCGGAGTGTGCGGGTGTGTGTGATGTTGATTGGATATATTTAGGAGCTAGGGGAGCGTCGGGAGGTATATTATTAATGTGAGATAGGCGTGTGGTAGAGAAGATTGAGGATTGTGTAGGGAGATTTGTTGCAGCTTGTTTGTTTAGAAGTGTTACAGAAAATTGGGAATGGGTATTCGCTGGGATTTACGGTCCAAATGATGATGATGCAAGAAGTATGCTATGGGACGAATTGGGTGGTCTA
Source organism: Carpinus fangiana (assembly GCA_006937295.1). Classification (NCBI taxonomy): domain Eukaryota; kingdom Viridiplantae; phylum Streptophyta; class Magnoliopsida; order Fagales; family Betulaceae; genus Carpinus; species Carpinus fangiana. The sequence goes on from CM017322.1 coordinate 19,648,954, forward strand.
ATGAATGTATGGGAGAAGCCTTGGTGTATGGGGGGGGATTTTAATGTAGTTTGGCATTCAGGGGAGAAATTAAGGGCATCCAGACAAACGCAAGCAATGACAGATTTTGCAGATTTTATTTCCGAGCAGGGTCTCATTGATCTTCCAATGCAAGGGGGGAGAATAACATGGTCTAATAGGCGGACGGGTTCCAGACTTGATAGATTTTTTATCTCTACTGAGTGGGAGGAAAGTTTCCCAGAGGTTATTCAAAAGAGGTTACCTAGGGTTCTATCGGACCATTTTCCAGTGATGTTGGTTTGTGGACCTAGAAGAAGGGGTTGAATACCATTTCGATTTGAGAATATGTGGTTACAAGCGGAGGGTTTTGTGGAACAAGTCAAGAGATGGTGGGATTCTTATCATGTTGAAGGCAACCCGAGTTACGTGATGGCTTGCAAGTTGAAGGCATTGAAAGGTGATCTCAAAAAATGGAATGTGGAGGTGTTTGGAGTTATTGAACAACGCAAGAAGAGTTTGGAGGATGAATTGGGTGAGCTGGATCGTATTGGTGAAGATAGAGAGTTAACGGCGGAGAAGATAATTAAAAGAGATGAGTGCTATCATAACTTGGAGAGGACTTTATTTCAAGAAGAGGTGAGTTGGAGGCAGAAATCAAGGGCATTATGGTTGAAGGAGGGTGACAGGAATACCGGGTACTTCCACAGGGTAGCTAATTCACATAGGCGTAACAACACATTGGCTGTAATGATGGTGGATGGGAATCGGACTGAGGTTCCAGCAGTTATAATGACCCACATTGTGCAATTTTATAAAACATTGTATTCCGAACAATATCAGGGGAGACCAACTAAACTTTTTGCACCAATGATGGAAAATCTTAATTCCATTGATGAAGAGGAAAGTGTATGGATGGAGCGAGACTTTGGGGAAGAAGAGGTTTGGGAAGTGGTGAGGAAGATGAAGGGCAATAAAGCTTCTGGACCTGATGGCTTTTCTATGGCATTTTTTCAGAAATGTTGGGAGGTGATTAAGAAGGACATAATGGCGGTATTTAAGGAGTTTCATGAGTTAGGTAAATTTGAGAAGAGTCTTAATGCGACATTTGTGGCACTCATTCCTAAGAAAGCAGGAGCAATGGAGATTAAGGATTTTCGCCCGATTAGTCTTATAAGTGGGGTGTATAAAATTATTTCTAAAGTGTTAACTAGTCGGTTGAATTCAGTGATGGGAAAGATAGTATCTCAGACTCAAAGTGCTTTTGTACCAGGTCGACAAATTTTGGTTTCTATCTTGATGGCAAATGAATGTGTGGATAGCAGGATTCGATCTGGGGAGCCTGGAATTATTTGCAAGCTTGATTTGGAGAAGGCCTATGATCATATAAATTGGGACTTCTTATTATACATGTTGGAGAGATTCGGTTTTGGGGATAGGTGGAGAGGTTGGATGTATCAATGTGTCTCCACGGTAAAGTTTTCAGTACTCATTAATGGTACACCTGAAGATTTTTTTGACAGCTCTAGAGGAGTGAGGCAAGGAGATCCGTTATCCCCCCCTTTTATTTGTATTGGTGATGGAGGCGTTCAGCAGAATGATGAATGTAGTGGTGGAGAATGAATTACTGCCAGGATTATCGGTGGGATCGAGAACTGATGAGACAATGGTTGTATCACATCTTTTATTTGCAGATGATACACTCATTTTTTGTGAGCCAAAGGTGGAGCAGATACAACATTTGAGATGTCTATTGTTGTGTTTTGAAGCAGTTTCAGGGTTGAAAATAAACCTATCAAAGTCAATGATTGTTCCGATCGGTGCGGTGGGTAATTTGGAAGTATTATCAAATATACTCGGATGTAGGGTGGAGTTGTTGCCATTGACTTATTTGGGGTTACCTCTGGGAGCTACTCACAGGGATACATCTATTTGGGATGCGGTCATTCGGAAGATGGAGACTAAGTTGGCAGGGTGGAAGCGGATATACTTATCCAAGGGAGGTAGATTGACCTTGATTAAAAGTACGATTTCTAATATTCCCACATATTATTTATCGTTGTTTCAAGTTCCAGTGAGAGTGGCAAAGAGATTGGAGAAAATACGAGACTTTTTGTGGGGCGGTGTACAGGATGAGTTTAAATTTCACTTGGTCAATTGGTCAAAGATTTGTATGCCTACGGAAGCGGGGGGACTAGGGGTACGGAATATGATTCATTTTAACCAAGCCTTATTAGGTAAATGGTTGTGGAGGTTCGCTAATGAAGAAGAGGCATGGTGGAAGAAATTAGTGGTGGCGAAATACGACAAAATGAGGGGTGGGTGGTGCTCTGAGGTAGGAGGACCTCATGGATTTGGACTATGGAAAAGCATTCGTAGGGGGTGGGATACTTTTAAACATTATGTGAGGTTTGAGATAGGAAATGGGTCTCGAGTATTATTTTGGAAAGATGTGTGGTGTGGAGAGAGATCCTTAATGAATGTTTTTCCCACGTTGTTTGCTATAGCATGTGCAAAGGATGCGTGGGTGGAGGAGAATATGGATATAGTTAATGGTGTTACTCAATGGGATGTTCTATTTATCCGGCCGGTGCATGATTGGGAATTGGAAGAAGTTTCGAGATTTTTTGAGTTGCTGTATTCTCAACAAATTAGGCATGGTGGGGAGGATAAAATTTGTTGGAATCCATTAAAGAGGAAGAATTTTGAGGTGAAGTCTTACTATAAGATGAGGACTAATTTGGAACCGGTTGATGGCCCGTGGAAGAGTATATGGAAGAGTAAAGCTCCATCGAGGGTGGTTTTTTTCGTGTGGACAGCGGCATTGGGGAAGATATTAACAATGGACAATTTACGCAAGAGAAACATCATAGTGACGGAGTGGTGTTGTATGTGCAAGAAGAGTGGCGAATCTATTGTTCATTTGTTATTGCATTGTGAGGTGGCGATGGAGGTGTGGAACATGGTGTGTTAGTTATTTGGTGTGATGTGGGTGATGCCGGGTAGTGTGACGGATTGTTTGGGTAGTTGGAGAACACAAAAGGGTAATCGCACAGTATTGCAAACATGGAGGATGGCGCCCTTGTGTATCATGTGGTGTATATGGAAGGAAAGGAATGCTCGGAATTTTGAGGATCGTGAGCTTGGTATATTGGAGTTGAAGAAAAGGGTTATTCAAACACTCTTCTCATGGAGAGTGATGTGGCATTCCCCACAAATTGCAACACTAGCGGATTTTCTAGATTTTTGCGCTACTTTTTCTAGTTAAAAGCTTGTTTTTGTGGGCTCTTTTTGTATACTTCATGTGTACATGGGTTGCGCCCCTTGCGCTTTTAATATTATTGAACTTTTACCGATCAAAAAAAAACTCTTTAACCGAGCAAGGCATAATCCAACAAAGACCAAACCGGGCGAAAAAGGCATTCCACAAGGCTCTTGCCGCCCCACAATGCAGAAGAAGATGATCAACCGACTCTCCATCGAATTCGCATAACCAACATCTGTTCACCACCACCATACCTCTCCTCCTAAGATTATCCACAGTAAGAATCTTGCCACGAGCAACCGCCAAGCAAAAAAAGCCACTCTAGGAGGATCCTTAGATCTCCTAATGCTCTTCCAAGGGAACGAAGTAGACGCAGGGGGCGATAGAACTTGATAGAAAGACTTGACCTCAAACAACCCCTTGCGCAAAGACAACCACCACAACTTGTCAACCCCAACCCCTCTCATCTTACAATTATACAAGCACCTGTAAAACGAGGTCAACACCTCCACCTCCCAGTTATGAATCAACCTAGTAAACTGGATGTTCCATTGGATGGTTCCATTTGAGCGCTCCATATTGTCCGTTATGGACGCCTCCTTAATGCTGGCAACGCTAAACAAACCAGGAAAGACCTCCTTAAGAGCTCTATCCCCACACCAAATATCCTCCCAAAAGCGAATCTTAGAGCCCTCGCCAAGATCAAATCTGAAATGGCTCCTAAAAACCTGCCAACGCTTACAAATGTATTTCCAGAGACCCACCCCATGAGACCCAGAGACGTTCCCTAAGCACCAACCCAATCCGACCCATATTTAGGTACCAAAACCGATCTCCACCAAGCCCCCTCCTCATGAGCAAAACACCACAGCCACTTACCCAAAAGAGCTTGATTAAACCTTCTTATGTTCCGGATCCCTAACTCACCCTCATCCATGGGAGAGCACACCTTGTCCCACTCGGGGCCAATGGGGATACACCCAAGCCAAACAAGGAAATACCTCCATTTAAAAACTGAGGGAGCTTCGCATTGCCTCCAATGTCGTAGGTCTAATAGTACCCAAGAACCTTAGCAATTCAATTGCGAAACCCCTCCAGACCCTACCACCTCTTCCTTCCTACCTCTCCAACCACCACCTTCGTATTTTGCAACTGCCAAGAAATCTACCATGACTATTCGAACCATGTTGGGCAATGAAGGCAATATTACCACATTAGATTATTTCACAAACTCCATAGAGTCCTCTGCTTGAGACAAAGGTTCCACGCTGGCTAACAACCAGACCACACTAACTTTACCAGAAAGACAGATCTTAGAGCATCCCTGCATCTCTCACACCCCCTCCCTAAGCGCAAACTCAAAAGACTTGGCTTCAACGAACAACCAGCTTGACTTTACCACCCAAAAAACTTCATGCGTTGTTATAATACCGACGGCAAACACACACACACACACACATGTAGAGAGAGAGAGAGAGAGAGCGTGAGAGGGAGAACATCGGTACACATTCTCATTCACCAAAAAGAGCTCACGGTTTACTGGTGTGGGGCCATCATAGCAGCTCCAGGAGAGTTAAGAATCAAAACTGCCATGGTTGAACTCAAGCAATGCTAACGGGGTTTTTCTTCACATGATTATTCATTATAGAACTAAACAATCTAGCATACAGGCCATTTCATGGAACAATTTTTAAAGGACTGTGCTAATCTGCCATACCAACAGTGTCTAAACTTTGTGAATTTGGCAGAACTCCAATTGTTGATATAGCACCATGAGATGGACGAAATCCAAGGATACCACAAAATGATGCTGGAATTCTCACACATCCAATCGTATCAGTACCTACAAATAAAAGAACCTTTTTATGGTCAACTTGCATTATTAAGAAGCAAAACTATGTAAATAACATAACGCTTTCAGTCACCATCATAGACAATAAGGAAAGAAGGTCAATAAGAAAAGCCGCATCAAGTATTTAAAAATCTGCACTATCTTCATTGCTCTAATTATTATGGACAAGACATATAGCTGACTTCAATTTTACTTACAATGTCAGGCAACAAAGGCAATTCAGCGGCAATTGACTGCATAGAAGGGTGGGAGAAAAGGGGGGAAAATATTATGAAAATCGAAAGAAGGAAAGTTATATGCCCATGCGTTGATTCTTGGTTGAAATTTAACCAACCTGAAGAGAAGATGATAAGATAAAACTAGTCTCACACACACACACACAAAAGAAAACAGAGGGAGACTGAAATAGATTCATGCGATCAAATTGTCTGATCAAAGTTGAGATACCCCCCCCTTTTGTGGAAAGGTGAGATATTATAAGGAAAAAAGAAAAAAAAAAGTACAACATAAATAAACGAGGAAGATGAAAATAACATCATAATAGCAGTGTAACTTACAACAGAAATTTTATATAGTGCACCATTCATGCAGTGTCCAATTTATTTAAAAATTCAAGAGCCTTGTGTCAATTTGTTACTAAGAAATGGTAGCAACAAATAAAAGATAAATGATAAAGATAAGAAAATATTACAACTATTTGGCGTTGAAGTGATTTAAATTGTCTTTTTTATAACCTCACTTCTCTTAGCAACAAAGAAAGTATGGGTATAATTCTAAGTTAATTTCAATCCAAATAACGTTCATGTGTCGTCATGGGGAAACCAGATCATTTTGGAAATGGATAGAGAGACAAGACTGAACAATGTATTGTTCAATGAACCACATAACTGATTCTGCTCACAGAAGAATAAACCTAGAAAGTAATAAAAGCAAAAACATATTAGCCCATAGAACAATTCACCAGAACCCTTAAAATAAGGCGGACCTGAGCCATACATTGTTTAACCAAGCCTTTCCATTTTCCAAAGTGGAGATATAAGAGAGGGAAAATTCAGCATTTGCAACATGAAACATAACCCACTAACATACCAAGAGAAAAGTCGACAAGTTCAGCTGCAACAGCTACAGCGGAACCACTAGAAGAACCTCCTGGAATACACGATGGCATTTGTGGATTGGTAGGGGTCCCATAATGTATGTTCTCCCCAGTTATTCTGAGATAACAATCAGGCACGGGCACCATAACAAAAGTTACTAAATCTTCCTAGAGAGAGATAGTGGGTAGTGGGGAAAGTAAAGGGCTTACCCAAAAGCAAATTCATCCATAACAGTCTTGCCAGCACAAGTAGCCCCATTCTTCAACAGAGCAGTCACTGCCACTGCCGTCTTCCCAGAACATTCGTGCGCTCTCTCCCAATCCCGATTCCCAAAACCAGTCACATAACCCTTCAAATCAAATCTGTCATGCACACCAAAAAAGAAATAGACAGAGAAAAAAAATAATCAATATTGTACACAATACCAAATCTATCTAGAAGCGATTGTAAATAAAAATAATAATAAAAAAAAAAAATTTTAAAAAAGTGAAAATTTCTCTGCACACAAACGTGAACAGTGAAATAAAATCTAACATAACCACTAAAAGAATGAATAAAAGAATGGAAAGGAAATCAAAAATTATAAGTTCAAAGTGTTTACAAAATACCAATATACCATAACACAGCCCATAAAATATTGATATGGTATTGGCAACACAACCCACATGTTCTCCGCTCACACATGTAGAACAAGCAAATTTCTCAAAACCCATAAAATAACGCAAGACAAACCTCCTTTCTTCAGTTTTATCAATCAAATAAATAGAACAACAACTTCCTCGAAAAGCCCACATCAAAAATAAATAAATAAATAAAAAAGATGAAGAAGAAGAAAACAAAATTGAAAACCAAAGCAAAGTAGAGTGAGTGTGAGAAAACAAACATGTCCTTGATGGCGAAGGTGAGGCCAGCAAGAGGGTGCGTGGCGGCGGGAGGTGGGGGCTGAGGGAAAGGGAGAACGACGAATCTCCCCACAAAAGCACCGAAATCCTTCCTTTCGGCCGCCTTTGATCGCCGCCTCCGTCTCCGCGTCTCCGCCACGATAAGGACCCCCGCCACGCCGATCCCCACCACGATCCAGAGCTTAGGGTTGGACGCATTGGCCTTTATCAGCTTCAGCGGCCTCGACATCGCTTACTTGGCTTTAGGGAGTAGAAGTGGGGTTTAGGGAGGGTTTTAGAGAGACGGAGAGGGGATCGCCTGGGAATGGTTACGTGCTATCGTGAGCCGAGTGTGCGTGGGGGTTAAGGTAGTCGTACAAGACGCGCGACTATTCTACCTCTTACGATTTTTTTTTTTTTTTTTTGATTAAATGAATTGTGACGTCATCGTTCGATAACATTACTCGGTTCGGTGTTGGCGGCGATACGTGAAAAAACCATCAAACCACCGTTACTTACATACATGTGTGATCTATGGAAATGTTAAAAAAAAAAAAAAAAAAAAAAAAAAAGAAGTGAAAAAACCGTCAAACCACCGTTACTTACATACATGTATGATCTATGGACAGCCTAAGACACTCGAGGGTAAACCCTTCGGTCGGCGAGTTGAAAGAGAGCTTTTAGGCTATGTTTGCATTGTTTAAGGATAGTATGAGATGAGAAGTGGAACGATACTATAACAGATGTGATTGATATGAGAGAAAAAAGTAAGAATACTTCATATAAAAAAGTGAAAAATTTTGTTTTGTAATAATTTTTTTATTTAAAAAATGATAAAAAGTTATTGATTTGATGTAAAAAAATAAGAATGTTAGGATTGATTTTAAGAAAAAATTTAGGGGAATGAGGTGGGTTCATGAACAGTACCGTTCCACTTGAGAATAGTACTATTCGCAACCATAGCCTTAAGGTCAATATTTTCTAAAATTCTTCAGTTTTATTTTTAACAGTCTTACTTTTAAATTATATTTTCTATTAGTCATATATTTTCATATTTTTCAACAATAAATAATAAATAAATAAAATAGTCGTCCATAAAGTTACTCGACCAAGAGGGAAAAAGGTGGAGAAGTTCCCATTTTTTCAATTTTTTTTTATATAAAAAATGATGACTTTATTTAAAAAGTAATGATGAATTTAAAAAAAAAAAAAAAAAATCACACACGAAAAACTTGATTAATTAATTTTTTTACAAGAAACGTTTCAAAAGAGTAATCCCAAGGGCATTATTATCTAATCATTACTTTTTTCACCTAAGAAAGATGAGTTTTTTTATTGGAGGAGAAAGAAACATATGTTTTTTTCTTACTTTTTTAAATTTGCATAGCACTGTAACACAAAAAAAAAAAAAAAAAACAAAACAAAAAACAAAACAAAACAAAAACAAAAAAACCTCTAGCTATTGGCTAATGCAATGTGAATGTTCTCATTTGTTTGATTAGCTCCATTTTTATACTTGTGTATTGTAACGCCCCAAGAATTTAACTAAATGAATAAGTAAATTATGTGTGCTTTCGCACCTACTCATTTACCGTGTATATAAGTCCTAAGAGATATGTTGGGTACAGGGACGGGTTTGGGGGGGGACCAAGGATGGCCCTGGCCTACCCCCAAATCCTCCACAAAAAAAAAAGGAATTAAAAATATATATCTAAGGCATTTGGCTATGCCTACAAAATTAAAATGTCCATTTGATCCCTCCCCATTCAATTTTCTGAATCCGTCTCTGGTTCAATAATAGGTTGGTCGGGATCTGCATAATCATTAAAGCCCAAGTTGGTTGGGCTCGTGTGTGGTCTATTATCCTAACAAAGTGATGGCGTAGTTGGAGCTTCCATGTGGCATAAGCACAATTATCCACATGCTCACATCACTCACCTCAATTGTTGTCCACATCATGACCATGACCCACGACTAGAGGTAGTTCTGACAAACTTCTTGGGAATGTGGGAGTGAGGAAATATGGGACACCAACTAGCAATAACTGCCAAACTACTATATAAAAGGGAAGCACCCACTAGGTAAAAGGGGTTGATTTTTTATGTCCCTGAAAATTTACTTGCTGCAAAATGCTTGTTGACTTAGGCATCAAAGTTATTCCTTGCTAGCACACTTAGCAAGTTCCTGTCTTAAGTTTGCTATTTTTCCAGGTTGAATTTTCACTCGGCACAAGTGGTTCACACATTTGGAAATTGTACAAACAGTTTGCCACCATATGTGTGATGACTTTAGTTTCTAGACAAAATCCGTAATGCCAATGATTACATGTTTGAGGGATCCTCGTAACTCTTAGGAGGATGAGATTCCCAATCGTTTCACCAACCCACATAATAGAGCCCAACAAGAGCAGCATAATGGAAAACTTGGAACCTCTAATTATTCCCAGGGTCGTATCGTCTCTTTGGAGACACACATGCTACATATGGCTAAGGAGATGGAGGAGGTGAGCTTGTTTTGACGCCCCCATCCAATGAGGAAAGCAAAGAACTCTTAACATGTTAGGAACACATATGCAAATTGAGTATTTGCACAGCGGAATGGAATCATATTCCCATGTCCAAGAATTCATTATGAAGAACATATAAAGAACGAATAGCTATTTAACAACAGCTATAACAGAAAATCACTTACTTGAAAGATCAACGGCCAATGCTATGACTTTTTACAAAAGAACTTTTCTTTTGTTCTTTAGGAACTTCAAGAACTCGAAAGATCGTAGCCTTTAGATCTTCTCACTAATGACTGATTATAACCAAGAGAGTGTGGGCACTTGCTTGGCTCCTCAAAACTTAAACTTTTGTTTTTTGTGAGTTAATGCAAAGAACTAATATAGTTTTCAGAGAATTTTTTTAAACTATGATCAAGACCACTCACTTGATTGAATATTTTGAGTGCCTTAGGCTCCTCTTTATTTATAGGCACAACTAGGAAGAGAAATTCTAGATTTTAGCAATGTGGGACAACTAGCAAAGAAGAGTCCACATGGGATTAGGAGAGTGGGGTGGCCAGCTAGAGTTTCCCTAGCCTCCACCCCATTGCCGCATGGCCTAGGGAGAGAATCTCCCTGGGCCATGTGGCTAAAGCCCTTGGAGCATGGGACTGGGGTTTTAATCCCAAATCCTTTCTCTTGCAATCCAATGTGTAGGCCTAGAAATAAATTTTTAGCCTCATGCCTTCCAACTTTATTTAAAGTTCATGGGTTTTATCCCTAGCCCAACTTTAAATAATTTCTCTAGTCCATGTTTTAATTAAATAAAAAACTTACTCCAAATATAAATAAGAGAGCTTATTATATAGTTAACATATATATCAGCTTGATGAGGGACCTAAAGAAAAAAAAAATAGTTATTGGCTTAAATATTTACGTAATCATGTCTCCCAACATTCGTTACACGATAATATTTTAATCACAATTAATTCCACTAAATATTTGTGACTGCACTCCAATAAATATTTTTACTTAAACAATTAATTCCTTTAACTTAATGATAAGTTGTGGTTCCTCCATGAAATCTTCTATAGTAAATTTATTTTTTAAGGTCAAAGATATGGCCACTTAATTCTCTACCTCTTTTCCTTAAGTAATTGATTTTATGATATTCTCATAATGTGATAAATCACATGTCTATATTTTGGTATGCCAACCAAAATGCTCAGTCCCGAGACTCGAAAACAATATCCATAAAATCTATCTTAAGAGAAAATTTCTTATCTCTTTGTCTACCTGACAAAAGATTTGGATTTCTTCTTGAAGTCTGTATTCCCATAATGTTCAAATGTGATTACCCAACACAGTGAGTTATGTTGACCGCCAATAGTTCTCACTTTATGATACATCTAAGTAATCAACATTTTCACATTTGGTTCCATGAACTCCAAGATCTGCAATACGTCATTGTTGTGCGCTCCAAATCACTACAAAAGAGAAATTGTCAAAGGGGGTCCCCGAGGGACTAGGGACACTCCGATACTAAAGTCAGACAGTTTTTAAGAGAAAAATCGTGCTTCGGTGCTCAATAATTCAATATGCTCAAAAGGGACTTATTGAGCTTTAATCCGTATTTTCTGTAGAGAGAGAATATGTTTATGTACCTTGTGTTGGGGCCTATTTATAGGTTGAAGAGTTGAGGTTGAATTGAATTTGTTCTCTTGGAGTTGAGGTTGAATTGAACTTTTACTTCCTTGTAGACTTAGAGCACTAGCAGCAGCTTCTCAACCATTTTCCCTAAGTTTAGGGATCCAAACTACTTTTTGCTTCCCTATACAAATACACTCCACAATAGATTCTCTTACATATTCCCTATATCATTAAAATAATATTTTTTACTTAAACGTTTTTTTTAAATTACTTTTTTCTCTCCCCCTACCACACATTCTTCTCTGGTGTTTTTTTTTTTTTTTTTTTCTTTCTCTCTCTCTCTCTCTCTCTCCCGCATCTCTCTCGTCTTCTTCTTCTCCAATTTCTCTCTCTCCCACATCTCCCTCAGTAGTGTCTTCTTCCTCTACCTCAACCCAAAAGAAACAAAAGATGCATATATAATTTATCACGTAGAGAATGTGGAAAATGAATGAAATTAAGAGAAATTAATGAAATTTATCACTGATTCTCTCTCCCATCTTTCTTTTCTCCGCTTCTCTCTCACATCTCTCTGGTTCCCTCTTTCTCTCTCTCATCTTTATGGATTTATGTTTCTGGGGGAGAAAAAAGGTGGGTTTTTGCGGGGTTTCGGCAAAGCACCGGAGGCGAAGGAGTGGATGGCAGCCACGCAGAGTGAGGGACTTGGTGAGCTCGTCGAAGTCATGGGGGCAGTGCGAGAAGGGTGTGTAGCTCATGTACCTATGGAGGAGGTCCGAGTGGTTGTGGCAAGCTGTGGCGATGGGGGAGAGGTGGGGAGTGTAGGAGGAGATCTGATGGAGTGGTGGCGGTAAAGGAGTGGATGGCAGCCACGCAGAGTGAGGGACTTGGTGAGCTCGTCGAAGTCATGGGGGCAGTGCGAGAAGGGTGTGTAGCTCATGTACCTATGGAGGAGGTCCGAGTGGTTGTGGCAAGCTGTGGAGATGGGGGAGAGGTGGGAGTGTAGGAGGAGATCTGATGGAGTGGTGGCGGTAGTGGTGGTGGGTCAGCGATTGGCGTCGGAGATGGGGGTCTCTTGGGTGTTTGAAGCATGGAGGAAAGGTGGTTGAGGGAGAGGATGTTGGTGGCCACCATGGGTGTTTGAAGTGTGGAGGAGAGGTGTTGTGAAGAAGAGGAAAGAGAGAGAGTGACGGAGAAGGGAGTGTGGAAACGTGAGAGGAGAGCGGAGAGAGGAGAAAGAATGGTATTTTAGTATTAGAATAATGGATAGGAATGCTACAGTGCTTCCCAATGCATTGGGAAGCACTGTAGCAATCCCAATGTTTCCACAAAATTAGGGAATCTATTTGTGGGTGAATTTTTGTGACTTTTTTTACATTTTCCCTAAATGAAAGGAACATAACTCCTTATAGGGAGTCTCTGCTGCTAGTACTCTTAGAGTAAGACTTTGTGAAATAGAGCCTCCATTGGACTGTGTCTTCTGCTCTTTGATTGATTGCCCTATGGACTTTGGGCCCAAAATCTGCTGGGTTTATAGGGTGAATTTATTCCCAGCAGTTACCCCCAATTCAATTAGCCGAGGTACTCGGGTAATGGGAATTTAGTCAAAGCCTTCAGGTGGCCCAATGTTTGATCTTGTCCAAAACTCGTGTCTTCTGGTGGGTGTGCTTTGAGCTCGTCAGTTGGAGCTCTTCAACTCTGTTTTTAGCATCGTCTGAGTTCTCGGGAGCCCCCTAGCTTTATCCTTTGCCTAGGGATTAAACCCATCCTGGTTTTGAGATACTCGGGGATCATGCCCGGCTCTATCTCTTCAAATCATCAATAATCCAAAGGCACAATTTGGTGCCTTCCCTTCAATTCATCTGGGATCTATGTCCAGATATTCTTCCAAGACACCTAGGGATCATGCCCAAGTCTCTTTCCAAGCCATCTAGTGATTTTGAATGCGTAATTTGGTGCCTTTTCTTCAAGTCATCCGAGATCTACATCCAGATATTCTTTCCAGGACACCTGGGATCATGCCCGGATCACTTTCCAAGCCATCAAAATAATTTGAAGGCGTAATCTGGTGCCTTTCAATCAAGTCATTCAGGATCTACATCCGGATATTCTACCAAGGCACTCGGGGATCAAGCCATGGTCTCTTTCCAAGCCATCTAGCGATTTCAAAGGCGTAATCTAGTGCCTTTTCTTCAAGTCATCCAGGATCTACATCCGTATATTCTGCCAAGACACCCGGTGATCATGCCCGAGTCTCTTTCCAAGCCATTTAAATGATCAAAAGGTGGATCTGGCGCCTTCTTTTCAATGCCCGTGCAACCAACTAGGCTTTAAACTTGCACAATAATCTTCAAGGAATAATTTACAAGTCTTTCAACAAACTAACATTTGTTCCCCATTCGCCTTGGGGTAATTCCTTGTTTTTGTCCAAGGTTTTCTCCTTGTTATGAATCTCCTTGTTTTGTGACTGAGTTGTCTCCCTGTTACTTGTTTTAAGCCCAAGGTTGTCTCCTTGTCTCCTGGTTGTTGAGAGTACCCCTTGAACTCTTTCCTTTGCCCGGGGGTTAAGCCTGTTATATCCTTGAGACACTCGGGGATCATTCCTGATTCTCTCTTCAATGCCTATTTTGACAAACTAGGCTCCGAACCTACACAATAATCTTTAAGCAATAATTTACAAGTCTTTCAACAAACTAACATTTGTTCCTTGTTTGCCTTGAGGTGATTCCTTGTTTTGGTCCAAGGTTTTCTCCTCGTCTCCGGGTATGAATCTCCTTGTTTTGTGACCAGGTTGTCTCCCGTTGCTTGTTTTTAGCCCAAGGTTGTCTTCTTGTCTCCTGGTTGTCAAGAGTACACCCCAACTCTTTCCTTTGCTCGAGGGTTAAGCCTGCCATATCACTGAGACATTTGGGGATCATACCTAATAATCTCTCCAAATCTTCAAGTAATCTGAAGGTGGATCTGGCGTCTTCCCTTCAAGTAACTTGAGAGCATAGTCTGGCCCTCCCTTCAAGTCACCCAGGGTTACACCTGGTTATACCTATAAAATGACTAGGGATCATGCCCGGTTCTCTCTTTAATGCCCGTTTTGACAAACTAGGCTCCGAACCTGCATAACAATCTTCAAACAATAATTTATAAGTCTTTCAACTGACTAACCTTTTTTGCCCATTTGCTTTGGGCTGATTCCTTATTTTTGCCTAAGGTTTTCTCCTTGTCTCTAGGAGTCTTCTAGTTTTTGTCAAAGGTTTTCTCCTTGTCTCCAAGAGTGAATTTGTACAATAACCTACTAATAATGATTTTTAAGTCTTTCAACAGACTAACCTTTGCTCCCTTTTCGCCTTGGGGTAGCTCCTTGTTTTTTTTCCAAGGTTTTCTCATTGTCTTCAGGAATGAACCTTCTTGTTTTTGCATGAGGTTTTCTCCTTGTCTTCTTATTGTCAGGGATGAATCTTCTTGTTTTTTGACCGGTTTGTTTCTCGTTAATTGTTTTTACCCAAGGTTTTCTCCTTGTCCTTATTTTAGATGGTTGTCTCTCTATCCATTGTTTTTGCCCAAGGTTGTCTCCTTGTCCTTGTTTTAGAGGGTTGTCTTCCTATTGATTATTTTTGCCCAAGGTTTTCTCCTTGTCTCCGATGACACTCATTGTTTTTTACTGGGTTGTCTCCCGTTAGTTGTTTTTACCCAAGGTTGTCTCCTTCTCTTCTTGTTTTCTATCGGGTTGTCTCCCGTTAATTGTTTTTGCCCAAGGTTGTCTCCTTGTTTGTTTGTTTTTTTTTTAGTTTTTTTTTTACTACGTTGTCTCCCGTTTAATTGTTTTTGCCCAAGGTTATCTCCTTATCTTCTTGTTTTTTACTAGGTTGTCTTCTGTTAATTGTTTTTGCCCAAGGTTGTCTCCTTTTCATCCGAGTGAGTAAGCCCCCTAACAGAAGCTGTCATTTGAACCTCTTGGCCATGAATAACTCCATCAGTAGTCATATCATTAGAAGGTAAGAGAACACCATCCATCATGTCACAGGATACCACTTTACTAGCCTTACAAAGCCCATTAAGAAGCATGTTATATATGACCATATCTATTTGAATGCCACGAGTAACCATTTCATCCTTGATTCTAAGAGCCTCTTCCACATCAACTCGTTTCACAAACCCATTGATGTAGATCAGGATGGCCTATCTTATCTTTTAGTCTTTTATTTGAATTAGGTTTCTTTGTTAGTCTTTTATTTGGTTTAGTTTTCTTTTGTAGACTTCTAAACTGACTTTATGCCATTGTTATCTTAGAACTAAGAGTCTTGAGGCTATAAATAAATGCTTAGAGCCCTGAGAATGGAGTTTATGTTGTTTATTGATTTTTGTTGAATAAGAATTACTCATAGGTGAGTTTTCTTTATATTTTTCCTTGAAATCATAGATAAACTCTATATTTTAAGAATAATTCTTAAATCATTGATAGACTCAAAATCTAGAATTATCTATTCGTTATATATTTGTTGTTCTTCGTTGCAACCCACTAAGTCGCCCTGCATCAATTGGTATCAAAGCTCAAGTTACTTGCCATGAATGGGGAGGAGAAACCATCTGGTAGACATGAACGAGGTGTACGTGCACACGGAGACAACACTTAAGGAGCAACTGGCAATTTGCTTGCAGCACATGAGTGGTGGGCCGAACGGTTGTCGTCGCCAACCAATACTGCGATTTGCAGAGGCGCAAGGCAAATCTATCGCTGAATGTTGGCAATACAAGGAGGATCAATTCAGGGCTATAAGAGATCAAATTGAAGACCTCACCACCCAAATATCCAACTTGTGTGGTCACAAAAGGAGTGGATCTAGAAACCCGTTTACTGTGCACCGAACGCATGGACGTCAGCACCTTGTGCAAGCTCATGACAATCAGCGGGTGAGTAGATTCGAACTCAAGATTTCAATATTCCAAGGGGATCCACAACTCGAAGAATTTTTGGATTGGGTGTTGGCTGTTGAAGAGGTTTTTGTGTTCAACGAGGTGCCTGATGAACGACGAATCTCTTTGGTGGTACACACATTCTGGGGAAGAGTTTCTACGTGGTGGCAATAACTGAAGCAAAATTGGGTGCGGCAAGGCAAATGGAAGATCAATAGTTGGGAGCACCTATTGAAAAAGATGCGAGTCGCTTTCTTGCCCCATAATTATACCATGGGACGACAATCACAAAATTGGAGACAAGGGTCTATGGCTGTGACAAAGAATAGAAAATTCCTACAAAAATAGGTATTTAGAGAAAATGGAGTGAGGTGAAGAGTCCATGACAGGCAAATTGGACTCCTACTTGCCAACCATAAATCCATAAACCGAATCTATATTTTGTAGAGGAGGAAAAAGAATTTGTGGATGGATAGTTTCAGAAATCCAAATTCATTGATGAAGAGTTCGAACATGGAGGTGTTGAAGATGAAGATCCTTCACAAGGGTTTGTAGATTGGGATTCTCCACCAACCTATGATGATGATGTCAATGAGGAAGATCCAATTGAAGAACCTTTTGCATCCGACCTAGAGGAAGAATATGAAGAATATGGGTTGCGTCCTATGTTTGGTGGCCTCTACCCCGAAAAAGATGATCAATTGGAAGAGGGAGAGCACGAAGAAGATGGGTTCCTTCCCATATTTGGCGGTCTCTACCCTGAAGAAGATGACCAAGGGGAAGAAGAAGAGCCCACGAATAACATCACCGATTATGAAGAGGTCGATGAAGGCCTTTCAGGTGAGGTGCCTAATTATAATGAAGAAAAGGTTGAGTATGTTGATTTCCTTGGTGTTGAATATATTTTAAATTCTCCTAATAATGATCTTGGTGAATTTTATGAGGATGAGGAAATTTATATGTTCACAAGGGAAACAATGGCTGACCCATTCTTGAGTATCTTCATGGCACGTAGAAGGGAAAAGGAACAAGAAAAGTATGGCAAAGTCGAATATTTGCCAAGTGATGTGTGGGGCTTTCATGACAAACATCGAGGTATGTCGATGATGAAGAGCGTCACATTTATTATGGGATGTGGCATTGTTGTAATCTTAAGGAATGTAGAATGGAACAAGTTGACTGGACACCCAAAGGACCGCGAAAAAGACAGTTCGAATTCGGGGCGAATTCTCTCCAACCTGGGGAGGATGATGTAGATTAGCATGGCCTATCTTATCTTTTAGTCTTTTATTTGAATTAAGTTTCTTTGTTAGTCTTTTATTTGGTTTATTTTTCTTTCGTAGACTTCTAAACTGACTTTATTTCATTGTTATCTTAGGACTAGGAGTCTTGGGGCTATAAATAAATGCTTAGAGCCCTGAGAATGGAGTTTATGTTGTTTATTGATTTTTGTTGAATAAGAATTACTCATAGTGAGTTTTCTTTATATTTTTCCTTGAAATCATAGATAGACTCTATATTTTAAGAAGAATTCTCAGAGCATTGATAGACTCAAGATTTAGAATTATTTATCCGCTACATATTTGTTGTTCTTCGCTGCAACCCACTAGGTCGCGCTGCATCACCCATCAATCAAAGCCCTATAGCCAATTAGGTCAAGCTTCAATCCCACATCACTCATTTCTGACAAAACCAACTTCGCCTCTCTTAATCTCTTTTTCCCTACAATACCCACTAACATGAGTCGCCTAAGTATAACAATCACTGACCAAACCCTTCTCAACCATAGACTTCTTCATCTCAATAGCTTCATCAATGCATCCTACTCTACATAGCCCATGAATAACTACATTGTAAGCAACCACATTAGGCCTGCAACCCTTTCCACCCATTTCCAAAAACACCCTCTTCGCCTCATTAACATTTCTAGCCTTAATGTGAGCACTGATCATAGTGCCATAAGTATACACATCAAAAGCTATCTTCATCTCATTTATTCTTTCACAAAACTTAAAAACATCTCTATGTTATTCACCTTCAACAACTCTTCTTCCTTTCTTCTTATCTAGGATAGGATATCCTCAAAACGTAATAAGTTGGAATAAGGGCCAAGCTATCTCTATTATCAAACAACCCAACCTTCTAACACCAAACCAGGATAAGGAAATCTATAAGCTGGAATAAGGTTACTCTGTTTTGGAATAACAAATTCCTCCAAGTGCTATTTCCAAACACCAATTTATTATTAACGGTTCTAGGGAGGCATAAGCTAGTTCCTGCAAGGATGCAAACTAGCCGGGGTATGAAGGCTCTGGTGATCGGTGAACAGTAGGGCAAATCAGCGATGTCATGTGGTTTAGGGCTCCAGCAGTCACTAGAGTGCAAATTGGCTAAGTTATGTGGCTTGGGTCTTCAGCAGTAGCGGGTCATGTGTGAGCTTTGGGTCTTCAGTTGTGGTTGTGAAGGTAGGTCCGACTTAGGGGGATCTATGGTCACAGGAGCACGAGTCAGTGGCATTGCGTGCTTGGAGCTTCGGTGAACAGCGGTGCTACGTGATGGCGAATGACGGTCATGCTGGTTTGGAAATTTTGGCAATGTTGCAATCTAGAGATTGTAGGTCGTCGCCAAAGACAGAGGGTCTGGAGATTGGCAATCAATGACAATGGTGCTGCAGGTCAGGTGCTTCGACAGTCCGAGATCGACGATGTTGGTGGAGCTACGGGTCTGGGCTTTGGTAGTCCAGTTGTGCTTGGCTATTGTCAGCATGTAACGACCCAGTGAAAAGTGTTAGCCACATCTGCGTTATCACCCTAAAAGGACTAGTCAATTTGGAGCTGGAATTCATTATAAAGCCCAGTTTCACCTAGTAACTAGGTAATGTGGGACTTTGCACCCATGACCATCTTTGTAAACCACTCATTCTATGTGGGCTTCTTCTCATCTTCCCAATATGGGACCGGGGTGTTACAAACTCCCCTTCTTAAATTCCTGACGTCATCGTTAGGGCTACGTCATGTAGTGCTCCAATACCACATGACCTGGGTCGTTAAAAGTGGCACTCAGGAAAAAGCGCTAACCACATCTGAGCTATCACCCCTAAAGGACTTGTCAATTTGAAGCTTCCCTAGAATTCATTATAGCCCATAGTTTTACCTAGTAACTATGCAATGTGGGACTTAACATTCATGACTATCTTTATAAACTACCCACTTTATCTAGGCTTCTTCTCATCTTCTCAATATGGGATCGGGGTGTTACAAACTCCTCCTCTTAAATTCCTGATGTCCGTATTAGGGCCATGTCATGCAGTGCTCCAGTACCACATGACTTGGCGTTACTAGGTGGCTCTGATACCACTTGTAACGACCCAGGTAAAAGCGCTAGCTACATCTGCGCTATCACCCCAAAAAGACTAGTCAATTTGAAGCTTCCCCAGAATTTATTATAAAGCCCAATTTCACCTAGTAATTAGGCAATGTGGGACTTAGCACTCTTGACTATCTTTATAAACCACCCACTCCATGTGAGCTTCTTCTCATCTTCCCAATATGGGATCGGGGTGTTACAAACTCCCCCTCTTAAATTCTTGACGTCCTCGTGAAGGCCACGTCATGCAGTGCTCCAATACCACATGACCTAACATTACTAGGTGGATATGATACCACTTGTAACGGCCCAGGGAAAAGCATAGCCACATCTGCGCTATTACCTCAAAAAGACTAGCCAATTTTAAGCTTCCTTAGAATTCATTATAAAGCCTAGTTTCACCTAGTAACTAGGCAATGTGGGACTTAGCACCTATGACCATCTTTGTAAACCACCCATTCTATGTGGGCTTCTTCTTATCTTCGCAATATGGGACCGGGGTGTTACACAGTACCTATTTGATGGAATGTAGATTTGAGATTCCATTTGGTTGTGAACGTGGATTTGAGATATGGGAGGCAGATATATGCAGATCTGCTATGGACAAAGCATATTAGCGAGTCCCTTTGGTAGGTTGTCACTGGAATATGTGCTCACACTGTGATGAATTTTTTTATGAGAAACGAACTAGTCGTTCCCACAGACGGCACCAAATTGTTAGAATAGTTTTCTACACGGTGGACTGCACATTCTTAGGGGCCTTCAAGATCTACAATACTTTGTCATTGTGCATATGACGCTCGCTCAATTGGCAAATCAATTAACTAGTAATTGATCCCATGGCGCGCCATCCCAGCCTTGTCTCTTGCAGAACAAGACCTCCGAGAATTCACTTTCCTCGTCGTAACGAGAAAACTGCAGCGGAAGACTTTACTAAGACTATGAGATTAAAAGATAATAAATGAAACATCACACAACAATACTAGAGATAAAGTACTACGCCATCATAATATTATAAATAGCCATCAAATGTACTGGTCATCAGACCATCATCAGGAAAATAGATACAACCTAGAATAACAAATGTCAACATAGTTTACAAAAGATCAACAGATCAAAGCCTAGACTTAAGCTTAAGCAGGGCTAATGAAATCAAAATCTCTATCATATCTGCACGAGTAGATCCTCCAGTCTTCCACATCAAACGCAACCAAATAAGGTCCATGTCTTTAAAGATCACACGGATCAAGTCTTAAGCTAGCACCCAAGTCTGCTATGATGGCATCCTCTTCTAAAGCGGCTAAACCGTATAATAATCGTAATGAGAGACGAAACATAAAGGAAAATGTTAAGTCTAAGACTTAGTGATTTTTAACACAGATAATGCCCATGCCAGTTTAGTAATGAACTCAGGTGTTTAATAAGTAAAATCTATTCCATCGTGACAGCTTACATTATATGTGATATATATATAATAGATGGTATATGCATATGATGTAAATAGTCATAGTTCAACAGTATGGTCTACCTGAGATATTACCCCTTCTCAGTAGGGTTGATGCTGTCCTGAGGGACCTATAGTACAATGACAGTGGCCCAGCCATTGCACAACATACCGTACGTAACATTAGTGGCACAATCGAGTCCAACCTCAAGTGGCCCATACCAACTAATGACGTCCGTCCTATAGTGACCGAACCATTGGGAATGGTTACATTAGGGTCATGAAACCAATGGACCCAAAGCCTCGTATAACACACACATTTGATCATAAAGCTAACATGTATAGTAAGCCCATGGCCATTACTACCGTACGTACCGGTATACCATGTCATATGATGCAAATTATCTTGTCTGTATTTTATATACATGTTATTTTACAAGTCTCACTTGGTTAACATGTTCAACACAACGTTTTTCTCAAAATGTCAGAGTTCATGTGCAGTAAGTATAAACTATGAGAGTTGTAAAATATGCATATTTTCTCGATACATAAAATAGATATGCAGTGCACAAAAAATAGCAATGAGCATTATATGAGTTAAAACTCATCTAGTTCGAAAAGCGTCTCTAAATACTCTGAAAGATCCGGGTTCTCCAAATCTTTGGAAAACCTTTTGTTAGTCCTAATTCCACTAAAACAACTCTAAAGTAAGGAAAACATGAGCTATGGGACGGATAGTAAAAATAGGGTTTCTCTGTCACACACTAACCGTATGTCCACCGTGTCATGACGGGCCGTACGTCCGGTCACGATACCATACGTCCGCTATTGTGGGTTTTTAGGGAGAACCTCATTTTCTCTCCACTGTCCGCCTACTCTCTGATTCCTAGGGTTACTAGAAACACCTTAAAGCCTCCTAGTCTAGTTTACAACCTCCATGCAATGTAACAACGCTTAGTTGACAAAAATACTAACCCAAACGAGATTAAAACGGATCTAAGCTAGCAACTACAACTAAACATAAATCGACCAGCATAACGACATATTTAAAAAGCTAAGGGTTGAACATTACCTCCTTGAAATAAAACCGTAAGAGTTCCTCCTCACGAACATTCCGAAACTCCCAAATGCCTCACACACATTCACGAAACACTCACAAACTCACACCGGCAGCCTAGGGGCGTCTGAAAAACTGTGAGGAATGAAGAGGGGTAGGGGGTATTTATAGGAGAGGGCTGCCAACAACTTCCCTGGCAAAGTAGCGGACATCCGGCCAAAGGGGCGTACGTCCTATGGTTCTTGCCCAGCGGTCCAAAGGTTGCCTCATACGTCCAGGTATTAACTAAAGGGTATTCAAAAAGTAGAGTACGTCTGGTGGTCTCATGTACGTCCGCCTGTACAGTTTGTAGAGCATATGTCCAGTGGTCCCTAGTGTATGTCCGCACTACAGATAGTAGAGTACATCCACTCAAAAGTCCAAATTACCCCTATAGTGTCCTTAGTGACCCAAAGCCTAAATTAACTCCCCTAACTAAGCTACTTACGCTTAGTTAATAATTTGGGTCACTATATTGCACTCCAAATAGGGGGCCCCTAAGGGACCTGAGACATTCTGATGCCAAAGTCAGATAGTTTTTAAGAGAAAGATCGTGCTTTGGGGCACAATAATTCAATATGCTCAAAATGGACTTATTGAGCTTTAATTCGTATTTTCTAGAGTGAGAAAATGTTTTTGTACCTTGAGTAGGGGCCTATTTATAAGCTGAAGAGTTGAGGTTGAATTGAATTGTTCTCTTGAAGTTGAGGTAGAATTGAACTTGTTCTCCTGAAGTTGAGGTAGAATTGAACTTCTATGTCCTTGTAGACTTAGAGTAGGACTCTGTGAAATAGAGTCTCCATTGGACTGTGTTTTCTACTCTTTGATTAAAATAGAGTCTCCATTGGATTGTGTCTTTTGCTCTTTAATTGACTGCCCTATGGACTTTTGGGCCCAAAATCTGCTAGGCTTATAGGGTGAATTTATTCCCATCATATAACACATGTCATAGCTCATGGATGATATAATGAATTAACAATGTAACATGAAATATCTTCATGCATTAAAGATTCATTGGGATTATGGGCATAATCCCAACAAACTCCCACTTGCCCTTAATTCCAGTGAGGCATATATTTGACTCTCATTCCTTCCATATGAGATTAAAAAATCTTCTATGCCAAAGTTTTAATGAATGGGTTTGCCAAATTCTTTGCCGATGGAATCGTTCCCTCTCCTATTCCTTGGTTCTTTAGATTGTGTAACTGCTCCAATGTTGTCGCAAAACAACGTAATGCGAGATTGCTCTATCTTCATGGCACCAAGATCCACCAGGAACTTCTTGAGCCAAACAACCACTTTTGCAGCTTCAATGTTTCAACATATTCAGCTTCCATAGTGGAGTCAGCAATGCAAGATTGCTTAACACTTCTCCAACAAATAGCTCATCCTCCAAGAGTAAAAAAGTACCTTGAGGTAGACGTTCGAGAATCACGGTCTGACTAGATGTCAGAATCTGTGTAACTAGTCACCATCAAATCCTCACAATGGTAGACAAGCATATAATCCTTTGTTCCCCGAAGATACTTGAGTTCTCCTTCCTACAGCTGAGCCGTATGGAATCCTTCTCCTATCCTCTTCTTCTTGTGGTGTCTTAAAAAACTGCTCTCTTGTAAGAGGTACTCCATGTCTAAAGGGTAAAATCCCTTTTCTTGGAGTCAGTCACGCTATGTAGTGACCCAAATAATTAACTAGGCATAAATAGCTAGTTAAGTGGATTAATTTGGGCTTTGGGTCATTAAGGACACTTGAATGGTAATTTTGACTTTTTGGATAGACGTATGCTAGGGCCAGCGGACGTACGCTCTTGTCTTTTCTGGTGAACGTATAGGAAAATCCCGGACGTACGCTGCTATTTGTAGTGCGGATGTATGTGGGACAACACAGATGTATGCTACTTTTTGAAATACTCTTTGGTTAATACCTAAACATACAAGGCAGCCTTTGGATCGTTGTGTAAAAGTGCCGAAAGCACGCTAGGGTTGGACGTCTTCTACTTTTCTGAGGAGTTGGTAGAGCCCCTTAGCTATAATTACCCCTACCCCCTCCTCAATTTTTCAGGCCCCTTTTCGCCCCCAGGCTGCTAGTTGACCATTTTATGAGTGTTTGTGAGTGTTGTGTGTGTTTTAGTGCTGCTAGAGGAGGAACTCTTGAGGTTTCGCTTCAAAGAGGTAACGTTCGGTTACCTAGCTTTTTAAATACGTCGTTATGCTACTCGATTTTTGTCTTGTGCTGTTAGTCATAGTAGTTAGCTTAGTTATGCGTTAAATCCTGTTAGGTTAGCGTTTTGTTAACTTAGCCTTGTTACGTTGCATGGAGGTTTTATTTCAACTTAGAAGGCCCTAAGAAGCCCTTTGGTAGGTTTAGAGGTTGGTTTGGAGGTTAGAAGGACGAGTGGAGAAAATGAGGTTCTCCCTGAAACCCTTAGAGAGGACATACGGTCTCATGACCGGACGTATGGTCTAAAGTGTCACAACGGACGTACGGCCCCGAGCCCGGACATATGGCCTAGAGTGTGACAGGTGACCTTATTTAGAGTTGTTTTATTGGAAATATGACTAATATAAGGTTTTCCACAGATTTGGAGAATCCGGATCGTTCAAAATTCTTGGAAACATTATTCGACCCAGGTGAATTTTAACTCACATAATAGTCGTTGTTATTTTTCCATGCACTGCACAACTATTTTGTGTACCAAGAAAACATGGATATTTGCGACTCTCACAACTTATGTTTACTGCACATGAACTCTAGCAATTTGAGAAAACGTTGTGCTGAATGTGTTTCAAATCTATTATATATATATATATATATCAAACATGCATATTTTGTAACTCTCATGAAATACATTTTGGAACTACTGGGAACTCTTTTTTATGAAAATGTGTGTCCATTAATATGATAATAATGAGACTTGTAAAACTGTGCATGTAAAAGACTGATAAGACTAATTGCATCGTATGATATGGTACACCGGTATGTGCAATATAATGGTCATGGGCTTACTATATGGGTTAGCTTTATGGTCAGTATGTGTGTGGGGGGGCTTTGGATCCAATGGTTTCGTGACCAATGATGCAGCCATTCCCAATATACTATAGGACGGATGTCATTAGCGGTGTAGGCCACCCGAGGTCGGACTCGGTTGTGCCGCTAGTGTTACGTACGGTACGATGTGCAATGGCTGAGGCATCGGCATTGTACTACAGGTCCCTCAAGACAGCGTCAACCCTGCTGAGAATGGGTAATATCTCGAGTAGACCATATTGTTGAACTATTACTGTTACTCATGATTATAAGTATATATTACATTATATATATATCACCTGCATGATAATTGTCATCTCATAATGTTGCCTGTATTTTATAAATAAAAGAATCCACAAATTAATGACGGGTACATCATGTGGATTTCTACTCAAAAAGTCGTCGGACTTACCCTTGTATTATTTTTCTTTTTTCTCCATATGTACAATTATGCTGTTATAGATAGTGGATACCACGAAACATCCGATTATGTTGGAGGATTCGATCTAGGAGATGCTTGAGGACTTATTGCAAGCTTAAGCGGATACTCATGGTAACTAGTACTTTTGAGTTATGTTGTAGACTTAGGACTTAATGCATGCTTGCATATTAAGGTTTAACATAGATCCCTTGTAATGATATTATGTTATATTGTGATTTCCGCTGCTTTGATAATATTTGGTTAGACACTCTGGTTATACTGATTAATGTTTATAGAACTTAATTACTTCTGCTGCTTAGTATCCTATGTTTTTTGAGGAGTAGAGGTCCCGGATGTCTTGTTAGGAGTGGAACAAGGCTGGGAGATGAACCGTGGAATTAATTACCAGTTAATTAATTCTTGGGGCGTTACAACAAGTCATTCAGTTTCACCCAAAACATAGAAACATACACATCAGACTCTCATGTCATACCTCACAAATTATGTGCTAATGTGCTTGTGTCAGATTAGATCAAACAGGTGAATTCTCAAATGCCCAAAGTTAGTGATCAAACTTAAAAACTTTATCATCAGATCATGTGTTCAAGATTTTAAGCTAACCAATGATTATCAGATCACAATTCTTAGGTCAACAAAAATTTTCAAGACAAACACGATCTCACAACATGTAGATGCCATGGCTCTGTACTCAGCCTCAGTAGAAGACCTAGACATTGTTGTCTGTTTTGTTGATTTCTAGGATATCAAAGAATTATCAAGGAAAACACAAAATCCTGTCATAGATCGTCTTGTGTCTAAGCAACCAGCCCAGTCTAAATCACAAATTGACTGAGGGCTGGAACAGTAAAGGAGATATTAGGTCTTGTGATGGTGAGATAAAGCAACCTTCCAACTGGCCTTCTGTAATAAGTAGGATCATCTAATAGTGTACTAGAATCCTTAGAAAACTTCACATTAGGTTCCATTGGAAATTTAGCTGGTTTGTAGGCCAACAAATCAATATCCTCAAAAATCTCCAAAGCATACTTTCTCTGGCAAACAAAGATACCAAGCTCACTCCAAGCTATTTCCAAACCAAGAAAGTATTTCAACTGTCCAAGGTCTTTTAGCTTAAACCTATCATTAAGCACCCGAATAAACTTTGAAACCTCAACTAGATTATCACTTGCAATTACTATATCATCAACATAGATAAGTAACGCAATGAATGAACCCTCTAAAGTTCTAGTGAACAAAGTATAACTAGCTTTAGATTGAACAAATCCAAAATCTATCAACGTAGAAGAAAATTTAGCAAACCGTTGCCGAGAAGCTTGCTCTAGACCATAGAGTAACTTGTTGAGCTTATATACCTTGGACTCCCCCCTTTTTAGAAAAAAGAGGAGGTAATGTCATGTAAACCTCTTCATCTAGGTTCCCATGAAGGAAGGCATTGTTCACATCCAACTAGTGAATATGTCACTTCTTTGTAGCTACAACTGCCAAGAGAGTTCTCACTGTTGTGAGTTTAGCCACAGGAGAAAAAAGTTTCATAATAATCTAATCTCTCACATTGGTTGTAACCATTTACCACCAATCTAGCTTTGCATCTCTCCAAAGTCCCATCAGACTTTAAATTTACCTTGTAAACCCACTTGCATCCAATAGCTTGCTTTGAAGCAGGGAGATCAACAACAGTCCAAGTATGATTAAGTTCAAGAGCCTTGATCTCATTATCCATAGCCTCACACCATTCCTCAAATTTGACAACTTGATTATAAGACTTTGGCTCAACAATAGCATAAATAGAGAGACTAAAAAGTTTCTAATGATAAGAAAGCTTGTTATAAGAAAGAACTGAGGAAAGATCATAAGGAATACCTGAAGCTGGAAAAGCTGTTGTGGGTTTTGAAGTGGAGGCAGCAATATGACAATGATAGTCATGCAAATATCCTAGTTTTTGTTTTACCCTAGAAGACATTCTAAGTTGCTGGTGTGGAGTTTCTAAATGTGGACTTACAAAATTAGAATTTGGATGTTATAACATCAAGAATTTGGTCTGAATTAGAGTTCATTAAACCAGGAAATAAATATGAACTAGAAGTACTAGACTTTAAATGAATTGGCAATGAAATTAGAATCATAGGATTTGATAAACTAGCTACTGATTCAGGTAAACTAGGATCATGAATAGTTAAAGGAATGACTGAATCAGTAAAAACCAATTTTTAATCAGGATATTTGAGTGCATAGGGAAAGATAGTTTCATGGAATATAACATCTCTTGATACAAACACATATTTAAAAGTTAAATCATAAAATTTGTAACCTTTAATGCCATATGGATATCCAAGAAATATACAAGGTTTAGCTCTATGATTAAACTTGTGTCTGTTTCTAAGAAGAGTGTTTGCATAACGAAGACAACCAAACACTCTCAAATGGGAATAAGATGGAATTGATTTGAATAAGATTTCATAAGGGGATTTATTATGCAGAACATAAGTAAGAATCCTATTGATTAGATGTTCTGCAATAAGAACACAATCTCCCCAAAATTTTAAAGATAGGTGTGATTGAAATCTAAAGGATCTTGCTACATTCAAAATATGTTGGTGTTTTCGTTCAACAATTGAGTTTTGCTGTGGTGTTTCTATACAACTAAGTCGATGAAGAACACCTTTTGATGCATAAAAATCACTCATGTTGAACTCAACACCATTATCTGACCTTAAAGACTTTATTTTAAGATTGAATTGAGTCTCAACCATATTAAAGAAAGTTTGAATATGATTTTTGGTTTGAGACTTATGCTGTAAGAGATGAATCCAAGTGAATTTGATATGATCATATACAATGGTTAAAAAATATGAAGATCCACTAATAGACTTCACAGAAAAGGGACCCCAAATGTCACAATGAATTAAATCAAAAGGCTATTTAGAAATGGATGTACTATGAGGAAAGATAATCTGTGCTACTAAGCCAAAGGACAAATGCAGCAATGTTTATTTGATTTATGAAGAAGCTGAGGAATTATAGGGGAAAGCATCTTTAAAGGAAAATCAGAAAGATGACCTAATCTGAAGTGCCACAAACTAGTATTTACAGATTCAACAAAGAAACTAGTAAATGCCAAACTGGTTACTGCATTATTAAACTTGGAAGAACTGGAATTGAAATTTAAAGAATTCAAAGGCAAAACAGAAACTAGATTTTGTAGCAAATGATACAGACCTCCAACCTCTTCACCCACACCAATCGTTCTCTAACTTGTAAGGTGCTGAATGAAGCATAATTTGGATAAGAAAATGAAACAACATTGTAAACTTTTAATCAACTTGCTAACATATATCAAATTGAATGAAAAAGAGGGAATACACAGCACATCAGTTAAGATAAATGATTCTGAAATCTTAATTGTGCCAATATGAGTAACCGATGCATGTCGTCCATTAGGTAGCCTTACTGTTTTTGAAATAACATAAGTAATGATTGTGAAAAATGAAATAGAATAGATCATGTGATCTGTAGCTCCAGTATCAATGATCCAAAGAGGTTTGACAGAATTTGTTAATGAATCCTACTAAGTTAAAGAAGTAGAAGATGCAAAAACATAATGTTTTGTATCTAGGAAAGAAAGTTGTGAGGTGATTGAAAAATTACATGCACCTGTCAGATTGGAAGAAGTTTCACCTTGGATGGAGGCTGTGGAAGCTTGATTGGTTAGTGAAACTTGATTGGCAGAGCATTCAAGTTCTGGAGTTAGAGGCTTGAACATGTTCATAAGCTGCTGACATTGCTCATAAATAATTGGCAATTGAGGAGTAGTATAGTCAGAGACTTGATTGACATCATGTGATGCATTCCTTCTTTTGTTAAACTTGTAACAAGGTGGAAAACCATGAATCCTATAACACTTCTCCACAATGTGTCCAGGAATGCCATAGCGAGAGCATATAGGTTTATCCTTACAATTCTGAAAAGGTCTATTACCAACAAAACAAGTTGGAGGTGCAGCCTTTGTAAGTAAGGCAGTGATATTCTGATTAAAGGAGAAACTTAAAGAAGAAATCATGCATTGCCTCTCTTCTTGAACCACAAGCAAGTGGATCAATCAGTAGGATCTGACCTCGAACATGTGAATAGCTCTCATTCAATCCCATCAAGAATTGATAAACATGCTGCTAATGATGATAAGACATGATAGTCTTCAAGGCTCCACAAGTGCATGTAGGAATTGGTTGATGATTTCCCAGCTCATCCCATAAACCTTTCATAACAGTGAAATAAGAACTTACATAGCTATTTTCTTGTGACAAAGAAGAAATAGCCTACTGTAACTGGAAAACTCGTGATCCATTATGCTGAGAAAAATTATCCTGAAGATCGTTCCACAAGTCAGATGCATCATCAATGTAAATGATGCTAGTGGCAATCTTCTTAGAGACAGAATTCCGCAACCACGAAAGAACCATGTTGTTGCACCAAGTCCATGCCAAACCAGTGGAATCAGTAAGATTGGATGGCTTAGGCAGAGTGCCATTAACAAAGTTGAGCTTGTTTTTGGCTGATAGAGCCATCATCATCGCCCTCTTCCATGAATTATAGTTATCACCGTTAAGCGTTTGAGAAACAATCATGGTCCATGATAGAGAAAGAAAGGATTGGAAGAATCCATCTTTGAGATAGCAGCAACAGTGATGTTTCAGTGGCAGTTTCAGGAATCGTCATTGAAGGAAGCTATGAGAATAGGAAGAAAAGAATGAAGAAAATGAAGAAAGAAGATGCGGAAGATTCAAAGGAATAGCTCCGATACCCTATTGGAAATGGAAGAGATGCTCACTTGGTGAAAAATAGAGTAATTCTCATTAGTGTAGCATGTACAGTGTATACACTAAGACTGTTTGAAGATAATCTAAACAAATTACAAAATTAGTTCTAACACATGCAATTAAATGCTAACTAATTACAACTGAATTACAACCAAATGCCAACTCATAAACTAACTTGCAACTTAATAACTAAACTCCACCTGCAATCATGGAATCTTCTGCTGCAACATATCTGTTGATGTGGAGGTTGTGGAGGTTGCGAGGTTGCTTGGCTGCTTGCAATGTGTATATTCAATAGCATAAATTAAGGTGAACCGATCTAAACCCCCAAATAAAAACCCACCGAAAGGAGGCTAAAAGGTAAATGCGATGTCAAAGTCCGTATCAGAGACTAAAGAAGAAAAATGAACACACACAAAGAATGGATCAAAAGTCTCCACAACCGGATCTAACCCAAAAAATAATATTCAAGGAGATAAGAACCTAAAAATAAATTAAAAAAGTAAAAATACAAAAGAAAAACACGAACACAACAAAACCAAAAAACAGTAGCAGCGGCTAAGGCATGAGAGACGGGGCACACTAGCTGGCACGTGGGACACATGCTTTGGTGAGTGAAATCCACTTGCAAGCACGTGAGATCCACGCGTCAACGCATGGTGGTCAGATCAAAGCATGGAGGGCAACATTGGGAAGCCAAGGAGCATGGTGGATGGGCGAGTGGTAGGACAACACTAGTAGAAGAGAATAGATCTAATTTTGAAAAATTGAGATCTAAAAACCCAATCAATTCCTAAGAGATGACAAGCAGCATAACACAGTGGAGGGTTGGCAAAAGCGAAGCGATGAAGTCTGAGTGCTAGGTATGGAGAAGGCCAAAATTTCTGGTTTGATCGGAATGGCAAGAACACAGCAAAAAAGGACCCACAGGAGAGAGAACGAAGAAAGAAAAGGAGAAAAAGGGGAGGAAAGGAAAAAAATTGCATTCCTCCTCCCCTAAAAGCCCACACAAGGAGGTGGAAAATCCTAGAGAAAAGGTAGTGCCTCTCTCAAAAAAAAACAAAGAGACGCCATTTATAATTTTTGCGAATTGTTTGCTTGCTTCAACTACATATGGTAATTGAATCATAAGCACATAGTGAGGACCACCAATTTTAAGGGTGATATCCCCAATTCTTAAAACAAACTCTAAGCACATGAGAAACAGCTTGTGGTCTAAACTTTTCATGATCACAAGTTTGCCCATCACCTTAAACAATTACTAAGCAAACCCTAGAGGAAGGTATTCCTGGTAGGGGCATTTCGAAAGGTTATGATACATTCTTTGTTCATTGTAAAAATTGCATACATCCCATGCAGTTGTTGTTCTGTATATAAATTTATGGCAGTCTCCACGCTGCTTTTTAAGTTACAATGCAAATTACAAATAAAAATAATGGTACTAATCTACACATCAAAGAAATGAAGAAATATCAAATCACACAACCTAAACACAAGAAATTTATACAGAGGGAAAGGGATAAATAACCACCTATTTTAAAGCAATTCCGAACTTATGTGGGATTTCAGTAGATTTCTGCACTGGTGTTGCCCTATAGAGCTGCATCCATCTTGAAAATCCTCGATGTATAAATTCTGGAATCTACAGAGTAATTTTTAATTATATTTTACTGCTTGAAACGGACTACGATGCAGGAGATGTCATCCTTACTCTCTCTCTTCAATGCCTCGGCAGCTAGTTGCTTGGCTGCCTTATGTGGGTCCTTTGTCTTTTTTGCAATATCAACTGCCTCTTGATTAGCCATGACCTGGATTGGTAGAAATCAAACAAAAAATATAAGCATAAGCATCAGCATCACCAAGTCTTAGAGAGAGAGATGGATCACCTTCCATAAACCATCACTTGCAAGTATGAGAAAATCAGTATCCAGGTTGATATCAGCATATTGTATATCGGGATCAGATCGTAAATGTGATTTGAGGTTCTTGTCTCCAAAAGCTCGAGAAACTGCTAGCTGGCCATTCACTCTTGCAACATCTCCTAATATAATAAGCAACATGCATTGGTTATTATTACCAAAAACCTACAATCAAAGTGGAGGTAAGGGTGAAAATGAGGGTGGATAATAACCACCCGCATCCGCTATCCAAACTTATCCGCAATCCACATATGCGGATGTAGATAACAAAAACTAATATCCGCAAATGCGAATACGGATAGCGGTTTTAGGGTATGTAAATGCAGATATTATCCACATCCGCATTCCTTTATATATTAATATATATTATATTTTATATATATACATATATATTATATTTTATATTTTTTAATTTATATTTATCAGATTTGTAATTTATGTTTCTTATATTTGCTAGATTTGTAATGTTGTTGGATTCCACTTTTAGAAAACCCTTTTAATTTGTTCTGGTTAATTGTCTTATATGTTCTTCCTTTATTATTAATTTATTATTATTTGTATGTTTTTTCTTGTTGTCAACTATAGATTTACTAAAAGCTAAATATTAAATAATGTATGTGATGAAAATTTATTGGCAAAATGATTAGAAAGTGTGATATGAATAATAGTGTTCAACTATAAATAATGTGTCTAAAATGCTCATTACCTCAAATGCGGATAGCGGATAATATCTGCATTAACCGCGCGGGTGCGGATGCGGATGTGGATATCAAAAACCATTATCCGCATTTTGTGGATGCGGATGCGGATAATAGCAATATCCGCATCCGCATTTTCATCCCTAAGTGGAGGTGTAACATAGAAATTGTTTGACATTCAGATTGAACACATGGGTCACAAATATTATACTTATACACAAGGTAACTGATTAGAAGTATAAGACAAGTTAGGAGAGAAAAATGACTAAAACATAATGTAGAGAACAAACGCTAGCTCAGGCTTGCTAATATACCAAAACCTTTCAATAGAATAACGAGAGAAACCTAATGCAATAAAACATAAACCATTTGCTGCCATCAGCGTTTTATGAATGCAGCCTTCAGTAGATCATATATTTCGGATCTTTCTATTCTACTCACGTGAGAAATTACTTTCCTTCATGATCATCCGACTGACCTTCCTCTAAGATTATTAAATTATTACAAAGATTCGGTACTCTAATGCACAACATTTTGCTTCATCAAGCAATAACGACATCTTTCTCCATCTGATAGTTGATCATGTTCAGCCCCATTGGTTCAAAAGTGTGGACTGGGACATGGACTACATGACTTGTGAAACTTACACCACAATATATCTGGTATGCAGACCAAATGGATGCTCTTTTCACACGGTACATCCTACCAAAATTGACTAATTATTTTTTATAGGTAAAGATAATTTTATTTATCAAATATCGGAGAGAATAACCTAGGTAGACATTTTGTTTTTGTTAAGTACCTAGGTACACATGCTGCATACTGCATAGTAAAGCGTTCTTTCGAAATAACATCCAAGAATACAATTAATCCAAAAATTAAACTAACGTTCTCTCGAAATAACATCCAAGAATACAATGAATCCAAAAGTTCGGTATGGTTGATGGACTATTTTTATCTAACCCATCTCACACCAATTACCACAAAAATGAAAAGGCCATAACTTGATAGCAACTAGTAAAGGAAGTAACAAATGATCCGCAGTCTCACCATTTCTCTCAAACATACAACACCAGTCGACATTCCATTTTATAAGATTATCAACTGCAAGTATTTTCCCCCACTTAGGATTCCAAACAAACAAAGCTAACTTTGAAGGTGCCTCCCTATGCCAAATAGCCTCCCAAGGTAAATGTGAACTAGCTATCCCTTTCAAGCCTCTATAGTGCGAGCTAGGGCTGTGCAGATCGGCCGCTTGTCGCCCACAGGCCGCCTGCCGCCCGTCACCGCGCCGACGCCGACTCGCCACCGACAACTAGCGGCCGGTAGACGGCAAAAAACCTCCCTACCGACATCAAATCGGTCGGTAGGCGAGATGTTTTTGTTGGAATCGGTTTTCGAACCGAACCGAACCTCATGTGGTAATTTTTGAAAAAATATATATATA
>CM017322.1:19685014-19743223 GCA_006937295.1 Carpinus fangiana
TTTTTTTTTTTTTGTAATGTGTTTGTGATTTGAAGTTTGAATTTTTTTTCAAATGATGTATAAATTATTACAATAAAAAGTTTTTTGAAGTGCAGCTAATTTTTTAATTAATATGCTACCAAAGAACATTTTTTGGTATGCACTTAAATCTGATGGGATGTGGATGGGGAGCTACGGTTCAATGATACAGGAGGCTAAGGAGCTATTTGGCAGATTAGAAGTATGGCAAGTTACACATGTCCGGAGAGCGGCCAACTCTGTGGCCCATCAACTTTCTAAGTTTGCTTTAGAGTCACGTGGAGATAGCTGTGGTTAGATCATTTTCC
Organism: Carpinus fangiana; assembly: GCA_006937295.1. Taxonomy (NCBI): domain Eukaryota; kingdom Viridiplantae; phylum Streptophyta; class Magnoliopsida; order Fagales; family Betulaceae; genus Carpinus; species Carpinus fangiana. Next base: position 19,685,341 of record CM017322.1, read on the forward strand.
TGAATGTATTCATCCAATTGTCCTTACTGAGCAAGGCTTTTATCAATAATATCTGAAGCTTGAAGCTTGTTTTCAAATAATTTTTTTTTTTTAAAAAAAGAAAAAGGACAGAAGAAAAAAAAAAGACAAAAGAAAAAAAAAATCGTACATCTCTCTCTCTCTCGCTCTCTGTGCAGGTTTCTTTGTCTCATTCCCCACCTAATGCCATTATCACCCTATCTCTCCCCTTTTTACTCAAATAAAGCCATTATCATCTCTATCTCTCACCTCTTACTTAAATAAACTCTCTCTTTCTCTCGTCATGACTCATTTCTCACAGACTCACGGTGCAACAAGATTTGAGATTTTTTTTTAGTGGTCTGTCCGTCTGTGGTGATTTCTTTGGAGAAACAACTGAGAGTTGGAGATTTGGAGAGGGAAGGAGAAATGGGGCCGAATGGAAGCAAGGCAGTGACGAAGCTTTCTCCCTCTAACCGGAGCTCTCTCTCTCTAAACGGTTACCGACCGGTACCGACACTGAATAATCGGTGACGGTAACGGTCGAAATCAACCTTAGTTGCGGCGAAGTCGGTGAAATTACCGTTTTCACCGCCAAAGTCGGGACGGTAGGCGGAAAACCCCCTACCGTCACCGTTTCCCCCGATACCCAGCCCTAGTGCGAGCAAACATTAAAAATACAATTTCTATGCAACTTAATCCACATTTTAGTATCCGTTCAACCACATATCCTAATTGAATAAAGCAATTCGAAGATAGAGTGATTCACACTCCCAATCTTGAACTGCTCTCACACAAGTAGGATTCCAATGCATTGTACCAACTGTTACTTCCACATACACATTCTCAGCAACATCTTTATTAGTAGCAATCAGCAAAAACGATCAGGAAAAAAAGATTTTAACAGCTTGTCAGCATACCAAAACTCATGCCAAAAGTAAATCCCCTAACATCATCAATCTGAAACTCAACAAATTTAGGAAAACTCCCAACCAGTTCTAAACCCTTCCATGCTCCCACTCCATGTGTGCTTCTAGCATACTGCAATTCACCAACAAAGAGCAATTGAAAGTACACAGTTCACTAATGCACAGGCCTCAAGCCCATATAGGTGAGCAAGAAATCCTCCAATCAACTAAATGGAACCTATTCTCCTCCACCATACCTCCCCAAAGAACTCCCACTGCACCTTTTCGAATCTATTAACTACACCTCACTGGCAGAGGAAAAAAAAAAAAGAAGATAACTAGGCAAGTTAAAGAGAGTACTTCAGATGAGTGTAATTCTTCCTCCGTCAAAAAGATATAACTTCTTCTGCCACACTAGTTTTCTCTTAAGTACTCTCAATAATTTGACTCAAAACAAATTTTGACCTAAAGGAAGAATCCAAACACAAACCCTAATAAATTCATAGGTAAAGATCTCACCGTTCAACCCAAGATAGCAGCCAGCTCTTTTATTATTATCTTTTTCAAAATAATTAAATATAGCCTTTACCAATTAGTAAGTAGTATCTGTACTGGTTATTATGTTTAGGAAGATTTTTGCTTGAAATTTGATTCTCTTTTTTTCCCTTATGATAGGAGTATGTTCCAACTCAGGTGAGTTTGAATCTCTCCATATAAGCTAGAAACCAAGAGACTTGCCTTCCAAATTATGATCTAAACATGGGACATCCAGAAACATTATACAAAGCTAAATAGAATGTCTCTTTATACTTCAACAACTATTACATGCAAGGTAAACATAATTAAAGATATATAATTGAAACATTATACAAATTGGGGCATTCAAAAATTACCTTTACAAAATTATTTGGACACTTGACAAGAAAAGGTTCACATATGACGGTGCATTCTTGACATGGAAGCTAGATGTTGGACTTGGTAATTTTGTAGACATTCTGACACAGCAGACATTAACCACCAAGGGATAGAAAAATTTGTGGTTGTACATATACAGCCCATTGTTTCATTACAATTTCAAACATTGTCAAAATGAGGTATATATGGTATAAAAGTGGAGAATCTATTCTCCTTTTTTCCAAAAAAATGATCTTGGAAATTAATCTCTGTACTCTTTTTAATATGATCTAACAAGTACTGTACTTCATAACTGATAATGAAATGTGTTTGAGACCTAAAGTCTGAAAGAAATATGCACATTTCGTAACTAATAATTCTCTAGTATCAAAAACATTATTGCATATCTTATTACTTTTTGTACAATAAACTAAAAACTCTAGTTCATCTTCCTAATTTACTCAATATGATACAACATGGAAAATAACAATTGACATCAGCACACATCGAATGCAGATCGGATGATTATGAGCATAAGATACTTAAAATTATCTGAAAATTGATCAACAGTTCTATATCTTTGATGCAATCCACAAAAGTCTACAAGATAAACAAAAACTTTTGTAGCAAGAATAAGCTAAACAGGGGCCATAGAAAGCACATAAATTAGGAAAATGATGGAACAAAATACCAAGGGAAGAAAGAAGAATGCACAAAATGCTGTCTATAAAACATAGTACTAGGCTCAGAACATACTATATTTTGAAATGTTTGAATTCCAAAGTTTCATGGTTCAAAGCTATGATTTGTATGACACCATTGCAAGATTATATTAACATTAATCTTTTGGAAGATAATCCCAAATGGTGTAGAGATATCCCCATTAAGTATCTTATCTCGAACAAAGTGACAATCGACCTCAATATACTTGGTTCTTTCAAGAAAGATCGAGTTAGATGCAATGTGTATTGCAACTTGATTATCACAAAATAACGGGATAGGAGTAGGAGCGGGGAATCCAATCTCCTGGAGATTCACTAGTAGTATTAGACATTGCCCTGTATTCTGCCTTAGCACTCGACCGTGCCACCACTGTCTGTTTGTTACTTTTCCAAGTCACCAGATTACCACCCAAGAATGTACAATATCCTATAGTAGATTACCTATCTAAGGGAGAACTTGCTCAATCTGCATCAATAAACCCTTCTACCCGGAGGTATCCATTCGATCTATACAATATCCCAAGGCCAGGAGCTCTTTTCAAATATCGAATAATATGAGTAACAGCTTCCTAATATGAAACCCAAAGAGCCTCCAAGAACTAACTAACAACACTAACTGCATATGAGATATTTGGACTAGTTATAGTAAGATGATTCAACTTTCCAACCAAACGATGATACCTACTAGGGTCTTCAAATAATTCTCCTTCATCCTTTACTAATTTCTTATTAGGATCCACTAGAATGTCAATAGGACGAGCACCCAGGAGACCTGTCTCTTCTAACAAATCAAGTACATATTTTCTTTTGAGATAAATTAATACCTATTGGGATCTATCAACTTCAATCCCGAAGAAATATCTTAGTTTTCCCAAATCTTTTGTATGAAACTTCTGCTGTAAAAACATTATCAATCGAGCAATGCCTCCTGAATCATCACCTATAATCACAATGTCATCTACATATACCACAAGAAGGATGTAGCCTGCACTTGTATGCAAGTGAAATACTAAATGATCTGTCTGATAGCGCTGAAGACCAAACTCCATAACTGCCTCAGAGAACTTCCCAAACCATGCCCATGGAGATTGCTTGAGGTCATACAAAGCCTTTTTTAACTTACAAACACAACTCCGATACTCCCCCTGAGCAACAAACCCAGGCGGTTCCTCCATATAAACTTCCTCATGTAAATCCCCATGTAAAAAGGCACTTTTTGCGTCCAACTGAAATAAGGGCCAATTAAGATTAGCAGCCAAAGAAATAAGAATATAAACGGAAGAGATTTTGGCAACTGGAGAAAATGTTTCATCAAAATCAATACCATATGTTTGGATATAATCCTTAGCAACCCAAACAAGCTTTCAACCGTTTAACTGAACCATTAGGATTAAACTTAACTGTGTATACCCATTTGTAACCAACAGTCTTCTTAGCAGGCAGTAATGGAACAAGTTCCCACATACCATTTTGATGCAAGTCCTTTATTTCCAATTCCATAGCTTGCCTCCAACCAGAATCAGATAAGGCACCCTACACTGTCTTTGGGGTTTCCAACAATAGAAAGATGGGAAATAAATCAAGAATAGGAAGGAGATAAAGAACTAGTGTATACAAACTAACTGATAGGTTGTTTTGTAGTGCAAGAACGTGTACCTTTCCGTAGGGCAATGGGCAAGGAATTAAATGCAGGTGATAGCGGATCCGAAGACGAGATAGATGATGGTGGAGGTGCAAGAGTTGATGGGAGTGGCTGACCTATATAAACCTGGAGAGGAGCGGAAGAGCGTGGAGGCAACACGACAGACTCAGAAAGATATGGAACAGGCAGTGGAACAGTTGTGACATTAGGCTTAAGGGTAGACGCTTTGAAAGACGCATCAATAGGAAAATAGGAAAGAGACTCAACAAATGTGACATCGGCGCTAGTAAAGTAGTGGTGAAGAATAAGACTGTAACAACGATATCCCGTCTCTAAGTTGCGGAATAACTAAGGAAGACGCATTTAGTAAAGTGAGGATCAAGCTTATCATAGCCAGGACCCAAGCTATGAACATGGCAAACAAACCCAAAAACCTTTAGTGGTAAGGCAAATGGGGGTGTAGAAGCGTATAATAGTGAATGTGGAGAAGCGCCAGCTAAGATCGAAGAGGGCATCCGATTAATGTGATAGTAAGCAGTGAGAACAGCATCACTCCAAAAATGTTTGGGGACATGCATATGAAATAAGAGACAACATGCAACATCCAATAAATGACGATTCTTGCATTTAGCCACACCATTTTGTTGTGGAGTGTGAGCACACGATATTTGATGGATAATGTCTTTATCAGACAAATAAGAGGCAAAAGAACTAGATGTATATTCTTTGGCATTATCAGAACGCAAAATACGAATTTTCTGACAAAAAATTCGAAAAACAGAAAATAACTCTGAATGATTTTTCATTAAAATAACCAAGTCATGCAAAAAAAATCATTCACAAATGCCACAAAATAATGAAATTTATTGGACGCAATATTCATAGGACCCCAAACATCAGAATGAACTAACTCAAAAGGATGCGAAACTCGACTAACAACTCTTGATGGAAAAGAAACACGACAGTATTTCCTAAGCTGACAAGCTTCGCAAGACACGGACAACTCATGACGAGAATCGGGACTTGATGCTTCAACGTAGAAAGGGAAGGATGACCCAGACGACAATGCCATTGAAGAGCTGAGGTTGACAACTATAAAGCACAAGAGGAAAATGAAGGTGCAAGATCCAGATAATACAAGCCACCAACTTCATGCCCCATACCAATCATCCTCCTCGTCTAGAGATCCTGAAAAATGCACAAAGAAGGGTAAAAACTGACAGAACAATTAAGAGCTTTGGTTTACTGATGGATAACAAATTAAAAGGAAAACCATGAACATGTAGAACAGATAACAACTCAATATCTGGACTCAAATGTGTATGGCCAGAGCCAGCTACGGTGGAGAGGGAACCATTAGCTAGGGTGACACTGTGTGGTGTATCAACAGGATCATAATCAGAAATAGAAGTGGAAGAACCAGTCATATGTTCATTGGTGCCAGAATCAGTAATCCAGGGGTCGCAAGTGGAGGATAAAAGACAATGAGATGTAGTACCTGACTAAGTAAGAGTAGCAATGGAAGTGGAAATGACCTGCTTATGAGCTAAGAACTAAGCATACTCATATTTCGGAATGGAGATGAGATCATAATCTAGAGTAGGACTCGAACTAATAGGGGGTCTAGAAATAGCAGGAGAATCCTCCAGAGAAAAAGCCTGATTGGCAAAACCAAACAGTTTGTCGTGTAAATCCCAACAAAAATCCACAGAATGATTATTACGATCGCAATGAGTGCATTTGTGAGGCTAACAACTACCAGTTCAACCACCGCCTCAAGAAACATGGCCGCCATGAAAACCACGACCACCGCGGCTGCCACAATAACTACTAGAGCTGCCACAAGTAGTAACAAAAGCAGCGCGCTCACCAATACGCTCATAACTTAGCAGAGAGCCATGATCAGAAAGATTAGCACGCTTTTTTTTTTATTAGAATTGTTGTATATAACAAAAAAGCACAATGCGCCTCTAGGTACACAAGGAAAGCGCGAAACGCCTCTAAGTATACATAGGTAGCCCAACCAAAAACCGAAAACAAACACCCTGAGAAGAAAAAACACAGCAAACGACCTAAAAAAAATACCAAGGAAAATAAATACAAAAATAAACCCAAAACCGAACCCGCAAGAAACAAAAACACCAAGCGACCCAACACCCCTAATGAACTTCAAGGGGAAAGGAGAAAGCATTTTTAGACCCAACTATCCCCTGCCTACGCTAGCACTTCACCGAAGAAATGGAGCAATCCAAATTCTTAAGCTCCCTCATCCTCTTAGCCTTCCACTCCCTCATGTCCCTGGCAGAAAGCAAGTCCAACAGCTTTTCGTCATCCCCTGCCCAGGACATCCCCACCACAAGAGCAACATTCATCACACTGAGCACCTCTTTGGAATAGCCCTCCACCTCATCCCCCGGATTAACAACCACAACCTCAGCCAGCATCTCCTTGTTTTTATTTAACTGCTTGGCAACTTTTTCCTTCACCCTCCGAGAGTAACCTAATTGTGACTTGGAGACAAAAGAGGTGGAAGAAACAGGTTGGCTGAGACTCCTGCCCAGTTCAGCCGCCCCATCTAAAAGAGAACAAACCCCTTCACCGCCGGCAAAGCTGGAGGAACAGGACACAACCCTAGAAAACCCCGACGAATCAAAGCACTCACCGGAGCAGGGAGAACGTCATCCAAAACCGTAGGAGCAGCTCTCGGCCCAAAAAACCCCGTCTAATCAAACTCTTCGCCAGAGAAGAATTTTGAGCAAACTTAGCCTGAGGAGAACCACAAACAACTTTGGCCAAAGTCACCTTCGACACCGGCAAATCAACAGAATCTACCACCCCAGAATTAGAGGCTTCCCAGTCACTGCTGCCAGGGCTCGCCGACTAGTCATCCTCCTAGGGAAGAGAGTAAGCTTCAAGAATAACCGGATTAGAAGCAAGCCTAGAATCCGACAACAAGGTAGCCCCCAGACGAGCTTGAGTCAGACCAACGCCGGAGAGGGGTAGGATCATTGAACGCAACCATCACCAAAGAAGAGTTCCGGGCGAAAACAAGAGAAGCAAAAAGACTCACCTCATTGGCAGGCCCAGAAATCTCAGCCAAATCCCCAACGTCCAGCGGCTCCAAACCAGCATTGGAGACCAAAGCAGGCACAGGAAGAGAGCTCCAGGAGCATCACGAGAGCAGAAGAAGGCTCCAGCAGCAAACCCAGATCCAAACCCGTACCAGGATCCTTACCCGGATCCAAACTTTGGTCCACACCCAGATCCCAACTTTTACACGAATCCGCATCGAGGACAAGCCCGGAGGCCTAGCCCGAAGCATCAGCAAGGCCCAAAACGCGAACCTTATTCCTCCTACAGTGGGGCTTCGTAGAAACCCTAGCAAGGACCCGGTCCAACTTCAAATGAAGATGCCCAAGCAGCCTCATCAACTACAGATGAAGAAGCCTTAGCAGACCCAGCCGCCGCCTTTAGGGACCTAGGCAAAACACCTTCCAACGCCGAACAATCTATGGCAGAACGCAAACCCTCACCGTCAAACCCCGACTCAAAGCAAATCGACACCGGAAAAAGGTCGAGAGACCTCGAGGAACAAACGGCTCTTTCCTCGACGCCGGAGACAGAACGAAGGGCTTGCACAAACGACCTCCCGGACTTAACACCCGAAGGAGGAGCATCCCTGAGAACCTTTGCCAGAGGATCCCCAATCTCCTCAGATCTAGACGACTTCACCTGAGCCTCCAACAGCAGTGGGAGTTCACCTGCAAATCGCTGCCATCCCCTCCCCAAACCTACCCTCCGTAAGCCAGATGACACCCTTATGGCCACTCTCAGCCAAAATCGACACCTCCAAAAACCTTCCAGCCTTATTACCACCCCCGTGAACCATCATCGCCTTATCTCCCTCACGGTAAGATTTGTCGATTTCCTCCTTCACATGAGATTAAATCACTGCTTCCACTATATCCACCAACCACGACGAGCATTGGATGCTTGCAAAGATGTACCCCACGAAACCCTTCCTCCTTTCCTCCAAACAAAGGTTAGGACACCCAACTTTTGCCGACAGGCAAAAGGTTTTAGCTTCAAAGGAGAAGCTTTGTTCCATGACGAGCACACCGAGCCTTAGCGCTTGTTGCGCCACCGCTAGGGTTGAGAAGCTGCGGATAAGGTGCGAAAACGAAGTAGGAGAGAAAACAGAGCGTTTTCAAAATTCAAAAAAGGCGCTTCTTAGACCTCGAAACAACTTTTCTCTGTTGATTAGCACGTTGAATCCGAGAAAAGACCTCAAGAAGTGAGGGGAGGTTAGAACCACCCAAAATCTGCGCACAAACCGGCTCAAACTCGGGTTTCAAGCCAAGAAGAAATCGAACCACATCCACATCTTGACGTTACTTTCCATTTTCTGTAGGTCTGTAGAGAGTGGTTGGTACAAGTTCCTCTCCTTACAGATGGCCACAACCTGATTATAGTACTCATCCACAGACTGAGTACCTTGTTCAAGCCCAAAATATTGTTTATACACCTTATAAATCCGAGTGATATTTCTAGCACCAGAATACATATGACTGAGATGATCCCAAATATCCTTGGCAGTAGGCAAATAGATGCATGAGGATCCAATGTGAGACTCAATACTGTTCAACATAAAAGAGATAATTTGATTATCTTCTTGTTCCCAAAGGCTAGGAGCAATGCCTTCAGGCTTACATGAAGTTAAGTGAGGAAACCAACCTTTTCCTTTCAAAAAAACTTCAACCGAACGTGCCCAATAACTATAGTTCTTTCCTTTCAACTTCACATAAGTCATTGGGGCATTAACTAAGGAAGTCTCAGGTTTAACAACCATAATCTCAACAACAAAGAAGCCAAAGACTCCACGACAGAAATACACCAGATAAGAACTGTAACCACCACTAAAAAAAATAGGAAAAAAAAAAAAAACTACTGCAACAATGCTAGAAAAAGGGAAAAAACCAGCTCAAACCAATGCCAATCAGTAAAATAATGAGAAAGAGAGAAACCAGTAGGAATACGACTACGAATGAAAAAACCAAACAGGAACCTCCGCCGGGGACTCGCCGGAAACAAGCAGACTACGTCGGAAATACCAAAACTAGAAGCTAATCGAGATAGGACCTTTCGCCGAAGACCTACCGAAGGCTCACCGGAGTTTCACCAGAGACTTGCCAGAAACATGCTGAAACACGTCGGCGTCCAACAGACCTCACTGAAGATACCAACAATCATAGCTACAAACCCAAGCAAAATCCACAAGGCAGCAACTTATTGAACATGCCGGCCACCACCACCACAGAACACGCCGGCAGCTACCACAGACCACGCTAGTGGGTCACCAACCACCACAGACTTTGCCGACCAACCACCATCACAAAATATGCCGGCCACTATCTACCGGAGTTTCGCTAGAGACTTGCCGGAAACACGCTGAAACCCGTCGGCATCCGACAGACCTCACCGGAGATACCAACAATCACGGGTACAAACCCAAGCGACAACCACAAGGCAGCAACTTATTGAACATGCCGGCCACCACCACAGACCACTCCGACTACCATCACAAAATACGCCGGCCACTATCTACCCCCAATTACAATTCACAGGCATTAAGCCCAATTCTTAGACTTACACGACCAGTAATACAAAAAGAGGAAAGAAAAGAAGAAAGAACAAATATGAAGGGAGGAAGAAGAAGAAGGGTGGGAAGAGATGCGTTATTAGTTATGGCTCTGATACCATGTTATAGGGTTTAGGGTTTGCATGAAAAGAGAATAGAAGAAGGGGGTTGATAATCATGTTGCCTTCTTCCTCTCACACTATATATATATATATATATATTGTAACTTTGAATACAAAGACCAAAATACCCATATAACTTATTAACCCCAATACTCTCCTCTAACAGTTTCAAAGGACAAGAAACAAAAGCTCAACATAAAATCTCTAATGCTCAAAATAAGAATCTATTATATGCTATATTGGAGGTAAGACGCACCTTCCATAAGTACTATTGTACTAGCAGTCCAAGTGTTACCACCTATTTGAGTGGACATGCCCAGAAACCTTATTTCGAAGTGACTTAATAATGATGGATTATCCAGGGGCAACAGAGTTATTTAAAGAATCCATGCACGTGCCTTTGTTCCAACCACCGCATAAACCCCATACTTAAAATCTCAAGCAAATGAATAAAAGTCTTGAAAAGTCAACGTAAATATTCCATTCCAAAAATAGAAAGTTCGAAACAATGGGGAAGTGTTTTTTTTGGAGATTGGATGCCGTATTAACCACACGAGAATGACCATCACTTCTTGAACACTCACTGTACACAATTGGGATGCACAAGTGGTAATGATTAATTTGGTGTGTGTGCCTATTTGTGCATGTGACAAGTGTCTAGACTCTAGAGCAGAGTGACCACCTTGTATATGATTCCTTTTCTTATACAAATGAAGTATGATTTTAAAGAAGATCTATGATTATATTTTATGAAAACACTATATAAATGGGATAGTTTATATATATATATATATATAGATTATAAATGGGATAGTTATTCTAAGTAGAATCAGTAAGTTTTTCATCAAAAATAAAAATTGGAATAAGTAAGTAACGCCATTGCTTTAGAAATCAAAACTAATATTATATGGAAGCATGGACGTGCATGGAGAGAGAGAGAGAGAGAGAGAAAGAGAGTCACATCCTCATCATGTCTTTCATTCTTTATGAGGATCTACATTTCAGCACATCTATATTGTTTTTTTTTTTGTTTTTTTTTTTATAAGTAATAAGGAGTTTTATTGAATATATACCAAAAAAAAAGCACAAAGCACCTCCACTAAGTGAACGAGGACGCAGGGCGTCTCAAGTAAACATAGCAAGCCCAAAACGCCTCCAAGTACACAAAAAGTATACAAAGGAACCCAAAAGCAAAACATGATACAACCCAAAAAAGCCCACCCAAAACAACCCAAACAGAACAAATGCCCTAAAACAACACCCTAACACAACCCTAGTGCACCACAGGGGAACCCTAGTGCACCTCCGGAGGAAATGAAAACGCCTTTTTCGACCCCAACCAACCCCGCCGCCGCTGGCCCTTCACCAGGGAGATGGAGCAATCCAGAATTTTTAGGTGTCTCATCCCCTTAACCTTAGGAGCAAAAGCTTCAAAAAGATCCCGAAGTTTATTGTCTTCACCTCCCCAAGACAACCCCAAAACAAGAGCAAGGTTCAAAGCGTTAGCCACCCGATCCTCCCCAACCACAAGAAAAGCACCCACAGCCTCCGCAATCAAGTCCTTGTTCTTATTCGGCTGCTTAACAACCTTTTCCTTCACCCTCCAATTATACCACATTTGGGATGTGGGAACAGAGGAATTAGTGGGAGTACCACTATTCCTCCTAGACTCAATCACAGCCGCCCCATCGGAAGACGAGAGCAAACCTGAGACGCAGGCATGACAGCAGCAACAGAGGACTGAACACCCTTCTGAGCCACCGACAGAGAGGGAGAGGCCACTAGCAAAGAGGGAGAGACAAAGCTCGACCCAATCTCCGAAGTAGAGTCCTTCCCTTTGGGCACCGGCGAGACCTCCTTCAACACCACCGGAGAGGGAGAGACAGCTCTCGGACCAAAGAACCCACGCCGAATCAAACTTTTCACAAGAGCAGTAGGGCGCACCACCGGGGCCTCCCCACAAGAACCTAGCGAGACAGTGGCAATTGCCAGAGAAACAAGAGAAGTCACCAAACTTACCGAAAAAACCCCCTGAGCAAACCCATTATCGGCAGAAGCCGCCAAAATGTCAGAGGCCCCCACCCCAGAAACAGGAGAGAGAACGATCGGCATAGACACCACCTCATCCATCGACGGAATCCCAAAACTCGACTCCAAAACCACATCCACAGGTCCCGTGAGACCAAAACCCATCGGCATCACCACCGGAGATTTAGGCACAGCGGAAGACCCTTCGGAGACCCTCAACAAATCCAGATCCCGCACCAAAAATCGATCCAGCGAAGAAACAGGCTCCAGATCCAAACCCAGGTTCAAAATCGGATCCACCTCAGCATCCGAATCCGAATCCACAATCGGATCCAAGTCCAAACCTAGATCCATCTCCACACCCGTCCCCAACTTCAAACCCGGATCCGACATTGGATCCAAACCCATGCATCCATTGGGCTTCACCTATATACCATCCAGCAGGCCTGCACGCAGCCCATCAATGACCCGGTCCAAATCCACCTTAGAAAACCCTTCATCAACCAGCTAATTACAAAAACACCCTCCATCGTCTTCTTCCTCTCCTCCTCAGAAGCCGCCATCGAAGAGACCTAAATCCTTCTGCGTTGACACCGGCAACTCCAACTCAAAGCAATCCATTTCCCTACGCGTCTTAGCACCCCCACAATCCTTCCCAAAAAAAGGACAAACATCGAGAGGAGAGATGCCTAAATCCTTCTGCAATAACACCGGCATCTCCAACTAAGGAAGTTGTACCGCCCGAATCACATCCGCAAACGACCTCGCAGAACGCAAGCCCGCCGCATGAGGAATCCTAGAAACCTCCGGATCTAGCCCTTTCTCCTTAGAAGATAAAAACTGTCACAACTCATTCGTAAACCACTGCCACCCATTCCCACTTCGGCCTTCTGGAATACAAATAACACCTTTGTGACCACCCTCAACATAGATGCCCACTTGCAATAATCTACCAACCTTGTTACCTCCCCCATGAACCATCAGCGCCTTTCCCTCCTCCCATTAAGACTTGGCGAAATCCACTTTCACTAGAATAAGACACGCCTCCTCCAACGAATCCACTAACCAGTTGGAAGCTAGAGGACTCACTAAAATAGCCCCTACATAACCTTTCCTTTTTTCCTCCAAACAGAAATCTGGAAACCCATCCTTCGCCATAAAGTAGAAGGAGTTTGCTTCAATGAAAAAACGGCATACCATGAAGAACATACACCAGACTCTAGCGGACAGCGCCTACACGCGCCGCCGCTAGGACGAAGAAACGACGGGAGGGGGAAGAGGGACAGAGCGTTTTTTAAGAGAGAGAACAGAGCATTTTTTTGAAATTCAAAAAACTAGCACATCTATATTGTATTATCATGTCCTCTTTCAATAGCAAAAGAAGCAGTCATTGTTATTTTAAGAATTACCCCAGCTGGACAAAGATAGGAGGTCTTCTAACCCTATCAAAAAGATGGGGGGGAAGTCTAAGATATGCTAATGCTATAATTACTCTATGATTAAGTTCAATTACGTTTCACCTAATTAAGAAAACTTCTTAAAGAAGTGAATATACACGTTACAAAGAAGCTAATCTCTAGGGTTCCTAATTTACACTACGTCATCTTGTTTTCTTCCCATTCCAAACTTTCATATGCCACCAAAATGAGCCTCTCAAACTTCATGGGCGGGCACCCATGATACACATAATTGCATAAAGCATGATCACGAAAAGGAAAAAACAAGGGAAAGTGAAGCAACAAGTACGTAGAGATTCAAATGATGCAGAACACGTAGCATACCTGCTAGGTACAATATCAATTTAAGGAATCAGATCAAAACATTTTGATCTTGATCAAACAAGATGCATAATCATCCCAATTTTTTCGAAGTCTCAATTGATGCCATCAATTCTTTCTCAGGTTCACCTTTTCAAAGCAAATTTATATGTAACTTTAACAATCTTCACATAGATAGGACAGGCATCTTACTCTATAAGGATCTATAAGTCCTCCACTCTTCCAATCTTATTTGACTATGTGGTTCTTACCAACTATCACTTTTCAAAGCAACTCTTCCACTTCAAATCAATTTGTACAAGTTGTGTCATATGCAAGTAATTCACAAATAAACATGTAACCCCCGATCCCCCATTGGGAAGATGAGTAGCCTACATAAAGTGGGTAGTTTATAAAAATAATCATTAGTATTAAGTCCCACATTGCCTAGCTACTAGGTGAAACTAGGCTTTATAAAGAATTCTAGAAAAGCTCTAAATTGACTAGTTATTTTGAGGTGATAGCGTAGATATGGTTAGCGTTTTTCTTTAAATCATTATAAATGGTATCAAAGCCACCTAGTAACGCCATGTGGTACTGGAGCACTGCATAAAGTGGCCTTGACGAGGACGTCAAGAGTTTAAGAAGAGGAATTTGTAACACTCTAGTCCTATATTGAAAAAATGATGAGTAATCCACATAGAATGGGTGATCTATGAAGATAATCATAAGTGTTAAGTCTCACATTACCCAGTTACAAGGTGAAACTGGATTTTATAAGGAATTTTAGAAAAGCTCCAAATTGACTAGTCTTTTTATGGTGTTAGCACAAATGTAATTAGCGTTTTTCCCTTACTCATTACAAAATAGGATCAAGAACACTTGGCCATACAGAAAATTGTAGAGCCATAAGTTCGATCCAAGGAAATAACAGGAATGAACCCCCCCACCCCCACCGTATAAAAAGAAAAAACACATGCACACACAGGCCATAGGCCTAGGGATATGTAAAAGAACCTGGCATGTTAGAGACAAAGCCGCCTCTATTCTCGATGCTGCCCCGCTCAGTGTTGGGCTCATGATCGGTGGTCATCTGTATTGCCTGCCCCCTTTTGGAAAGAACTCCTCGTGAATCTCCAACATTTGCTATCCATAACTTCCGACCATTTAATAGAATTGCCGTGACTGCAGTAGATCCACCTCGCCCCAAGTCAGGACTGTGTGATAGAATAGCCTGGTCTGTTCTCTCATAGGCTTTAGAAATGGACCTGCTGGGATCAGTCCAAAACTCCTCCTAGAGTTTATCATAAAACAAAATGTAAGTACCTTTCTCAAATCAGCTTGTAAAAGGGCACTAAGATCTCACTAGAAAATTCAATCCATCTTTTACCATAATATTGGTACAATATTGATCTTCTTTTTTTTATAAGTAATATGAGTCTTATTAAAAAGCATAAGGTGGCCCTAAGCATACAAGAAGTATACAAAAAAGACACCAAAACATGAATACCATATTGATCTTCTAAAATCCATTTCTAATATTTCTCTTCTTTTTCTAAAAGGATAGGTAAAGATGATAAATTTATTATCTTCATGGAACAATCATAATTACGGTGATTGCTCCGATATAATCAATTTTTAATTGATAAGTTAAACATGCACTCAATGGGTTTTGAACCCACAACCTCATCCTCCACCCTACTCTTTGGGAGGAGGACTTGCCGAGCTAATCACTTTTAATGCAACATAAAAAGAATCAAAAAGGTATTTTCCCCTTGAGCCCTAAAGGAAAGTATCGAAACAAATAATGCCACAATTTAGATCTAATACTCACATCCTTTAAGATATTAGGAAACAGATGCTTTTGTAGATAGGCTGGTACACTATCTCCCAAATGCCCATCATATATAGCAAAAAGTCCAAGCTCATGTCCTTGCTCATGAACAAACTTTGCAACATGGTAATCCTCCATGGGATGATTTGCTTTCCCTTTAACTAGGCTAAAGCCATACTTGACAGGGCCCTGATGGCTCTTGCCCTTGCCAGAGCTACATGAAGACCGTCCTCCAACCTAAAGACAAGGAAAAAGCATCCAAATAACTCTTGCATAGTTCATACAGGAAAGACGATTGGAACAAAACATTGAATTTCAATAACAAGACATATATCACCATGCAGAAGTAAAATGATTTACTTAATTAAATGGAATCTGAGTTTAACCCAATAATACATAGTCCATCTGAAAATTTCAAGCTTTGTGGGGATTCACCATTTTTTCAGCATGATAAAACTGATAAAGCCATGGGCTTGCAACCATATGATTTACCCCATTCTCAGTACCAGCATCAGTTTTTATCAAAATCTCCCAATCAAACAATCAAAAGTTGACCTTCAATCAAGGGATAAAATATGAATTTCAAAAACAAGATATATACATCTAAGCAGAAAAGAAAAGGAAAACAAAAAAAAAAACAAAAACACTTTTATTTCACGAAATGGCTCTAAAGCTAACCCAATAGTATATGATCTATCTAAAAAATTCATGTTTAGCAGGGATTTGCCACATTTTTAGTGGGATCCGTGTAAAGCCATGAGCAGGCAAAACAGATGATGTCCCATTCTCAGTATCAGCGTCACTATTCTACCAAATTCTACTCATTAAGTACATAAAAGATGATCTTCAACCAAGATAAAAGCTGCAATTGTGTCAATGAAAAAAAATATATCATTGTGGTTGCAACATTAATGAGACAAGTCATGAAACACTAGCATTGCATGAGAAGGATAAGGCTATGTTACCGACTCTTATTTAATGTAATGTACAAAGTGACATCTCCAATCCAAAGAGGAAGCCACCTCCCACTATTTTGAAGGAAAATATACCTAACAATTTCTGAATGTTCATCTGGTACAAGAAACACTACTGGTGCCATTCCCACCATTTACAGGACCTTGCAATTCCAAGAGCATAAAAAGTTCTCTACAAAACCGTGAGGAAAAATGCAACTTATCGCTGCAAACCCCACATAAACATTCATCTCAACAAGAAGCCCCAAAACACTTCACCAACCATAGTATGGGAATTTTTGTTTTTTGACAAAAGAGTATCAATTGAAAAACAGTTTTCTTATTTAGAATGTGCATAAATGAAAGATGACAACGTAAAAGTGCCTTTGAAATTATGCTTCTAACAATGTTTTCAAATACTTGCCTAAATATGGCATTTTTACCTGAAAAGTCAAAAGGTTTTTGGCATATCATTTCCTAAATTTGCTTACTTGGGTAACAAAAGTACAAGTGAAAACAAAGAAAATGCTAAAAATTCGTTTGCCTAATATATCCTTTACCTAATATAAATAACATCTTTAAGCACCTTTCTTCTCTTTCCCTCACATTTTTCTTGCAAAACAAATTGAGAATGGGAGATGTTGAAAATTTGGTCATTCTTATTCTGAAACTTCGTAAATATTCAAAATTTCCAAAAACACATCTCATTCACCCTAATAAACTAAATAAAAAATTAAAAAAAAAAAGAAGCATAAATCTTCCTTTTCCTGTTACTAACAAAGCAGAATTTTCCATTAAATTTAAGGTCTACATACAATCACCAAGTCTATGACAAGATAGATCATGTGCCTTTTCCGAGCCTACAAAATTCCCAGCACGGAAAATACATGTATACATATAAGCATATGTGTAAGTATTATATACATAAAATAAAAGGAAATAGAAGGTGAGGAGGAGATATCCTTACCTGAGAATTGAAGCAACAGAAATTATCCATATAATTTAGCCCCAACTCACCTCCTTCCTCTTCCAGTCAACATCTACCTCTTCAGCCAATTTCCAACACACCACCTGCAACGTCAAAACAAGAATTCCGATCATCCATACAACAACAACCCACCATCCAAAATCCCCATAAATAGTCCAAGAAACCAAAATCAAACAAAATCACCAAATTGGTATCTGTACCGATCCAATAAGCTCCCAATTTTGCAGCAAAACGAGACAACAAACCGCGCAGGACTAGAATTCAGAATTCCCAAGTCGTTTTCCACAGAGATAACAACACAGGAGCCGCTTAGAACAGGAATAAATATGTATATCGATGCCTAACGAAGAAACAATCGCTGGAGTAACCGTGTATCGTTTTGTTGGGGGGGAGTCGTCCTCAAGAATGGCTGCCAACAGGTGCGTGTAGAGCTTGCCCTTATTGACTTTTTGCAGTTTTTGTTCGTGTGTTTTCTTTGGGTTTATTGCTGACACTGTTTGTTTGTATTTTATTATTACAGCTGTTTTCGAGGATTCATATGCAAACCATTATTATTCTTCGCACTCATTTTATATTATATTAATTAATATAATATATTTTAATTAATTTTTTTTACACCGATTATTGTAATGTATTATAAATGATTTACAATTGATAAAAGATTTTTCGAGGAGCATATAAGCCTAACAATTCTCGAGCATTTAGAACCGGTGGTAGCAGAAGCTCTAGCACCTTTTCATCCGGCTGAATTTAGTAGAAACTTGAGGCTACAGGAGATTTTTATGAAAGGGGATGTCCTTGAATGCAATGAGGTTCATTGGACAAAATTTGGACAGATAGTGGTGGATATATGTACAGTACTAGATTTGATGCACAGATGATAGATTGGTCATATTAATAGAGAAGCTAATGCTACGACGCATGGTTTAATTCAACGAGCCGTAAAAAATGTCAACCATGAGAGATTTAGATAGAAGATATCTTTCATTGTATTTGTGATATCGTTGCTTGAGAAGTGTAAGGAAGTCAAACAAATGAACTTAGAAAAATTTCTAAATAACGTGGTAAAAGTTTTTAAATTAAAAAAATGTAATTTTCTCTCTTGTCTGCCACTCGTAGTCTGTCACATAGTTTAAAATTTTTTCTAGATTTGTTTATTTGGCTTCCCAGCACTTTCCTTGTTGCTTAGAGCAACATACTCATTTTTCACGTTTCTAATGATTGTTATATCCTTTTCAAAAAAATTAATAATAATAAAAACGAGAAATCATTTCAAAACAATATATATATAAGGGAAAGTAAAGAAAAATTCGAACTAATGACCTATGTTTAATTAATGATCTTCGTTTTATGAGGCGTGATTTACAGTCGATTGAATTATCTCTTAAGAACAATAATATATATTATTTAAATTTACTAAAAGACTTATCAATATTAATGTCAATATATAACGTCCATAAAATGTAGTTCAATCGACTAGGATCACGTCTCATGAAACAGAGGTCACTAATTCGAATCTCTTCTTCCTCCTTCATCTCTTGTGTGGACATATTAAAAAAAAAATGTCAATAATATATAACATTAATATTGATAAGTCTTTTAATAAATTTAAATAATATATCATTAAATACACAAACCATTTCAAATAAATTAGAGAAGAATGAGGTAGAGCGTTAGACTCTAGGGACAATTTTTGTCCTGAGTCAACGAAAACAATATATATAATAAATGAGTGACAACAATTATCGAGGAATAATACATACGTTTGAGTTATTGAAGAATGGGGTTTTGATTTGGTAACCGTGTGGGCGTAGGTGTGGGACCACTCCTTAAAGTCAGCCAATACTTATTCAAACTCGGAGACCAAAATTTATTAATATTTTCATGGCTCAGGGTCCCTCACACACCAAACGTATTTTTTTAGTCCTTCTTTTATCCACAAATCACCTGCTTGCCCAATTGCGTTACGCAGTGTTTGCACCAACCAATGATAATGATAAATATATTTCAAAACAGTTGCTCTACCCTTTTCCAAAAAAAGGACAAATACTTTTCAAATAATAAAATATAAAACAATTGGGAAAAAATCTTTATCCTTTTAAACTACTATTTAATTGATAATATATTTTAAAATTTTTAATTACGATAATATTTTACTAAAGACAAAAAAGAGACAAAAGTTACCCTAAACTTTTTTCAATAAGACAAAAGTATTTTAATAAATTCAGAAAAAATAAAACAAAAAAATTTTTTAAGAAAAAAAAAAGTAAATTTTTTAAATTTTCACACCTTTTGTTTTATTTTATTAAGGGTATTTTTCGTTATTAAGGGACATTGTCAATTTTTGATAGTTTGATAGGATATTGTTGCAATTGAGAGTTTTGAGAAAATATTATTAATTATGTGGTAATTTGATGTGGTATGTGAATTTTCTAAAAAAATATTTAAATTTTTTCACACTTTTAAATAAAATATTTTGAAAACACATGCTTATTATTTCAAGCATGGAAGTTAACTTATTATTCATAAAAAGAATTAAAATAAATACCCAGTGGTCGTACAATCATTTCCCTTATTTTTTTTCAAAGATTCAAACGTAGGTATTTGTGTAAATTCTTTTAAATCTTGATCGACGACTAAACCTTTGTAACTCTTTTTTTTTTATTTTTTTTAAAAAGTTATTTTGAAAACTCCACCTACACCACTATTAAATGTGGCCCACTAAAAATATTTTTTTAATTTACACATTTTTTAAAACATAAAACTTAAAGGGGAAACTTTACTCAAAACCCTCAAACTTTTATCCGTTTAAAATATCTTTATAAACTTAAAAAAAAAAAAAAAACTCTCAATTTAGTCCCTTTAACTTTGAATTGCTCTCAATTTAAATCTCGCTGTTAATTTTAGCTGTTAGAAATACAAAAAAGATCAAAATATTCCTGATTTTTATTTTTTAAAAAAATAAAAAAATGTTTTGAAAGTTGAAATTTTATATAAAAGTCAGGGGTATAAATGTCATGTAATGTTTAAAATATGACGGATGGTTTTAAATTAAAAGCAATTGAAATTTCATGAGACTAAATTGAGAGTTTTTGAAATTTAGGAGGTATTTCAAAATTAGTAGAAGTTCGAAGGTTTTCAATAAAATTTCCTCAAACTCAAAATACTTAAAAAAAAAAAAAAAAAAAAAAAACGTTAGCAAACATATAACACTCTTTATGATACGAGAAATGTATTGATACCAAATCTCTTATAAAAAATTGATATCAAAATAATGTGTAGCTTATTTATGAGTACTCATAATATTTTTCTTCATTAATTGTTTTACCATTCATCTCTTTGGTAGTATCTATCATTTGTATTTACATAATCTTCTGCAGTTTTTCTGTTTACAACAATTTTTTATTTTTTGGTTTCACTGTAAAGCATTACTAAAAGTCAACAAGTCTTTCGTTGAAATTTGCAGAATTCGATGCCGTGAAAGAATATTGGACGAGTGAAGTGGGGAGAAGAATATTACTTTATGTGTATATATATATATGGATAAGTACATTTTGCTTTTGACCAACAGGACGAGTCTAATGACGGCAATATGCATCATTTGGCAAATGAATATTTTTTTTCTCTCTCTTTAACTCTTATTTTTATTGGTAATCCCTACCACGTGGTCATGTTGCAAAAGGAGTGTTTTGCGGCATCTATTCTTGTAGTCAACATCATCAAGCTCATTTTGATAAAATAAAATCAAAACACCAAATAATAGCAAATTTACAACCAAAACACCATCGGCCAGCAAACCCACAATCAAACTACCAACGTCGGCCAACAGCATCCCACGGCGCTGGAGAGCATCTCATGGCGCCAGCAAACCACCATGACCCACAGTTGGGTCTCACAGCCAGGCCCACCCACCCTCTCTGGCCACTTTTTGGCAAAAACTCCAATAAGCCAAACGAAGAAAAAAAAACAAAAAAAAACTCCAAATCCCCTCTTCTGCAATCAGCAACTCAATCAGAATATTTGTTTCAATTTCTGCAATCAACAACCCATCTGGAAAACATAACGGGAAAACTCAACTGGCCGTTTCTTCTTCATCGCCAACCAAACCCAACTGGAAAACACAAAACCAACCTCAAAATCAGATTTTAATGCCTCAAAAATCAATTCTAATACTTCAAAATTTATTTTTTTGATTCAAAACTAAATCTTAGAGGGGAAAGTTAACCCTTTAGAGATTTTATCACCCTAAAAAGATCCACCAGAGAGGGAAATTACTTGTCGTGGCCCAATGTTTCTCTGTTAAATGACAAGGATAAGGAAGGAAAAGAAATGGGAGAGGAGTTGTCAGGAGGAAAGAAGAAATGGAGGCGAGAAGAAATAAGGAAAAATCTAATGTTCTAGGCTATAGGATAATTTTGTGCATTTTTCCTATGTGTCAAATATCTTATTGGGGGCTGCAAAAGACCATTTTGCAGCGGACCGCATAAGAGGTTTACTCATTTTTATTTATTTTTATTTTCTTAAAGAAAATTTTTACAAAATTCTCTTAAATATTCACACTTTTTTTTTTTTTTTTGACATGTCCACACAAAAAGGGGAGGGGGATTCGAACTAGCAACCTCCGCTTTATTAAATTTTCACACATTTTAAAAGTACTTTCAAAGTTCAAAAACACTCAATTAAGATATCAAACTTTCCATTTTTTTAAATTACCATATACCATTAAATATATATTATCAAAATTTTCAAAATACCTTTTTTCCTATAAAAAAAAAAATCGTAACATTTTTGCAATTTTTTTATAAGAACAAAAACATGAGTAGTTTGAGAATTTTAACAAAATTTAAAATCCTAAACAAATGAGTAATTGAAAGAAATTGAAAATTCAATACTCTTTATTGAGAGCTTTTAAACTTTGATAGGTAATGTCGAAATGGAGTAATAATATAAAGAGGATTAGAATCCTCCTAGAATCATCCCAAATGTGATGTGACATTTAAAATCACCATTCAATTTAGATTATCATTATTAAATTTTAATCTATTGGTGATTTTAAATGTTACATCACATTTGGGATGACTCTAGGATGACTCTAGTATTCCTTATATCATTACTCGTCGAAATGAGTAGAAGTTCAAGAGATTTTTGTGAAGTTTTCTACTTTTTTTTAAAAAAAAAAAAAAAGAAAGAAAAAAAAAGTAAACATATTTTCAAAAATATATATTTTTTTAATTTTGTTCTCACAAAAGTCAATACAATTTATATCACATAAATCACTACAAAACCATTTGCCAAACAAAGCAACCAATTTTATTAACAGCCTCATCAAATTTTACTCATCAAAATAATTAAAAATACATTTTTCTCTATTTTAATTATTCACTTTTTAAAGCATCCCGACAGTCTTACTATTTTAATAATCTACTTTCACTATTCTATTTAAATAGGGGTTTGCTAGGGGTTCTCCCCATAATGTTCTCCTGACGTTCTCCCAGTCTTACGTAAAACATAATTTAAGAAAAAATAAAATTGCAGTACCATTTTTTGCAAACAGATTAATTTTTATGAGTTAATAGTTAGGTTCTAATGCTTTAATACTTGTTTTAGGATTCAAAACTAAAACCTAAACATGGAAGGTTAACCCTTTAGGGATAATATCACTAAAAATTGATTTGATCATCCTAAATTTGATGCTAATGTCTCACAAATTTGGTACTAATGTCTCAAATTTGGTGCTAATGCCTAAAAAAACCGGTAGTGGAGGCCACTACAATTTTATTTTTTCTTAAATCTTATTTTACGTAAGATTAAGAGAACGCTAGGAGAACCTACAGGGAGAACCCCTAGCATTTTCCATTTAAATATTTGTTTATTAGTTTCTTAATTATTAAAGGAAGAGAGAAACAAAAAAGATAAAAAAAAAAAAAGGCAAAAAGAGAAACTATTTTTTTATTCATTTGGTGAGTGACCAATACTCACGGTTACCTATTTTTTTGGGTCAAATTGGTCAGACTGAAAAATGAAAGTTATAAGACTTTTTCACCAAATTATCTCACCAAAATAACCAAGTGTGGCTGGAAATAGTGCTCTAAGCTCTGTTTATTGTTTGTGTTAGATTGAAAGTAATCATTACTTTCATTATGTTTCTTAAAGTTGACGGATTAAAGGAGGAATCGATGGAGTATCATGACAAACGTGTGAAGTTTTAACTTGATCCTTATTGGTAATAATCATTTAGATCAGAATATAAATACTTATATTCTCAATCATTCTTTGTTATTTACCATTTAACAAACAACATGAGAGGTGGATTTCCCTCACTTTTTTCCTGCTTCTCCTCTCCTCCACTCTCTGTCCCTCCCACTTTCCATCCATCTTACCAAACATAATAATAATTCAATTTTAAGTCTTATCCTTAATCCTTTTTTTATACATGTAAATGCATATTCCACTTTGACAAGTAATCATTCATTTGAACATGTCTCTTCTTATCATTGCTTGACTTTTTACAACACATGAAAAGTCATGATTTTAATTTTTGGGTAAATGAGATCTTCATTCTTTTCCTAAAGTAGAGTTTTTGGCCTCAAATCTATATAATGGCGGTAGTGTGAAGGGATAATCATGCCATAACTATAGTATTCTTCTTTACACCCTTTATTCCTCATGGATAGGAGTGTCAATCCGATCTGGTTTTTCGATTTTTGGCCAAAATTAGAAACCAGAACCGGGGTACTTCGGTTCTTGATTTTGGGCAACCGAAACTGGGAATCGGGTCCTGGTTACCGGCCGGTTCTGGTTTGTACCCAGTCCAGTAACTAGTTTTTTAAGAAAATTGTTTTTTTTTAATCGATTTAATATATATTTGTCAATGGAGCATCTCTCAACTTCTCAGCCTTCTCATCTTCACCTTCTACAACATCTACTTCTTCACTTTCAGATTTAGCACAAATTGAACATAGAACATCGCTTCCATAGGTGCACACAACAACGGAAGTCTCCTCGTCATTTTCTTCTCCATTTACATGATTTCTTTATCAGCTGGAGTATTCGAAGATTATATATATATATATATATTAGATTCTATATATGTATATATTAATATATATCTATAATATATTTTAAATTATATTATTTTATATATATACACCCGGTTCCAGTTATAACCGAATGCCAAAAATCAGGACTGGAACCGAGGTCCCCATTTTTTAGTTTTTAGCAACCGGAACCGGAATCGACTCCCCGATTTCTCAATTTCCCAGTTTTTTTGGTTCTAGTTCCCTGATAATTTTTGACACCCCTACTCATGGATGGTAATAACTGTTACATATATTGTTGAATATATTGTAGAGAGCATATAATGGACTACATTGTATTGAGTTTGATAATAATATGAATATAGAGGCCCCTCTATTTATAGAGAGACTATGAGTGATAGGCAAGTAACTTATTCAACTAAGGAAAGGTAAACCTAATAGACCTATAATACCTAAAGAAGTAAATAACCTAACATAATATTCTTAACATCTCCCCTCAAATTCAAGGTGTAAGCTTGAGTTTGGGTGGAAGAAAGGGAAAGAAAGAGTTGAATTCACCGAAAAAGTTGCTTATGCCAAAAGAGTCGCTGAAAGAGTTGCCGGAGATATGACCGGAGTTGGGCGGCCAATGGCAGCGAACGGCGGCTGGCGGCAGAGTAGCAGGTAGCAATACCCCGTTCTAACCCATTGAATCTGGTTAAAAAGATTGGATCTGGGTAATTTCTCATATACTCAAATATCCCCCCTCAAACTCAAGCTAGCTTGAGTTTGGGAAAAAGTATGGATTTTTTTTTTAAGGTCCGTTGGAAAAGTCATCAGAGATGTGGCCGAAGTTAGGCTGCTGGTGGCGGTCGATGAGGGCAGCGACGGCAACTGATGGCTGATAGGCAGCTAGGCCCAAAATGTTGGGCTTAAACTTGGATGAAAACCTTATAAGCTAGATTGGGCCGGTTACATGGGCCAAAATTTGGCCATAACCCATAGACCATTGAATATGGTTGACCCAAAATAATATGAACCGGGTCTAACCCGATGGACCAAGTTGACGAAGTTGGACCGGTTTGGATAGCTTGACCTGGTTGGCTTATTCGACTGAACCGGATTGGAGATATGAACCCGATGACCTTGTTTAGAAACCAATTTTGGATCGAGTTGGAGATGACTTGGATGGATCCGGAATTGACTCGGTTGGACTGGTTTAGAACTCGATAACCTGGTTAGAATCGGTTTTGGATTGGGTTGGAGATGGATCTAGGCTAACATGGCGCATTGAAAGGCTGCCACATGGCTGAGGGAACACATGCCTCACCGCTAGCAGCACTGTGGCCCATAAAGCCCACGCGCAGAGACATCGGATGGCATGTGGAGGCGTGTCAGAGATCCTTTGGCGATGTTCTTGATAGATTCTGGACAGCTGGCGATGGATCTGTTCAACGGGAGCCTGGGTGAAGCGAATAGACCAATTGGGCGGAGCGTGGACGAAACGACAATAGCTTATGGCGGCATTTGTGGGCACGTGACTGCTTGGCTGGCGGAGCTTTCGACAGCTATAGACTCGTCTGGCTCTAATTTGTTGTTTGGCACTATTATCGATGTGATGGGTGCTTTGTGGAGGCGCGTGTAGAAACTGGTGGTGGCACATTAGAGGGCCGATGGAGGCAGATCTTCCATAGATCTGTAGATTTGTGCTTTGCAAACATGAATCTGGTATAAATTTTGCCACATAAGGCTGCAATGAAGGCGTAGAAGAGTTTTTGAGTGGATGACCGATTGGCGGTGCGCGGATGACTGGAAAAGTGAGATCGCCAAAGAGAACGCCGGGAAACTTCAAAGATGTTTGGAGGCCTGGTGGACCAAGTTGACGAAGTTGGACAGATTTGGATAACTTGACTTGGTTGGCCTATTCGGCTAAACCAGATTGGAGATACGAACCCGATGACCCAATTTAGAAACCAATTTTGGATCGAGTTGGAGATGCCTTGGATGGATCCGAAATTGGCCCAATTGGACCGGTTCTCAGTTAGAACCGATTTTGGATTTGGTTGGAGATGGATCTAGGGCTGACGTGGCGCATTAAAAGGCGGCCACATGGCTGAGGGAACATAAAGCAGCATCTAGTACATGCGCCTCACCGCCAGTGGCACTGTGGCGCTTAAAGCCCACGCGCAGAGACATTGGGCGGCGCGTGGAGGCGTGTCAGAGATCCTTTGGTGGTGTTCTTGATGGATTTTGGACAGCTGGCGGCGGATCTGTTCAATGGGAGCCTAGGCGAAACGATAGCAGCTTATGTTGGCACGTGGACGAAACAATAGCAGCTTATGTCGGCACGTGTGGGCGCATGACTGCTTGGTTGGCAAAGCTTTTGACAACTACAGACTTGTCTGGCTCTAATCTGTCATTTGGCGCTATTACTGATGTGATGGGTGCTTTGTGGAGGCGCGTGGAGGTGAGTTGGAGGGCCGATGGTGACGGATCTTCCATAGATCTGTAGATTTGTGCCTTGCAAGCATGAATCTAGTATAAATTTTGCCACATGAGGCTGCGATGAAGGCGTGGAAGAGTTTTTGAGTGGATGACCGATTGGCGGCACGCAGATGACCAGAAAAGTGAGATTGCCAAAGAGAACATCGGGAAACTTCAAAGACATTTGGAGGCCACAAGAAAGTGGCTCTGATACCATGTTAAATATATTGTTGAATATATTGTAGAGAGCGGAAGCATATAATGGATTACATTGTATTGAGTCAGTCTGATAATAATATGCATATAGAGACCTCTATTTGTATAAAGGCTATGAGTGATAGGCAAGTAACCTATTAGCCTAAGGAAAGGTAAACCTAGTAAACCTAGAATACCTAAGGAAGTAAATAACCTAACATAATATTCTTAACTATAACTTCCATGAAAGTAGGTTAAAAAAGTGTATCTCTTCATAAGAGTAGCAACCTTTCATGAGATAGCAGCTCTTCATGAAGAGCTAGATCCATGGGAGCCTATAAATAGGCTACAGGGGCAATGTTGGTCATTCAATTTTTCTATCATATTTTTAGCCTATTATTTCTCCTCAATTTCTACCCTAATAGAAGAAACCATCTTTAAAAATGAAATAAATACATAAAGGGTCTTTCAATTGGCATCAGAGCAAATGGTTAGAGGAAGAATTTAAGAACATATTGAAGAACATTCTAGGGATGTCCTGCAACAAAATAGAGATGATGATCAATTGACAAGTTATTGGATTGGCATCCATTGTGGCATTTTTCACTTTCCATCAATCGAATTTCAAACTAGGTGAAAAACCTTTATAAATCACAATGAGTGGTCTTTTAGTATACTAGAAACATAAAAAACTTGGAATGACGTCGCATGTTAAAAGAAAAATATTGGATCAAATTTGTTTGCTCTCTATTGTTAATGACAAAGGGGTTTTTGTCAAAAACTTCTCCTACAAAAACCAGAGAAATATCTTTACCACCAAGAGTCGAGGGTGTTGGGGAGTTCTCCTATAATGTATACAAAATAAAAGTGAGAACGTTTTATTGGAAAATGAATAAAATAAATAAGCACATCATAAAACATGTTAGGGAAAATTACAGTTTACCCTCCCAAAGTTGACAACGTTTTTTAATTCAAACACCAAAGTTTCAATTTTTGCAATCCACCCCCCAAAGTTCCAAATTTTTATAATTTGACCAATTGTATCCAAAACTTCCCATATTGCCCCTAATTTTATTTATTATTTTTTTTTTATAAAAAAACTAAAAAAAAAAATTCGGCGTGGCCATAGCTACTCCTTTGGCCATCTGACCATTTTTGCACCTCCAAATTTATTTAATTTTTAATAAAAACAAAAGCTAGGGGCAACATGAGAATTTTGGGATAATATTGGTCGAATTGAAAAAAATTGGAACTTTGTGAGGGTGGATTGCAAAAATTGAAATTTTGGTGTTCGAATTGAAAAACGCTGTCAACTTTGGGGAAGTAAACTGTAATTTTCCAAACACGTTATAGACTAAGTATGGCTTAACCCATTAAGCCTCGAGTTGAAATTGGGTCTAGAAATTAACTGAGAGACTTAGAAAAATTTAGACTAAAGAGTTGCGTCCATACAAAAGAAAGGCTTCATCCAAACGAACCTAGGGTAAGTGTGGAGAACACATTTTAGCTGAATAACGTTCGAACCAGAGAGATGTTTCATTTTGTTGGAACAAGTGGCTCATATTCTCTCAGGCATAGAAACTAATACTGAAACTACTGGCCATTATGTGTAATTAAGTTTATGTGGGCTGTGAGCAAATAAGTTGTGGGGGGTATTTTGGGGTTTTATAAAATACTTATAATTAGGGTTTTCTTATAAATATGTTATGTTGTAACTCTAAATTATTGAATAGTAAAATATAGTTATACTCTCCTGTGGACATAGGCACATTGCCGAACCACATAAATCTGTATCTCGACTCTCTCTTGATCTATTTCTTTTCGATTACATATTATTCATCATTGGTGTGCATGGTGACAACAATTGGTATCAGAGCCAAGTTCTTCGATGGCTGGGATTGGCATATCTTTTACAAAATTCAACGTTATGAAATTCAACGTTATGAAATTCAACGAAACTAGTCATTTTGGGTTTTGGTAGAGACATGTCAAGGATTTGTTGTTGCAACAAGGGATGGTGAAGTCGTTATATAGGACGAAACCAAAAGGTATGCTAGACATATATTGGAAGGAACTTAAGGCCAAAGCGTTGGCTACTATTTGGCTTTGTCTAGGAAATGACATGATGTGTCATGTTATGGATGAAGACTCTTTGGCGACAGTTTGGCTGAAACTGGAAAGTCGGTATATGTCAAAATCGTTGATGAACAAACTCTATCTAAAGTAGTGGTTATACAACTTGAAGATGGTGGAGGGCTCAGATCTGAGCCAACACATCAACATGTTCAATCAGATAATTGACGATTTGAAAAAGGTTGATGTGAAGTTCGAAGACGAATACAAGGCGTATGAGAATTTGGTTATAACCCTGACATGAGGGAAGGAGTCCTTGGAGTTAGAGGACGTGACGGGAAACCTGTTGACTTTTTATTAGAGGAAGAAAATCAGTGATGAAAGTTCTCAAGGAGAAGGGCTAGTTGTAAAGGGTAATTGGGAGTATGGAAGAAGTAGTAACAAGGGTGGTTCGAATGGCAAGAATTTTCAGTCAAAGTTTAGAAAGAGGAAGGACATCAACTATTATAAGTTCAAAAAGAAAGGGCACATAAATCGGGACTGTCTAGATTGGAAGAAGAACAAGGATGACGAGAATGAAGGTTCCTCAAGGTCTGTGAACGTAATGGAGGAAAATTCAGACGATGTTAATGGTGATATGCTGTTTTGTTGTCTCAAATTCAGAGTACCTTATGGATTCTTAGATTTTGTACTCAGCATGTTCGTTTTGCGTGACGTCCAACAAAGATTGGTTTGACACCTATAGGTTAGTTAATTATGGTATAGTAAATATGGCTAATGGTGCACATTGTAAAATTGCTGGCATAGGTAATATTAGGATTAAGATGTTTGATGGTATGGTTAGAACGCTATGTGATGTTAGACATGTAAAAGAATTTGATTTCATTAAGTACCTTAAACTCAAATGGCTATGGTTATAAGTCTGAAGGTGGAGTGATGAAAGTGACTAAAGGTGCGATAGTAGTGATCAAGAGGCAGAAAAGTTCAAAGAATATTTATAAACTGTTGGGAAGTATAGTTGTAGGTGAAATCGCTTCTATGGAGTCTGAATCCGATTGTATTGTTTAGTGGCATATGTGGTTGGGTCATATGAGTGAATAAGGCATGTTAGAGCTTCATAAGAGAAATCTGTTGAAGGATGTTAAACGTGCAAGCTTGATTTTTGTAAGTTCTGTGTTTTGGGAAAGCAGAATTGGGTACAATTCAAGATAGCCACACACAAGACAGAAGGTATTCTGGATTATGTTAATTCTGATGTTTGGGGACATTGAGGATAACATTACAGGAAATACATGTATTTCGTGACCTTTATTGATGATTTTTGTAGAAAAGTATGGGTGTACTTCATGAGGCACAACTCAAAAATATTTGTCAAGTTTAATTTGTGGAAAGCTGAAGTGGAGAACCATATTGGGAAGAAGGTTCAGTGCCTCAGGACATATAATGGCACTAAGGACACAAATGATAAGTTTAGAGATTTCTGTGAACAACATGGTATAAAGAGACATTTCACAGTATGTGTTGTGAGTTTTAATTGATACTCGCAAGTGCACGAGTCGTTTGCAATATAATTTAAACAAGTGTGAGGTCGAATCCATAAGGAATTGTGTAGTGAAATTCAATTTCTATCTAAATCAATAATATCTTAACCTAGTTCAAATTTTTTGTGTGACTTTGTAAAAAGGAAAACTAAATAAAAAATGATTTTGTCTAATGATTATAAAATGCTAAGGTTTTCAGAATTCACCTAACCCCAAATCAAAGCAATCCATTCTCACATTTTACTCACACTACCGTCAAACAAATATGCCCTTATGCATTGTTCTATGTTCCATAAAAATGTATATATTAAAACATCCGATGAATCCAAGCATTTAACAAATCATAAAGAATACCCAATTGAAATCAAATCATTCAATGTATCCGTTGGATTTACGAATCACATTGAATATCCAATTTTAATTGAATGATTCGATGTATCTGTCGGATGAAATAGATTAAGTACCCAACATTTTTATAAATAACAACCAAACATTCAATTAAAAGAAATTAATTGACTAATTGAATTGGAATAAAACAACACCTTTATTAAAAATCGGAGTTGTATGAATAAAATAACGAGAATGAAATTGTTTATTAATGACGAGGCTTCATCTTCAGCCTTAGTTGTAGGTTTTAGTCTCTCATGACTAAAAGCAACATCATAAATTGAATCAAACGCACATGCACTAGAGCATGCTACTGTGCGCTCGATCCCAGCTTCGCAAAAATGCACTACTTCCAATTTCTTTGCATCTTTCGCACTAATACCACTGTTTTCCTTTAGCAATCTATAAAACATTGAAACACTAAAACTAACATTAGAAAATAATAAACTTAAAGGCTTAGCAAATGCAAATTAAGGGGTCTAATTATGCAATATTTGGCACTCATCAAATACCTCTAAATTTACATTTTGCTAGTCCTTTAGCAAAACAAAATAAAAAATAAAATCAAAGCATGAAACATAAATCCGCTATTGAGGGAAAGACGATTGCATTTAGCATATGCAACAAGCCTTTTAAACTCCTAGGCATCCCTAGAGGACGAGTAAAATCTCGTGAGGGTTTAACAACAATGATACCCATAAACATTTTTCAACACTATGTCATTGACAAACATGAACTTCCACTCAAACATATGATTCTTACTCAAAGACATCCAAAATCAATTCACTCATAAATGGAAATTTGAGACAATACATGCTCTATTAAGTGCAAAGTAAAATTAACATAGAATCATGAGGCTTCAATCTTTCTCAGAGTTTTTTGTACCTAACAATATATAAGAATTCTCTCAAATGAAAACAACAAAGGCTTAAGTCAAGATATGCAATTTTTTATGTAGGTTGTGCAATGCTTAGCTCCCTTAAGTTTTCTATTTGACCTATATACCGAGTGTCGGGCTAATGACTACCAAACCAGATGGTCTTAGGGCATTAGATATGAAAACATCCCTAAGGGCTTAATAACTCAAGTTAAAAAGGCTACAAAGCTAAACCAGTCATACAATCAATCATATTGAATTTCACATATTTTTACGCGAACATTCATTGCTTAATGAGGCAAAAGGTTTGGTTACTCAATGAGAAGCTCAAAATGATGATTTTTTTTTTTAATTTTTAATTTTTATTTTTCAATCCAAGGTTATTCATCAACAATTCATCCTAGAAATCTTTAAACATACACTAATCAATTCAAATCTCATACCTCATAGACTCTATGCTAATGTGCTTGTGATGATCAACTTAAACATGTGACATCTCTCTAAACCAAAAATGAGTCAAAAGACTTAGATTTCTAATGACATGATATGTTCAAGATGTTAAACAAGCCAATGCAATGCAAATCATAGTAACCGTGTATTCATGCCAATCAACAACATAGAAACCAATTTTTTTTTTTTAATATATATATTTTTTTAACAAAAACACACAAACAATAAGAAATAGAAAGCAATGGACAGTAATGTCTTCCTCGCCCCCAAAATGAAACAACACATTCTCCCCAATGTGACTAAAAATACAATACCGAATGGGTAGCACACGTCAGGCGTAACGTAAGAGAACGTCCCCCCCAAAGTTGAATGTAAGACACTTTTCTTGAAAAACACAACAAAAACAAACAAACAAAATCAAATGACAAGAAATTAAAAGAATGAGGGTTTCCCCTCACAAGCGCTAAGTTTACAATTTTTAGCTAGACTCTCCGCAACATATGACAATCACTCTGGATAACTAGGATCCTCGAAAAGTGTTGTCTCAATCTCCAGACTCCTCAATTCTAAGAATGGTTTCAGCCTTTGTCCATTTACTTTGAAAGTGTTACCATTCTTTGGATCCTTAATCTCAATGGCCCCATGAGTAAAAACTGACTGAATAATGAATGGCCTGTCCATCGAGATTTCAGTTTGCCTGGGAGAAGATGCAGACATGAATTGTAGAGAAGGATTGTTTGACCAGGTTCAAAAGATCGTCTCAAAATGCTCTGGTCATGAGCCTTCTTCATATGTACCTTATACAACCTTGCACAATCATATGCATCATTTCATAGCTCATTTGATTCATTAAGTTGGAGCTTCCTTAGCGAGCCAACCTTGGTAAGATTGAAATTCAGATGCTTGATGGCCCAATACGCTCGATGCTACAATTCCATTAGAAGGTGACATGCTTTCCCGTACACAAGATGATACGGAGACATGCCAATCGGGGTCTTGAACATTGTACGGTATGCCTATAGTGCATCATTCAATCACAGAGACCAATCTTTTTTATTGGGGTTCACACCAAAATGTGCTTGAAAATTTTTAAATGCTTTGACTTGAGTATTCCGACTCGGGTTTTAGCCAAGCTTTTAAAATTGAAATTCTTAATCATTCGAAGAATTATCCAAGTACTCTATGATCCTTGATACTGGCTGTAAACTCCATTCCCTAATCCTTCTAGTCACTTACAACCCACCTAATGACTTACATATTTTTATTTTAGCAAACCTCACTATGGCATCTAGGACAGATTGCATAGGTTTTTCATGGGGTAGGATTCGGTACTAGAACTGGTTTTAATTAGAATTTTCTATGCAGAGGGATGGCACGGACAAAAGCGAGTGCAGCTGCATCCATATCATCCCGTGCGCGGTCATGCAGACTCTAGTTTGAGCCACAGCAGTTCGCACACGACCCTGAGTCCGAGATGGACTCAGATATGGAGGAGGCTGCAGTAGAGGGACCCTGCCCTGAGGTTCCAGTAGCTCCAGTAGGTGGGCCAGGTCCTGAGGCTTCAGTGATAGATGGTAGCAGTGCCACAGACACGGACGACACCGATCTTGTCTATGACTGCACTCGTTTTCGAAAGTATAAGGCTTCCCGACGATTCGCGGACGAATACAGGTGGTATCGAGTGGTGATGGAGAGAGGACTCATGGTGGCAGATTTTGATGAGCGCTCCCCGTGCATTCGAGCTGTGTCAGAGGCCCAGGGTTGGGCTGAGATGGTAGAGGATCACCGTCCGACGATAGAGGAGTTGGTACAGGAGTTTTATACCAACCCCCATCGGAGGGCTGGTGATTCATTTTTCACCTGGGTCAGAGGCACAGAGATCCATGTGACCCCTGACCTCATCAACGCCATTACCGAAGCACCGAGGGTGAGTGACCCGGAGTACCCTTGGCCAGTTGATCACCTCCAGACCTGAGCCGAGATGGTGGCATGTTTCGTAGAGGGATGCCCTCATCGGATGGAGACTGAGGGCTAGGGCAGCTTTTAGATTTACTACTTTAGCAACGAGGTCAGATGTATTTATCGAGTAGTGATAAGCCGTGTACTCCTGGTGTTGAGCCTCACGATGATCACTATGGATAGGGCTCGATGCCTCTATGCCCTTCTGACGGAGACTTCCATCGATTATGGCTCCATAGTCACAGTCATGATGATATCAGTACGACATGCGGACTCATGCACTGTGCTTCCGTACAGGGCATTGATTACTCGGATCCTTCAGCATGCCCGAGTGGATACCGACGGCATGATTGAGCTAGCACCTGAGAAGGGGCCTATCACCACCCGCTATCGCAATGCTAGCAATGCACATCTATGGGATGCTACGCCAACCCCGAGGCCTTGATGGAGGAGGACAGCGAGAGTAGATAGAGCATCCACCTCTGCTAGCCAGGAGGAGTGGCTAGGCAGGATCGAGGCTACGCTCAAGACTTATGGACGCGCGATGATGAGTCTCACGCAGACCATTCAGGAGCTGCGGGACCACTTGATGGGACCCCTCGATGTTCGAGATTATGGCATTAGCAGTTCTGACTTCAGTCGTGGTAGGGGGAGTCCTAGCGCGAAAGGGAACCCTAGTGCTTGAGGGAGTCCTGGAAGGAGAGCGAGTCCGAGTGCGCAGGGGACGCCAGGACGAGGACCCAACGAGCGGACTCCGAGGAGGCGATCTTGCTCCTAGTTGTGATTGCCCTGTTATATTATCTCCTGTGGTTATCATGTTTATTTTCCTATTTTTGTTAAGTCCACCATGGGGGTGGCAATTTTGATGTATTTTGCTACAGTCTAAGTCCACCATTTTTAGGGTGGCAATTTTGTCATGTATATATTTATGCCTGGTTGTGTTGATGGTTGAACATGACATGCACTTGTTGACTTGTTTTACTCCTTCCTTCAAAAGTTGTAAGATTTAGCTTAGTACGTTTTCTTATCATTTCAAAGCTTTCGATTGGTAACCCTGGATCTGCCAAACTTTCTCAAAAAGAAAACGGATGTTTTACCTTAAGTTTTGAAAACTCTAAATTTCGAGGACGAAATTTCTACAAGGAGGGGAGAGTGTAATACCCCGATAAAAATAACTTTTTTTAGGAGATTCCTTTTCATTGGAGCATTTAACCTTGACCTTTGATAGAGCCACTTAGACAAAGACCTAAGACCCTTAGAGTTAAAACCTAAGCACACCTTGAGCTTTTAGAAAATGGAAGTCAAATACTAATCCTCAGGTGACGGACGTACGCTAGGCCTGGCAGACGTACATGGGGGGGGACCACCGGACGTACGCTCTGCAAATCGTACAGTGGACGTACGCCAAAAGTACCAAACGTATGCTCCTTTTGGAAAACCCTCTAGATAATACCTGGACGTATGAGACACTCTTTGGACCACTGTGCAAGGACCAGCGGACGTACTCTAGGGTTACCGGACGTCCGCAGGTCTAACAGAGAGTTGGTGGTGGATTTTCCCTATAAATAGTCTGCCCCTCCTCCAATTCCTCACGCCCTCTTCAGCCCTCTGGTGTGGCCCTAGGCTGCCAAAATCCCTTCCACGTTTTTAGAGAGAATTTGGTGAGGAAGAGCGTTTCCAAGCGGAGTTTCCGAGGAGGAGAGGTTATGTCGGTGCTTAGCTTCAGGGTAAGCTCTGTTCCCTTCTGTATTCAACATTGTTTCAGCCTTTATTTTATGCTTCATCGAGTTTTCAAGGTGTTTATCAAATTTCTTCTTAAAATGATAACGTTTACGAAAGAACTCTTTCAAACATGGTGTTATGATTCTTACGTTGCATGTGCTCTTTTATTTGCCTAGAAGAGGTTTAGAGGTCTAGAGGTGCTATAGAAACCATGCACTATCCAAATCTTAAAACGGTGTGCTAAGCACACTGAACGGACGTACGCCCTTGAGGCCGAACGTACGGTCAGTGGACAGAACACTAGTTTTGGATTCCACACGTGTATGCTTTAGCTTAGCTGTATTTCTAGGATTTATGAGGCATAGAATAATGGTGACTTGTATCCGTTATAACAGGAGTTAGCTTGGTTGGACAATTCGCTCGAGTGAGCGAGGTAAGTAAATACTTACACCCTTTTTACGTAAAACATGGGATATGTCAGCTGACTGACCATGCGTATGATATGAGAATGTTTATTTGCTGCAAATACTCGGTAACTGTATTATTAAATAAACTACCAAGATGCATCGTAAGACATGGTACGCCGGTACGTGCACTATGAACTGCCATGGGCTTACTATATGAACTGCGTATTATGGTCAAATGTGTGCATTATGTGAGGGCTGTGGATCCATTGGTTTTGTGACCTTGATGCAACCATTCCCAATGGTTTGGTCACTACAGGACGAACGTCATTAGTTGGTGTGGGCCACTCGGGGTCGAACTCGATTGTGCCACTAATATTACGTACGGTATGTTGAACAATGGCTGGAGCACTGGCATTGTATTATAGGTCCCTCGGGACAGCATCAACCCTGCTGAAAAGGGGTAATATCTTGGGTAGACCATGTATGCGAGTTATGACTAATAATGCACTAGCTTTTTTGCATCAAATCCATTAGGTATTTATCGCCGGTTCTGCACTATAGGCTTGAAAAACCCTAAAACACATTAAATGATGTATTAGCGGAGGTAATGCCCTCCTTTTAGTTACTACTCAAAATGCACGTTTACTTTTACTAAATGGGCTCATATCATACCTACGTGTGAGGTTTACTTACTGAGTCGTTAGACTTATGTGCTTATCATTCTTTAGGTGATCTAGCTTATCGCTGTAAAAGTGGCAAGAGACGTTACTACTTGTCTGGTTGTGCTTTACTTGCTATACAGGTTCGTACATACTACGTAGTTGCTTCATGTTCTTAATTTGATGATTATAGTAGCTCAGATTTATTCGCCTTTCCCTACATTTACTCTGACGTTTTTACAAGGGCGATTACCCATTTGGTCACAAGTTGGCTCAACTGGATGAATTGTCAGTGACACCACCGGATTAGCCGAGGCTGATTTTGGGGGCGTTATAGTATGGTATCAGAGCATACGGTCTTGCAGACCGTAGCTGTAAATCTGAGCATAGGATGTAGTATTTAGGTTTGATCTTAAAAGAATTGGAGCATAGGATAGGTTTAGTTCCCTTGTTTGTGGGTCCAGGCCACTATGATGGCCTATTTGATTGTTTGAATTGGGATGAACGGGATCGCCTGTTTTGCGTTACAGGCACTTGATCCTGCTTCATACTCAGATGCGTGATGGTTGTAGACGCTTACCGACTGTTCGCGAATGGCCAGCTGAGTTCGGACCCTACGCACCTGGATACCAACCTCACTCTGGTAAACACAGGGTTTCAACCCAGGCCAACCAGGAGCCGAAACCCTTGCCTATCCCGAAGACAGTTGAAGAAAAGAAGACATGCGCAACAACTAAGAAGAGATCAGTCGTACCTAAGCGTCGCAGTATCTTGGCGATACGAGATTTCCCATCTATCCCCGGGAGGTTTAACCCTTATCTCAGCAATGAACAGAAGCAAGCAATGCATACCCAACTAACCCAGATTTCGGAAGAGTACTCCCAACTGGAACTAGAGGAGATTCGACTACTGAAAGCAGGAGCATTACCAGAAGGATCTGATCGTCAAAGGACTGCATTTCTCTCCAGCATAGACAAGGACTACGAGGCACTAGTTAAGGATGAGGAAGACCCGTCTGAGGACTCATCTAAGGAGTGATAGGTTTTGGGGTAGCAATCTCTAGATAGCTAGGTTTTCTCTCACCCTTAGTAGTGGTGAGCTTTGCGTTTGGACGCCTGGGGTTGATTGTAGAACACAAAGGAATTTTCACTGTACCCCGAATTTCTGAATAATAAAATCATTTTGGCACGTCTCGTTTACTTTTAATTGTCCTTTCTAAGCTTTACAAATTTCTAAAGGACCTTTTCAAAAAAAAAAAAAAAATTAGGGTTAAGCGGACGTACGCGCCTGATGCCGGACGTACGCCTTAACCCAGCGTATTCTCTTTAAAACGGCCGAACGTACTCCAAACCCTATTCATTCTCATTTTCTCTCATTTTCTCACACCCAAACACTTTCAAAGGGATTTTCAGCCAAGTCTCTCAAGATTTTAAAGGGTTCCAACCTTGTTTTCAAGATCAAATCGAGGTATGAAGATTTTTTCCCCAAACTTTTCAAGTTTTCGCAATTTTAGGGTTTTGTTTGAAATCCCTGAAATTTCTTGCATTTTGCATTCTAGCTGGCTTGGTTGTGAACTAGGATCATGCTGTAGGTTTAATGTGCATACATTTGGTGCTTTTTTCCTTTCGAAACCATGTCTACTCGGATTTTGGGAGTTTTGCCCTAAATCCAAAATTCTTGGGATTTGATGATTTCTTCATGCAATTGATGCATGAAGCAAGGCCTAAATCCTTCCATGATGACCTAGGATTAAGACCCATATCACCCATTGACAAAAATTGATCAACTTCGAAAAGCCCAAACCCTAGTTCTTGATTTTGGGGATTTTGCCTAGAATCAGGTTTTGTCGATTTTGTGACCTTCATTGGGTCATTTGAACCAATTGAAACCCAATACCCGCAATTGGAATCCCGATCTACGATCCTAACACTTGAGTTCCAAATTTTGCCCAAATTTGTGAAATTAACAAAATACCCTTCACCCTCAAGGGATATGGATTTTACCCTAATTTGATCCCGAAAACTGGAAACTTGAGCCCTCCTAATTTCTGGGACGTGAATCCTTTTCAAGGACCCAAATTGTCAACCCGGGCCTTGAAAATCCCGTCCAAGCCTCCCAATTACCTCAATGCCCTTCTTCTTCTGAGAAGGGGCATTTTTGTCTTTTACCACTTGGCTTCATCGAGTGGGTTTAGAATGATCACCATGGAGTCAGATACCATTCGGTTGAACGTAATCCTCATTATTCTTGATTATCTCAAAATTACCAAAGTACCCCTTATAGCCAATTAATGAGGTTTTGCCTGAAACTCAATCCCACAAGACCCCTTTGGCTTTGTTATCAAATTGTACCCGTAAGCTCTCTTGTCAATGACCTAAATCATGGGTATAATCTTTAAATTCATGTTCAGACCCTATAATGACCAAAATGCCCTTCTTTTCCCAAGAGAGGCGAATTTAACCTTTGAGACCTACACTATCCTAAAACGCCTCAAATCATCGCTAGATACTTTACATCTATCTAGCTAACTGAAACCTCGAACATGTTGAAAATTTTTAAATGCTTTGACTTGAGTATTCCTACTCGGGTTTCAGCCAAGCTTTTAAAATTGAAATTCTTAATCATTCGATGGTGCGCTCAATCGCACGTAGCCGCTCAAGAATCCCATGGCGTAGGCACGAATGCGATGGAGCTAGGGCAACAGGTTGACGTGGAGTGCGCTTGATCGCATGTCTTGCGCTCGAACACTGGCTTTTCATGCTTGATGCATGCGCGTTCGATCTCGGTCTGCTGGGCTCTAGTGCACTGGCAGGGACCATATGTGCATTTTGGCCAATTCCACCCTTTGAACCACATTTCGATGCCAACGACCTGCAACACACTAAAACACTAAAACTAAACTAAACATTAGATAATAACAACGCTTAGAGCTTAACAAACATGAGTTAAAGGGGGTCAAATATACAATATTTGACACTGATCAATAGTCATAATTGTTTAATAAAATTAATAGTGATTAATAGTGTCATGTGATGTATCTTGAATGACAAAGGTCGCGGATTATTGTAATGCTCCAAAAATTAATTAACTGGTGTTGTGAGTTTTAAATGATACTTGCAAGTGCACGAGTCGTATGCAATATAGGTTATGCAAGTGTGAGGTCGATCCACAGAAAATTGTGTCATGAAAGCTAATTTCTATCTAAACTAGTTCTACTTTAACCTAGTTCTGAATTTTGGGATTTGGTCTTGCAAAAAGATAAATTAAATAAAACTGAAATTAAATCAAATGATAAAAAGACACTAAGGTTTTAGAATCCACCTCACCAAATTAAAGTAAACATTATCGTGTTTTAGTTCATATATCCGATTGACAATTAAAACCTATGCATGCTCTATTGTTCCTATTGAAAAATTCAATGAATCCATCCATTTTACGAAAGACAATATATATCTAATTTAGTTCAAAAGATCTAATGTATCCATGTTTTGCACAAAAGACAATGTATATGCAAAGTAAACCAAAAAATGCAATGTATTATTTGGATGAAACACAATGAATATCCAACTTGGGCACAATCAATCACAATTTTCTCATATAATTGAATTGAATTGAAATGAACATACATTACATTAAACATCGGATTTGTATGAACTAACACATGAGAAATATAACTTATCAGTGATGATGCTTCATCTTCAAACTTAGTTGAAAGATTTAGCCTCTCATGATTACACAAAAACATAATTAAATGTATTGACAACATGAAAACTAAATACTTACAAAGTGAAATCAAGTTCAGAGCTCAAAAGTGACAAAAGTTCAAGATTGAACGACACCTCCCTCATGTGTTTACAATGAAAAAGATGGTGTTTATAATAAAAAACTAGGGTTTCAGCACCGCCAGGTCGGACAAGTGCCCTCGATCGCACTCGGGCTTTAAGTCTTCTATGATGCAATTACGCTCATGCGCTGATGTCCATACTCAAGCATAGGTGCGCTCAAGCGTAAGGCTTCTGAGCTTGAGTGCAGATGCGCTCGAGCCCTAGTGTTCTGCGCATGATCCCAGCTCCAGAAATGCCTTTCTTCAATTTCTTTGCAACTTCTACATTTAAATTGAAACTTTTATTTAGCAACCGACAAAACACTAAAACACCAAAACTAACCAAAACATCAAAAAATAATAAAGCTAAAGTCTTAGTAAACATAAATTAAGGGGCTCAAATATGCAATATCTGGTGTTCAACACATACCCCCAAACTTATATTTTGCCAGTCCCTTAGCAAAACAAAATGAAAATCAAACTCAAAGCATAAAACATAAATCTGTTGTCATGGAAGAGATGATTGCATTTAGCATATTCAACAAGCCTTTTAAACTCCTAGACATCCCTAGTGGACAAGTGAAGACTTGTGAGGGTTTACCAGCAATGATACCCACAAACATTTTAAGCACTATGTTATTGACAAACATGAACTTCAATACAAACACATGGTTTTTACATCATAAGCAGGTTTAACACAGTGAACACCACAATGTCATTAAGACATCCAAAAATCATTTAACTCATAGATGGCAATTTGAGTTAACACGTGCTCCAATAAGTGCAAAGTGAGACTAACATACAATCATGAGGCTTCAATTTTTTTCTTAAATTTTGGTGTATCTCAAAATTCATAGGAATTCACTTAGATAAAAATAACCAAGGCTTAAATCAAAATATGAAATTATTTGTGTAGGTTGTGCAATGTTCAGCTCCCTAAAGCTTTCTAATTGACCTATGTAGCAAGGGCCAGTGATTTTGAAATTAGATAGTTTTAGGGCACTAGATGTAGAAACATCCCTAAAGGCTTAATTACTCAAGTTAAAAAGGCTACAAAGCCAAACTTAGTGAGACAATCACTCAAATTGAATTTCTCATCTTTTTACGCGAATGCTCAATGCTTAGTGAGGCAAGAGATCCTGTTACTCAATGAGAAATTCAAACTGAGGGGAATTTTTTTTTTTTTTTTTTTTTTAACCAAGGTTTCATCAACACTTCATCCTACAAATCGCAAGATACACCCTAATCATGTCAAATCTCATACCTCACAGACTCTATGCTAGCATGATTGTGATGATAACTCTAACATGTGAAGTATCTCTAATCCAATCAAATGAGTCAAAGGACTCAGAGTTCTAATGACATGCTCTGTTCAAGATGTTAAACAAACCCATGAAATGCAAACCACAATTACAGTGTAACTCATGCATAATTAACAACATAGCACATTTTTAATTTTTAATTTTTTTAAATTTTTTTTCTTCAGAAGTGACAAGAAAAAGACAGAAATGTCTACCCTACCCTAAACTAAAACGACAAATTGTCTCCAATGTGGCTAGAAATACAATACCGAATGGCCGGCGCAAGTCAAGTGTAACGTAAAAGAACGCTCCCCCAAACTTGAATAGCAAACATGTGTTCTGAAAAACAAAACAGAACAAGCAAAACTGAATCAAATGACAACAAACAAGTAAAAGTAATAAAGGGTTGCCTCCCACAAGTGCTAAGTTTATAGTCTTCAGCAAGACTTTCCACAGCAGCGTTGCATGATCCAAAGGGCGTGCAACAGTAGGCAAATTCACCAAAGGCAAATGTGAGGGCGGTGTTCTCTTTCTAGTTGGGATCCCAAGGGACTTGGTTGTAGCTGGAATAATCATTAAGGATATAGTAGTAATGATGTCCAGCTAACTGTTCCACTAACTGATCAATGAACGGGGGAGGGAAGTGATCTTTCCTTGTAAAGGCCTTCAACTTGCTGTAATTAGTGCACCTTAGCCATTCTATTTGAACACAAGTTGATCCTTATTCCTCTCCACAGTCACCCTTGGCCACTTAGGCCACACATGAAT
The DNA here is from genome assembly GCA_006937295.1 of Carpinus fangiana. Lineage (NCBI taxonomy): Eukaryota > Viridiplantae > Streptophyta > Magnoliopsida > Fagales > Betulaceae > Carpinus > Carpinus fangiana. The sequence continues at coordinate 19,728,486 of CM017322.1, forward strand.
AGGTCTAACCCATTTACTCTCAGAAATCAACTTGAGCGGCTCAACTGCTGATGAATATGGTGTGAGGAATGATATCTCAGTGGTTTCCCCACACTCGGGCTGCATCTTAGGTAAATGATCCAAAATGGCTTCAGCTTGCTCAATTAATTCATCAAAGTCCAAATCATATCCAAATTGAGCAAAGCATTCTAGTGCAGGGACCTCCATATCCGGCTCACTCACAACCTCAGCTGGCTCAAATAACTTATTAAGATCCATATCACCTCCACATTGAGCAAAGCACTCCACCTCAGGATCCTCAATGCTTGGCTCATACATAATCCCAGCCTGCTGAAGTAACCCACTAAAATCAATGTCAACTCCAAAATAGCTTGTCAAGGTCCAGATAATCTCCATCGTGAGTAAAGCACTCCACCTCAGGGTCCTCCAAGCTTAACTCACTTACCTTTTCATCAGTTATCTTTTCAATCAAGCACACAGTGTGGACCTCATCATAGTCAAGCAGCTGCTTATTGATGTCAAATATATTGAGCTCCACGGTCATATTCTCAATAGATATTTTTATTACCCGTCCTACAGGTGATTAGGGTGTTAGCTGTAATACCCCACCTCAATGACACACAATACTGTCCACTTTTAGCTCCCCATCTCCATACCCAGACGATGTGGGACGTCACAATCACCCCCTTCTTAGGATCCAGCATCCTTGCTGGCGACCCTCATGGGATTAGCCCATTCTTAGCGCCCCAGCAAGTGCCCGCTAGTAACCCCCTCATGGGCTTGTGCACGCTCCCCCCATCTCAAGCTGGGTAATGGCTTTGATACCATTTGTAACACCCAACCTCAATGACACATAATATTGTCCGCTTTTAGCTCCCCATCTCCATACTCAGGCGATGTGGGACGCCACATTAGCCATGGCTAAGAAAGGATGCCCTAAAATCACTGGAGTCTGGCTTCCAACACTCTGCACCGACTTCGTATCTATCACTATGAAGTCCACAGGGAAATAAAACTTGTCCACCTTGATCAATACATCCTCAATTATTCCCCTTTGTCTCTTCACTGACTTGTCAGCCAATTGGAGTGTCATAAATGTGGGCTTCGATTCTCCCAACCCCAATTGTAAGTAGATTGAATAGGGCAAGAGATTCACACTTGCTCCAAGATCCAATAAAGCCATTTCAATCTGACTGCCTCCTATCATCCAAGAAATGGTAGGACGCCCAGGGTCCTTATACTTGATGGGAAGCTTGCATTGAAGGATGGAGTTGACTTGCTCGGTCAGAAATGCTTTCTTTAGGACATTGGTTTTCCTCTTAACCGTGACCAAATCTTTCAAGAACTTAGCATAAGATGGTATTTATTAGATGGCATAAAAAAATGGGATGTTTATTTGAACTTGCTTGAATACCTCTAAGATCTTAGCAAACTGTGCATTTTTCTTTGGGGCTCTCAATCTTTCTGGATAAGGAGCTTTTGGGATAAAACTCCTAGGGCAATCATCGACAATGGGTTGGACTCTAGATTGCTCAATTTCTCTCAACTCATCTTTGCCACTCGCTTGCCCTTGTGGCTCAATAGAGTCATCTTCTTCTTGATCCACTTTATTGTTCACTTGTTTCCCTGACCTAAATGTGACAATAGACTGCACTTGTTTATGCCCGTGCATAGAATTTGAAGAATGTCCAATCGTAAACACCTTGGGATTGGGCACAGCCTGATTTAGTAACTTCCCCTTCTCTCTTTCACCTAAGTGATTTGCTGTTTGCCCTATCTGACTCTCTAGCTTGGCAATCGCTTAGGTATTCACTACGGTCACACTCCTCACTTCACTTATAGATTGGCTAGTGATCTTCAAGAAGTCCTAGAGGGTCTGTGTAGTTTGTGAATGGAGTTCCTTGATAGTGTCTTCCAAGGACGACTAGGAAGAAGAAATTGGCACTTGAGTGGGGGCTTGGAAGGCATGATTCTGAGTCGGCGGAAGAAATCCAAAGGGTATTGATTATGAGCATGATAAGGAGCTCCTCGTTGATTCACTGGCTGATTCTGCTTTCATGAGAAATTGGGGTGGTTTCTCCACCCTGTATTTTAGGTCTTTGAATAAGGTCAACTCAATTGCTTCCAAAAATCATTGAAAGCGCTCATTTGTTCCATAGAGCACTCAGCAAACGCCGGCGAAGATGGACAATTCTGTGTTAAGTGCATAGGACTAGCATAGATGGAACAACTATCAACATTGAATGTGTTGGCAACATTTATGGACTTGCTCACAGCGAAAGCGTCAACCTTCTTGGTGAGAGCATCTAACATCAACCTAAACTCCGTGTCCTCCTTTACTTCATAGATGCCTCCCTTCTTGGGAATACAAACAGATTTGTCCTGAGAACTTGAAAAATCCCACTGCTACGAATTGTCGAACAACTTATCCAATGCGTTGTAAGCTTCATCTCCCATCAAACTTAAAAATGCTCCCCCATTCATTGACTCGATCATAGTATGATTGGATTGAGTCAATCCTTGGTAGAAGAACTGAACGAGTCTCCATTTCTCATTGCCATGTGAAGGGTATTTTATCAACAACTCCTTGAACTACTCCCAACTCTCAGAAAATTTTTCATCCTCCTCCCGAGTGAACGAACTAATCTCCTTTCTACACTCATTGACTTTAGACATTGGGAAAAACTTGTTGTAGAACTCGCTCAACAAGATATCCCAAGATATAATAGAACTGGATGTATTTGAATCCAAGCATGCCCTCGCTCTATCGTGAAGAGAGAAAGGGAACAGCCTCAAATGAATAGACTCCTTAGAAAAATTTTGAAATTTGAATGTGGCACACATGTCCTTAAATTTCTTCACATGACTGTAGGGGTTTTCCATCTCTAAACTGTGGAATGATGGTAAGACTTGGATGACATGAGGCTTTAGATCAAAGTGTGTAGCACTAGTTGGAGGCAACACTATGCACGAGGTAACGTTTATCGCAACGGGTGCGAACAAGTCCTTAAGAGATCTAGTGAGGTCCACATTCTCAGGTACAGGTTGGTCTCCCATTTCAATAGTAGGCTCCGACTTAGCAGGTGCTCTAAGGTTTCTCCTAAGAGTCCTTTCTAGTTTGGGATCTAGAGGTATCAACTCTAACTTCAGGGATCTCCGACTATGCATACACCAAACACAATAAAAAAAAATGCTAACCTAAACTAACTAACAAAAATAAAATATTCACAAAAGTAAGAAAAAGCAATATAGAAAAGAAAAAATGAAAGCAGAAAACAAATTCTACTTAGCTGCTGCCGGTTTGTTGAAACTGTCTATAGAGGTGAGCTCGAGCGCAGTTGAGGGGCAATTGAGCACAAGCACGCGATGGTATGCTACCGCTATGCTGGTGCGCTCGAGCGTGCGTATGCAGAGCGTTGGAGCACAGGCACCGGATGGGTCAAGCGCAGGTGTGGCTCGTTTGCTACCCAAGTGCTCGAGTGCGCTCGAGCGTTTTGGCAGGAACTGGGTTCCTTCAATACTGTAGAAAAATAAAAACAGTAACCAAAATCCTTTTTTTTTTAGTCTTTTTATTGGTAGTTAATCACATAAACAACTAAAAATGAAATAAAATTGCCAAAAGAAAATAAACAAAAATCTACGGAACTAGTAGAAAAATAAAATCAATTAAAATAAAAATCAATTTCGCAAACAAAAACAATTCCTCGGCAATGGCGCCAAAAACTTGTTGTGAGTTTTAAATGATAGCCGCAAGTACACGAGTCGTGTGCAATATAGATTATGCAAGTGCGAGGTCAATCCAAAGGAAATTGTGCCGTGAAAGCTAATTTCTATCTAAACTAATTATACTTTAACTTAGTTCTGAATTTTAGGATTTAGTCGTGTAAAAAGATGAATTAAATAAAACTGAAATTAAATCAAATAATAAAAAGGCACTAAGGTCTTTAGGATCCACTTCACCAAATTAAAGTAAACACTCTCCTATTTTAGTTCATACACCCGATAGACAATTAAACCCTATGCATATTCTATTGTTCATATTGAAAAATTCAATGAATCCATCCATTGTACGAACAATACATATCCAATTTAGTTCAAAAGATTTAATGTATCTATGCTTTGCACAAAAGACGATGGATATCCAAAGTAAACCAAAAGATACAATGTATATGTCGGATGAAACACAATAAATATCCAACTTGGGCACAATCAATCACAATTTTCTCACATAATTGAATTTAGCCACTCATGATTACACAAAACATAATTAAATGTATTGATAACATGAAAACTAAGTACTTACAAAGTGAAATCAAGTTCAGAGCTCAAAAATGACAAAAGTTCGAAGTTCAGGACTAAACGACACCTCCCCTATGCATTTACAATGAAAAAGATGGTATTTATTATAAAAAATTAGGGTTTCAGTGCTGCCAAGTCAGACGAGTGCGTTCGATCGTGCACTAGGTGCGCTCGATCACACTCGGGCCTCAGGTCTTTTGCACCCTAGGTGCGCTCGATTGCACTCGGGGTTCAGGTCTTTTGCGGTGCAATTGCACTCGTGCGTTGATGTCCATGCTCGAGCTCAAGTGCGCTCGAGTGTAAGGCTTTTGAGCTCAAGCTCATCTACACTCGAGCGCCAGTGTACTACACTCAATCCTAGCTCCAAAAATGCCTTTCTTCAATTTCTTTGCATCTTCTACATTTAAGCTGCAATTTTCCTTTAGCAACTTGCAAAACACTAAAACACCAAAACATACCAAAACATTAGAAAATATTAAAGTTAAAGGCCTAGTAAACATAAATTAAGGGGTCCAAATATGCAATATTAGGCGCTCAACAACTGGTAGTTAACTTCATGGTTCGTTTCCCAGCCTTATCCCGCGAGGAACTAGACTTAGCGATCTCTATTGCTCAAGAAGAAGATACTTAGCAGCAGAAACATTAAGATTCTATCAACATTAATCATTATAATGAGAGCATCTGATAAGAGCCAAATATTTCCCCTTAATTTATATTAGTTAACCCTTTAACTGTGCCGTTTTCTAATATTTTGTGTCAGATTTGTGTTTAAGTGTTTTGTTGGTTATTGAAGAGAAACTACATCTTAAAAGGGAAAATTGCAAAGTCTTGGAAGAAAGCAAACTTTGAGAAGACCTAGAGAATATGGGTAAATTTAACCAAATCAAGAAAATGATAAATTTGGAATTTCTCTAATTAAAGTCAAATTTAGATTCTGCACATGTCTCAGTATTTTGATTATAACTTTCCACTTAAATATTAGATTGAGGTGATTCTAGCAGTATTGGAAAGCTATCTCAAAATTATACAATTTATTGTGAGATAGGATTTTCCTAATTTGGACGTTTACTATGCCAAAATTGTCTCACAATATGAGAACGCAAATATGGAGGAATCTTATTTCGATTTTAGACTTCTATTTGGACTAGGAGACTGACCTCCAAATTATCTAGGTTTACTAGGGCTTCTAAGACTTCTCTAAGCTTATAAATAGACCTCTTTGCATTCAAGAAAGATAGACAAGCCTGAAGACAAAAATTCACAGCTTTTCTCTTTAGTTTAGTTTTTCGTTAGGTTTAGGTTTTAGTTTTCATAGTCATGTGGAGCTAAATCCTCAACTAAGGTTAGCGATGAAGCCTCACTGATGAAGAACGACATTGCTGTTATGTAAGTTTTTATTGATCCAATTTTATTGAGTTTATTATTTCAATTGTTTTACTCATAATCAATTATGTGGAGTGATTCTTGGATATCTCTTGTGATTCTTGGATATCTCTTGTGATTCAAGGATAAATGTGATGATTTGAGATAATTTTATATGATTGATTGCTTGGTTTTTAACACATAAAATTTGGATATCCCTTGTGATTTGTGATGTACAAAAATAAAAGTACTCACAATAGAATAAATCGTTTGCAATACAGTGTTGCGCAAGTGCGAGGTCGATCCACAGAGAATTGTGTTTTGTAAAAATCAATTTCCTAATTAAATTGACTTTATCTTTACTTAGTTCCGAAATTTACGAGGGTTTGTTGTGCAAAATGAAAATAAACTAAAAATGAAATTAATTAAGTGAATGATAAAAAAAAAGGTACTAAGGTTTCTAAATCCACCTTATCAAATCAAAACTCACTCTCATGTTTTGTTCATACATTCATCAAGAATTAAACCCTAAGCATTCTCTATTGTTTTTATAAAATCCTATTGAAAGATTCGACTAATCCAACTCTATTACAAAAGACAATGAATATCTAACTGAGATCAAAAGATTCAATGTATTCGTTTGAACAATAAAAGACAATGGATATCCAATTTCAATCAAAAGATTCGATGTATCCGTTGGATGAAACACAACGAATATCCTATATTTTAACAATTCTATAAACAACAATCAATACAAGTTTTGTCACATAACTAGATTGAAACGAAAATACTTTATATCAAGTTTAAAATTGTATGAACAAAAACATGAGAAATAACGAGTTAATCAATGATGAGGCTTCATCTTCAACCTTAGTAGAAAGTTTTAGCATCTCATGATAACAAAAGACATAATTGAATCAATTGAAATCATAATAAAACTAAAACTTACAAAGGAAAACATTCGAAAAGCTCAAGAACAACTCTAGGTCGAAGTTTTGGATGCTACGGTGCCCCCTGGTATGTTTACAATGCAAAAGATAGTATTTATAAGCTAATTTTAGAGTGCGCTCGATCGCACTCGAGCATGCATTTCCATATTTGATGGGTGCAAGTGCGCTCGATCGTACTATGTGTGCGCTTGAGTGCTGATACTTCAGGATTGGCCAAATCTTGTGAAATATGAATTTGTAGATCTTCGAGTTAGTTTTCCAATGACACCAAATAACTCCAATCGGAGTTCTAGAACTCTAGATATGGCCGTTTTGGTGGGACTCGTTGAGTGCGAATCATCGCTCGACTCAAATTTGCTTCCAATGTTCCCTAAACTGTCTTAAGTCCCATAATTAATGTAATTAGCCCCAGATATACCTTAGCAACTTGCAAAACACTAAAACACCAAAATTAACCAAAAACGCCAGAAAGTAACAAAACTAAGGGTTTAACAAATACAAGTTAAAGGGGTCCAAATATGCAATATTTGGCATTCATCAATTTTTTCTACAGATACATCTGGTGTTTCAATTGAATTTGAATTCCTTTTGTGATTTGGTCAATGAATGGATACATAGGATGGTTTTGATTAATTCTTTGAAGCATAGTAAAACATATCTAAGATTTTAATTGTGAGAACTTCAGATTGATATTGATGAGCATAGAATATGTTGTTATGATGCGGTGAGTGTGAATTCCCAAACCTTAGTACCTTTGTCTATTGAGTTATTTATTTTATGTTTACTCTTTTAATTTTAAAAACCCAATTCAAAACCCTTTTTGGAACTAGGTTAAGATTTAATTAGTTTAAATATAAATTGATCTTTTAAAAATACAATTCTCTATGAGTTCAACCTCGCACTTGCAATTCATAAACGATTTGTGCACTTGCGAGTTAAATAAATTTGCACAACAGCATCTACCAATCATCATCATAGTAGCTAAAATCATACTATACATATCATCGTTACGAGGGACCCATACTATACCTTAATATAAAGGCATGCCTTAAAACTCTTAAGTCTATAGTATCACCCATAAGTACTAGTTACCATGAGTACCAGCCTAATCTTGCAATAAGTCCTCAAGTATCACCTAGATCAAGTCCTCCACAATAACCGGATGCTTCGTGATATCCATATTCTATTAAACTATCTATAACAGCAAAGATATACGTATGAGGGGGGAAAGAGGAAAATAATACAAGGCTAAGTCTGACTAATTAATGAGTATAAATACATAAGAATTATCCGTCATTAAATGGTGAACTTAGTTGTTTATAAATCACATGCAACACTACGAGGTAACAATTTGTCATGGATGCAATAAAGATATAGTATACAATATGAGAATCATGTCATAGTTCAAACGTATGGTTTACTTGAGATATTACCCCTTCTTGGTAAGATTGGTGTTGTCCCAAGGGACCTGTAATACAATACCGATGCCCCAGAGGTTGTACGCTACCGTCTATCACTAGCAACTCGATTGAGTCCAACCTCAGGTGACCCACGCTACTAATGATATCTATCTTATAGTGACCAACAAATCAAACATAGTTGCGCTAGTCATGAATAACCATTGGATTCAAGGCCTATATAAACATACACACATTTGACCATAGAGTTAACCTGTATAGTAAGCCCATTACCGTTATCCCACACGTGCCAATGTACCATGACATTGTTGCAATTAATCTTATATGTCTTTTACATGCATGTTTTTACAAGTCTCATCATTTGATTATCTTCTTAATCAACATACGTTTTTACAAAATAGAGTTCATAGTAATTCAAAATTTATTTCATGATGGTTGTAAATATGCAAGTTTGATATATATAAAATAGTCATGCAATGCGGAAAAAGTAATAACAAGTATTCATGTGAGTTTGTACTCACTTGTGTCGTAAGTCTCCTCCATAAAATCCTCTTAAGGCTCCACAACTTCGAAATATGAGAATAGACTTATCATTAGTTCTAAATTCAAGCTAAAACATGCCTTAGACCTAAATATGTATGGAACATACTTTCTGCCTAACCATTGAATGTTCGGTCAAAGAGGCATGAACATTCGGTCATGATATCGAACGTTCTGACAGAGAGAAACGAACGTTCGGTGTTGGGCAGAAAACCCATTTCAACTAAAAAGCCACTAAACCACCTCTAAGCAAGTCCTAAGGCCTTATCATGATCTCTAACAAAATACAAACTCAAAATAACATCCCTATACAGAAGAAACTACGTCAAATATTATCAAAACGTTAACCCAAGCTTAAACCAAAATTAAGGCCAATAATATAACTCAAAATTACCAACTAAGCTAACTATGAAAAATAGTTAAACAAACTAGACTTAGAAGATTGCCTCCTTAAAACAAAGCCTCCAAGAAAGCTCTCATTCCCCTTCAAAAACTAGTTTATCTTTTAGAAATGCTCAAACCTATGATTGTCATAAGTGATTTGAGGTGACTGTACATATTATTCTTTGTATAATCTTAACTTTCAAAGTGCAAGAAAAAAAACCCAACAAAATTAAAAATTGATGTGGCCTTTTTATATCAAAAAATATCAATAATAAAATACCACTCACAATAGTACGAATCCTCATAAGATAGGGTTATATTGAGGTGTCTAACCTCAAGTACTGTGTGAATGTTGTTATTAAGCTTTTCAAGATTAAATATAACTCAATTTAAAAGATGATTGATTTGATTGTTTTTGTTTTCTAAAAATAAATGCATAAAAGTAAAGATAGATGATGAGATAGAATAGGGGGTTGATTTCACCACTAACCACATAACAATGGTCATTCATAAATTAATAAGGGAAATTCATACTATGCATGATATAGGGCTCGTCTCAGTCGAGTAATCAAGACAATACATCATTAAAAAATAGGTATAGTCCATCTCCAGTTGGCACAAACCGTCCATCTAACCACAAAGATGCCGTACAATCCATCTTTTCTAGGTATGAATTATCTAATTCCTTAATAGGCTACACATAATCAAGGGAATAGTATAATCCATCTTCGGTTGGCACGAACTATCTACCTAAATTATACTAAACTAGAGTGTAGTACAATCCGTCTTCCCTAGGCATGACCTATCAAATCCTATTGATCATGTGTCACTTAAAACCATTATATAACAACTATTCACATAATCACAGAAAATATGAAGGATTGAGTTTAATCAATATAACAGACTTTTTAAGACAAGATAAGAATTTCACAATGATAGAATATAAACATTAAGACAAATTCTCACAATTATACAACCATCATGCATATCGAAAAACCTAAATTAAAATATAGTTAAACTATTGTTACTTGAAAAGGGCTACATCAACACCACGTTACAGAATTAGCAACTCATCGAGGGGCTACGATGGCCTCTTGTCATGTTACACTTCTCTTCAACTCTTCAAGCCTCAAAGAAGATAATTTATGTCTAAAACTAAGTACACTCTCTTCAAGGCTTAGATGTCTATTTATAGGGTGTAAAACAAACTCTAGAATCCCTAGGAATCCTAGAAAAATCGTACTTCAGTTTCCTAGTCAAATTAGGAAGCAATCCTGGTACAAATCGGAATAGGATTCTGTCAAATTTGCATTCTTATATTACCGGATGATTTTGGCATATTAAACATTCAAATTAGGAAAATCTTATTTCACAATACTTTGTATTATTTTGAGTTAAATTTCCAATGCTATTGGTTTCACCTCAATCTGATACTTGAGTTGACAGTTATGGTCAAAATTTTGACATGTGCAAAATCCAAAATTTAATCCAATCCGATTTTGACTCCAATTAAAGAAAGAATAATGTTAAAGTCACAACATAGACCCAACAAAGACCAAACTTCTCTCCTACGTGTTATTTTTTTTTAAAAAAAAACAAGGTTTGGTGTTTTGAATTCAATTTTGTTCTTTTTTTAATTTTTTAAATGACACGTAGGAGAGAAGTTGGATCTTTGTTGGGTCTATGTTGTGGCTGTATCACATCTCTTAGAGAAATTCAGATTTAATCTTTTCCTTGATTTGATTAAACTTAATAACATCATATAGGTCATCTATTATGATTAGATTGGCTTAAACACATCTTCTAGGTCTTCTCAAGGTGTGTTTTAAGCACAAAATCAATAAAATTTCTTGCATCTTTATTTAAAACCTGAAAACAATAAAATAACACAAAATCAAACAAATAGCAATGCTAAGAAACTAACATATATGAGTTAAGGGGTTTGAATGTGCGACATTCGGCACTTATCAGTTTCATATAGATTTCGATAAAAAAAATTTCAAAGTGTTGTGTGATTTTAAACTAATGAAGCTCCTGGCGAGACTTCAGAAGCTTTGCACTTACCTATTCTTTTCGGATGTAAGAAAAAAGAAAAAAAAGGAAATCTCATGACAACAGTACAAAAACAGTTTGGCCATTTCCTCTGTTTTAGCTTCGTAAAACAGAGTGGGTTGCCCACGTTTGAAAACTTGAAATGAATAATGCATACAACTTCTATTTTGAAGAGAGTAGTAACATGTGGAATGTAAAGGATAACTCTCACAATGACTCTCCAACAGACTTGAAGTCACACGTAACTCTCATCAAGACTCCTCAACCAAAGTGAAGTCAACTGTAGCCCATCCCACTTTATAGAGCGAAGTTATCAAGGTGCCATTCCTCAACTCTGTAGCACTCGAAAGCAGGACATAATACACTTCGTGGAGATCAAAGTTGTTGCTACCACAGCTCTCTAGTACATGTCGTGCGAGAACACCTAGAGTTCCTTGAAGTTCAACTGCGACATGAGGATATACCGAGAGCAGCACTACCCGTTGCCCCATGAGGTGCTCTGATGTCGGGTCCCCACACTGCATGGCTACAAATTGCCTTTCCATTGACTGAAGAGTAGGGATTTGTTGTGCTACGCGAGAGTAAGGCACACGTGGTTGACGGTGGAGAAAAAAGATGGGTTTATTGGGAAAAGTATTGCCATTAGCAAAAATAGTGCTGCAAGTAAAAACATAGCATTTGGGGACATTTTGGGGATTGAAAATGTCAAGTTGGAGGTATTTTGGAGACATTTACTCCTAAAAAGTCACATGGGATGCTCGTGGGTCATTTCCCATAAAAAAAAGGGATTTGAGTAACGGATGGGTAACATTGACAATTTTAGAAAATTAGTGATGGTATATTGTTGATTTTTAAACATTGGAGGCAAAATAAAATTATAAAAAAAAAAAAAAAAGTACAACTTTGGGGAGGGGGGACTAAAATGTTTTTTTCCCTAATTAAATTTACTTGGAATGTTACTTGTATTGTGCTCAAACTAATTAAATGGTAAGTTGAATTTACAATGCCAAACTAATTACCAGAGTATACAATAGTGGAAAGTGTAAATAAAAGATGTGAGCAAATTAATCCTGAGACCTTAAATAGCATCAGGCATTATCAACATAGACTTATGGATTCCAAATATAAACTACCATAGCATTACAATTAACTAAGATCTAAGCAAAACCTAAAGAGGTAAGCCATTCGCTCGACATCTTCATCCCAACAAATTTCTCACTCTATAGTCTAGCAACCTACTAATTTGAAAAATTCCACAAGTGGAACAAAAACAACTATGTAAGTCCATGACTCAATAATTAATTATTGTGAAACTGGTTTATGTAATGAACTTGAAGGAACATTTCGTAACCATCAATTATTAAATGTGGCTTTTCAAACAAAAAAAAATTATTAAATGTGGGTTTTCTCAAATGATATGTGTTGCCTTCATTATTGTGCCATTAAAATGTGATTTATTTTAAGAAAATGAGTGACATAATTCCAATGACAAGTCACTTATGTTTCAATGCGAGAAATCATGCGTTATACATATACAAATATTAATAGTCATAGTTATCCTCAATATGATCTACAAGTATTAATTATGTGATCGTACGATGCAAATATTGTTCATTTATTGCGAACCATATAATAAGCAAATTCGCGTTTGAAGCATTTATAATCACGTTATAAAAATCAGTAGGCTCTGGACATATTATTTGAAAAGTAAAGCATGCTCAAGTCACTTACTTATTTGAGCATTTACTTACCTTAGACAATTCTCCTCACTTACGGCATCTTGATCACCAATCACTACAAATCATGCTCTAATATTAGACACCATAAGATAAAAATACTAATCTCTCATAAGTAGACATAAGTAAAAACCTACCTTTGAGAACTTGGTTGAAAAAAGCTATTGGTCTCTGATTCTGCATTAACACTGCCCCAATACCTTTTCATGATGCATCACACTCAATCACGAAAGGCCTAGTGAAATCTGGTAGCACCAAAACTGGAGGACTAGTCACTGCCTTCTTTAGTGCAATAAAAGCTTGCTCAGCTAACTCACTCCAGATAAAAGGCATTCTTCTTCAGCAAATCTGTAAAAGGTGCTGCAAATGTGCTATAACCTTTAATAAATTTGCGATAGTAACCAGTCAAGCCAAGGAATTCCCTCAAAGCCTTTAAATCTTTTGGTAATGGCCATTCAACCACAACACTCAGCTTCTTACCATCAACTTTCACCTCATCAGCCGAAATGAGATGCCCTAGATAATCAATCTCAGCACACCCAGATTTGCATTTACTTCTCTTAGCAAAAAGCTGATTAGACCTCAATGCCTCCAATGTTAATTTCAAATGCTGAAAATGGTTATACAAACTAGGACTGTAAACCAAAATGTCATCAAAGATCACCAAAATGAATTTTCTCAAGTAAGGTTTAAAAATATCATTCATCAAACTCTGAAAGTTGATGGAGCATTTGTTAACCCAAAGGGCATAACCAAGAACTCATAGTGTCCTTCATGAGTCCGAAAAGTAATCTTAGGCACATCTTCAGGTTTAACTCTGATTTGGTGATACCCTGACCCCAAGTCCAGCTTGGAATAAATCCTAGAACCATGTAACTCATCTAACAACTCATCAATCACAGGAATGGAAAACGTATCCTTGCTTGTCTCATTGTTTAGAGCTCTGTAGTCCATGCACATTCTTCATGAACCATCAGCCTTCTTAACCAACAAAACTGGAGATGAAAATGGGCTTTGAGAAGGTCTGATAACTCTAGTTTCTAATAACTCCTTAACAATTCTTTCAATTTCTTCTTTTTAAAAATAAGGATATTTGTAAGGCCTCACACAAATTGGTTTAGAACCAGATTTGAGGAGGATTACATCGTCATGTGACCTAAATGGTGGTAAGCCTTTTGGTTCTTCAAACAAATCAGCAAAGTCACCTAATTAGGCTTCCAACTCATATCCATGTTCAACCAAACCAGTATCAACCACATTGTCCAATAATTGTAGCCATAACCCCTTATGACACCCTTCTCTCACTCTTGATAATTATGTTTCCTCCCAAAGGTTTGGAGCAGCTAAACCTTGTAACAGAAATGTCTCTTTAGCAATAGTCCATGGTTAGAGCCCTAAAGTCCCAAGTAATCGAACCTAAGATTACTGACCATTGAATACCTAAAACCATATCACAGCCAGCTAAAGAGAACACTTGAGTATCAGTGAAGAAAGAAAATCCACTCAACTATACTAGAACCTTTAGGCAATTACCTTCACTGACCACTAGTTCCCCATTAGCTACCCTCACTCTAATCCTTTAATCTTTCTGAACTAACAAGTGAGCTTTTTTGCAGATTAAAGTATCTAAAAATTGTCAATGAGAATCACAACCTCTTGACCCCCTATCCATCCTATTACCCGTATTGTTTTAGGATGTAAGCTTCCAATAATAGCATGAAGATAAATTTCAGGCAACACTTCATCATAAGTGAATTCCATCACATCATCCCCTACTCCTCCAACTTAGTACTTCCCTCCCCCAACTCAACAGACTCAATCAAAAACAATTTTGGGGTTTGACACTTATGGCCATATTGCCATTTAGAGTCACAATTATAACATAACCCTTTCTTTCTCCTTTCCTCCATCTATGATTGAGAAATTTTTTGAACAGGCATGGTAGGTTTCTGACTTCCTATCAATTGTTGTTGAATGCTAAACCCCCCCCCCCCCCC
>CM017322.1:19753136-19795254 GCA_006937295.1 Carpinus fangiana
GGAACAAATTAACATTAATTTTTCAAAAGTTTAGTTTTCAAGATGGTCATAAGACAAATAAAATAATCTGATAAAATAAATAACATTTGTTTTTTGTATCTTTAGATTTGAAGAGGAGGTGTAGAGAGTTTGATGCTGGAGACTTTTTTTTATTATTTTGTTAAAATTTTAAAGAAATAGAGAGTTTGATGCTGGAGACTTTTTTTTTTTATTTTGTTAAAATTTTAAAGAAATAGAGAGTTTGATGTGGATGCTCTTAAGTCTCTCAAAAAATGATGTGATTATTAAAATCACAATTTAATCAAAATTCAATAATGATCAATTACAAGCCCAGTGACAATTTTAATTATCACATTATTTTTTGAATGACTCTAAAGGAACTTATAGCATTACTCAATTAAGTCTGGATAGTTGTTTTCTTTTTTCTTTTTTTATTTTTCCGAAAGCACTTGGAATCTTGAACAAGGGGAATTTTTTTTTGTTGATGCATTTTTATTTTATTTGCTTAATTTCGGACGCAGCCCCACCTTGACATTGCAAAATGTTGACATTTTTGGTCATATGCATGCACACAATGGCCATGCATGAATTAATCCAAGCCTTTAGTGGATTATTGATGACGCAATAATTAAGAGCCATCTCATCGAATGACATGTGATCGATCAACAACCCAAAATTAATTATCATCGCATGATTCGCATGCATGTGTATATATATGTGTGGTTCTCTCAACAAGGTTTTCTCATCATCTTCACAAAACTTTTGGAAGAAAATTAAAGCCTCCCTATTCTTGCTCTTGTGGATTGTCAGAAATGGCTGGTATTTCACGAGAAAATTGCACATTCACTACCTTCCTTAAAAAATTTATTACCCCATTCTCGCCGCCTCTTCCACTACAAGAGAAGCTTCCAAATGACATGCGGGGCGTTATATTGGTGGCCGTTGCTTTGATTGCTGCAGCTACCTTCCAAGCTGGAGTCTCTCCTCCCGGCGGAGTTTGGCAAGATAACAATGACGGACACATCCCGGGGAGGGCAGTATACTCTTCTCAACCAGTACCCTTCTATTTTTTCTTGATTTGCAACACCATGGCCTTTTCTTCCTCAATCTATCTCTTACTATATCTTACTTTTGGGAACCCTTTCTTCTTAGAAGTATTGGTTGCCACTTTCTCAATGTCCGGGACTTATGCATCTGCTGTTTTTTCCATTACACCTTATGAAACTGGCACGTTTCGTCTCATCGCTCTTGTTGCACTTCTGCCTATCACACTACGGATGGCTATTTATTTGTTGTGCTGGATCATCTCGAAATCATCATGCTGTATGTTCAATGTTCCATGTTATTATTATTAGAAGTAATTTCATTTTAAACCTTTAAATTACTACGTAATTTGATAAGTCTCTCCAAATTTCAAAACCTTTCAATTTTAACATTTGAACTTTCAATTACAGTTAATTTGGACACCTCCGTCAAATTTTAAACGTTAAAAGTGAGATAATGGCTTTTATACCCGTAATTGTTTTTTATAATATTCCAAATTTACCCTTAATTTCAAATTAAAAATTAAAAATTAAAATAAAAAAGTAAAAACGAAAAATCAATGATATTTTGGTTTTTTTAGGTATTGCCGTCAGAAGTTAACGACTAAATTTGATGGAGGGGTTCAAATTGACTGTAATTAAAAGTTCAGATGTTCAAATTGAGAGGTTTTAAAGTTTGAGGGCTTGTTAAATCACGTAGTAATTCAGGGGTCTAAAGTAAAATTATCCTTATTATTATTATTATTAATATTATTATGTGAAAATAGTATTTGTTGAAGATATATATGTTACAGTTGCAGGCAACGGATGCATTGATGGATGCATAAAAGATGTTGAACCTGTTAATTCATGCCCTGTTTGCCAGTTCTGTGAGCATCACACAAACCAATTGGTACCTGCATGCCCTAATTGCCGGTTCTGTGGGAATCACGAAAAGCAAATGGTACCTGCATGCCCTGATTGCCAGTTCTGTGAGAATCACAAAAGCCAAATTAAAATTGTCAAACTCCCGTACGTTGGAGCTAAGGAACACACTGGGCCAAACACGGTCTAGGATGGAAACGGCTGTTGTTTGCTTATATATATATGTGTTAATGTTATAATATTTGATATTATTCTATTTTATTATGTTTCCTTATATATTTTAGGGTTCTTGTCCACTACTTCTCCTCTCTCTATAAATAGAGAGCTATGTAACTTTCACCTTCCTCACATTCTCCATCTTCATGAAATACTGTAACATCTTGTTTCTGTAAATTAATTGTCCGCATATAATGATATTGTATCTGTTGATTTTCATGCCCTTACTGCTTTTATGTTATTAACATGGCCTTTTATCTTATGCCTAGTTCGGTTTCCTTATCAGATATTCTCCTCAACCTTTCTTTGTTGAGCTTACCAACCTTCAATGGTGTCAATGTTTTGGACTTGCGCACCCTGCCTTTTTAGGTGGTTCGACGGGTTAATTAAAGCTTCAACTTGGCCTTCCTTTTTTGCTTTGAAAAAAGCTTCTGGTGTTTGTTCATCTTGTCAAGCAGCAAGAGCCATAATCTGCCTTTTTTTTTTCTTTTTTCTTTTTTTTTTTTTTCTCCATTATGTATCGTTTCTAGATAATTTTAGTAAATCATGTTGGGTTTTTTCAATTGCATGTTGCAAAATTTAATGTCCATTTGTTTGTTTTAAAATTTGGAAAAAGTACGCATACCACACGCTNAAAATATGTTGACATTTTTGTTCATTTGCATGCAGACAATGGCCATGCATGAATTAATCCAAGCCTTTAGTGGATTATTGATGACGCAATAATTAAGAGCCATCTCATCGCATGACATGTGATCGATCAACAACCCAACATTATCATCGCATATGTGTATATATATGTGTGGCTCTCTCAACAAGGTTTTCTCATCATCTTCACAAAACTTTTGGAAGAAAAATAATGGCTTCCTATTCATACTGCTCATTCACTATCTTCCTTAAAAAACTTATTACCCCATTAAGGCCGCCTCTTCCACTACGAGCGGTGCTTCCAAATAGTGACATCCGAGGCTGTATATTGATGGCCGTTACTTTGATTGCTGCAATGACCTTTCAAGCCGGAGTCTCTCCTCCCGGCGGACACATCCCGGGGCGGGCAGTTATCACTTCTCAACCGCTACCCTTTTATTTTTTCTTCATTTGCAACACCATGGCCTTTTCTTCCTCAATCTATCTCTTACTATATCTTACTTTTGGGAACCCTTTCTTCTTAGAAGTATTGGTTGCCACTCTCTCAATGTCCGGGACTTATGCAGCTGCTGTTTTTTCCATTACACCTTATGAAACTGGCACGTTTCGTCTCATCGCTCTTGTTGCACTTCTGCCTCTCACACTACGGCTGGCTATTTATTTGTTGTGCTGGATCATCTCGAAATCATCATGTTGTATGTTCAATGTTCCATGTTATTATTATTAGAAGTGATTTCATTTTAAATCTCTAAATTACTGTGTGATTTGATAAGTCTCCCCAAATTTCAAAACCTTTCAATTTTAACCCTTGAACTTTCAATTGCAGTTAATTTGAACACCTCTGTCAAATTTTAAACGTTAAAAGTGAGACAATGGCTTTTATACCCGTAATTTTTTTTTATAATATTCCAAATTTACCCTTAATTTCAAATTAAAAATTAAAAATTAAAATTAAAAAGTAAAAATGAAAAATCAAGGATATTTTGGTCTTTTTAGGTATTGTCGTCAGAACTTAACGGCTAAATTTGACGGAGGGGTTCAAATTGACTATAATTAAAAGTTCAGATGTTCAAATTGAGAGGTTTTGAAGTTTGGGGACTTGTTAAATCGTGTGGTAATTCATAGATCTAAAATAAAGTTACCCTTATTATTATTATTATGTGAAAATAGTATTTGTTGAAGATATATATGTTACAATTGTAGGCAACGGATGCATTGACGGATGCACAAAAGATCTTGAACCTGATAGTTCATGCCCTATTTGCCAGTTCTGTGAGCATCACACATACCAATTGGTACCTGCATGCCCTAATTGCCGGTTCTGTGAGAATCACGAAAAGCAAATGGTACCTGCATGCCCTGAGTGCCAGTTCTGTGAGAATCACAAAAGCCAAATTAAAATTGTCAAACTCCCGTACGTTGGAGCTTAAGGAACACACTGGGCCAAACACGGCCTAGGATGGAAACGGCTGTTGTTTGCTTATATATATGTGTGTTAATGTTATAATATTTGATATTATTCTATTTTATTATGTTTCCTTATATATTTTAGGGTTCTTGTCCACTACTTCTCCTCTCTCTATAAATAGAGAGCTATGTAACTTTCACCTTCCTCACATTCTCCATCTTCATGAAATACTGTAACATCTTGTTTCTGTAAATTAATTGTCCGCATATAATGATATTGTATCTATTGATTTTCATGCCCTTTATAGAAATTGATAATCAAAAGTGTTTTTAAATGTACTGCCTTACCTTTACATTGGTATAGGCTTTGTATTTATAACTGAAGTTGTTACAATGGATAACAATATTTGAATTCAAAAAAGATATCAAATTACATTTGAATTTAAACTTTAACTACTTTGATGCTTATCAGTTGTAACTGTATAATCTTTATCTTGAGAAGCTTTATCTTGGAGACTCTTTTGAATTTGAACTTGAATATTATCTTGAGATTTATCCTTATCCTTAACACGCCCCCTCAAGGTCAACGGTAAAGGAACGACGTTGAGCTTGAAACGAAGAGATGCAAACCGAGTAGATGAAAGAGGTTTTGTAAATATATCCGCAAGCTGATCTTCTGTAGATAGAAATCGAATATCAAGTGTCTTCTTGTTGACCATATCACGAACAAAATGAAAATCTATCTCGATGTGTTTCATGCGTGCGTGATAGACTGGATTTGAGGAGAGATAAGTGGCACCAATATTGTCACACCACAAAATTGGAGCTCGAACTGAAATTACACCAAGTTCATGCAATAATGATCTTAACCATTGGATGTCAGCAGCAGCGTTTGCAAGAGCTTTATACTCGGCTTCGGTGCTAGACCTAGCAACCGTTTTTTGCTTACGACAACTCCATGATATTAGATTTGGACCAAGAAAAATAGAGAAACCTCCTGTAGAACGGCGATCATCACGTGAGCCTGCCCAATCCGCATCAGAAAATGCTTGAATTAAATTTGAAGAGGAACGTCGAAATTGAAGACCAAATGTCATTGTCTGTTTNTTATATGCCTATAATACCCCTATTCTTTTAACAAATAAAATATTAAAATAATTGTAAAAAAAACTAAACAATTTTTTAAAAAAATACAAAAAAACAATGGGCTTATAAATTAAAAAAAAAAAAAAAGATTTTTGGAATAAATAAATATTCGCCCATTATTTTTTTTTTGTTGGGTGTTTTACAATTATTTTAAAATTTTATTTGTGAAAAGAATTGGGGTATTATAGGAATATAAAAAAATAAGTGGCATTTTTATTGCATTTTGGTAGTTTGGGGGGCTACTTTATTACTTTTTAAACATTATGGGGCTAAATTGTAAATGGCCGGTAGTTTGGGGGGCTTTTTTATATTTTTCCCAAAATATTTTTTATATTAGATTTTATTCTCGACCTCAATGACTTATTAATTGCTCGTAGCCTGTCCCTAAGGGTAACTCAATCAGTTGTAGATCACGCCTAATAAAGCAGAAGTCACAAGCTCGAATCCCCCATCCCCTTCCCTTGCGTGGACATATCAAAAAAAAAATAAAAAAATTGCTCGTAGCCTTTTTATAAATAAATATTATTTTAACATATATTAATATAAAAATATATTTGATGCAGCTTGACTTAGTGGGCTACAACAAATAACATCAATAAAAAAAGGATAAATAATTCTAGATCTTAAATCTATCAAATATCTAAGATTTTTTCTCAAAACTATAGAGCTTATCTATAGTTTGAAGGAAAACAATGAACAAATTCAACTCTAAGCATTCTCATTTATAAAAACTGATTCATAAACACCAACTGACATTTTTGGAGGCTATAAACATATATTTATAGATTCCCAAAATCTTAAACCTAATAAAACACAAAATATAGACTCCCAAAACCTAAAACCTAAAATAAAGGAAATAAACTCGGTTTAAACCCTAAACAAAGCTACAATGCCAGTCCAGATGGGACTTATGGTTGTCCGGATAGCCAAGTACGTTAAAAATAAAAATATCAAAATAACATAGGGCCGTTCGAATGGGAGTTATGGCCATTCGAACAGTGGCTTCTGCCTGACTTCCTTGGTTGCATATGTAATTATTCGATATACATCAATAGCTCATTAATTTCATTCTACTTCTGTTCTCTTTCTTCTCTCTTTTTGTTAGCGGAGCCACTTAAAGGCCTAAAGGGGCACAAAAATTCAAAAAAAATAAAAAATAAAATTGTATGCTTAGAGGATTTATTGATCTTAAGAAGCTATGGCCATACATGTATTTTGTTGACTTTTCAAAATGGCCCCATACGATGATACGAAAGTGAAGCACATTTTTATCTCATGCCCACTTCTTTTCTTTTCTTTTCTTTTTTTTTTTTAGTCGATAGTGTAAACAAATAGTGAATTAGAGCCTGATTTGCGTTAAAAAAAAAAATGAAAATGAAAAGTGACTTTTCTCTCCCAATTTAATGATTTTAAACAAAATGATTTTTTTCTTCAATTTAAGAAGGCATGTATATATAACTCTACCTATTCTTACTTCTCGATTAGTTTTAGAAACCTCTTATGTTATGCAGGTCATCTTGGAGCTTGTTAATTGTTTATTTCATAATGTGAACACCGAGCTTAACTATTTTCATTTTCGCAATAAAATAGAGAATGAATTTCTTACTCTTAATGACGACACGATTTGTTGTCGCTGATATATAATTCTCAGTGACGACTCGTCATTGATATGTGTTTGACGTTTAATTTCTTCTCATTTACATAACAATATGACAACAAAATCTATCTTGTCACTCATGTTTTCCTTTAGTGACGACAATTGTAGTTGCTTCCATAAAATTCGCATGACTCCCATTGGCCGAAAAAGTATTTTACAACGTTGTCATCGGTAATATAAAAAAATTTCACATTATCAGTGAGACTAAAAAATGCCATTGCTTATATTTGGTTATTAGCGACAACCAGAAAAGGTCATATCTTTGATAATGACATTGCGACTAAAATTCTTGTAGTGCATATATATAAAATAGCCAAAATTGAGTCATAATCTAAAATACATATAGTCTAAAAGCATCATAAGTGCTGGGTCAGGGCAAAAGCTCTATGGAAAGGTCAGTAACTTCATGAATTATTGAACCTTAAATTGACTCATATTGAATCTTCTTCTATTTATTTGGCTCTTGCTACAAGAGGTCTAGTTACAACACACTTTCTCATCCTCTGCTCAAAACCTTTCGAGCAAAAAGCCTCCTTATTAAAATGGCTAATCCATCTGACAAGTCTGGTGCTAAGAAGGATGGCAAATTGACAACCTTCCTAAAAAACCTTATTATCCCAACCTACCTGCCTTGTCTCCAACATGAGAAGCTTCCAAATGAAATCCGAAACGTTATGTTGGTGGCGGTTGCTTTGATTGCTGCAGTGACCTGTCAAGCCGGAGTCGCTCCTCCCGGTGGAGTTTGGCAAGATGCCAATGACGGACACATACCGGGGCGGGCTATATACTCTTCTCAAACCGTACCCTTTCATTTTTTCTTGATTTGTAACGCCCTGGCCTTCTCCTCCTCAATCTATCTCTTACTCTCGCTTACTTTTGGTTACCCTTTCTTCTTAGAAGTATTAGTTGCCACTTTCTCAATGTCCGGGACTTATGCAGCTGCAATCTTTCCGTTACACCATATGAAACTGCCAAGTTTCGTCTCATCGCTCTTGTTGCAGCCCTGCCGATCATTATACGGCTGGTGATATGTTCCTTGTCCTGGATGATCAACAAAGGTTGCTTTAAGCATGAGAAAACCAACAAGGAAGCTGAAACTGAGAACTGTTGAAAAGATAAATGCGTACCGTTGAAGTATGAAGACTGATGTTGTTAGGAGTATATCAAGTCCAACGTTGTTAATCATGTTATTGATGTTTAGTATTGGTTGTCGAATAAGTTGGTAGCCTTATATATTTAGGTGATGTAGTGTGGTGATTTTTTTTTTCCTAAATAGTAAAAGATAGGCCGAGAAGACCAGTTATAACTATCCTATCTGAGTGTAACTATAGTAATATCCATCTGCTAAGAGCCACACAGGAGGGGCTTATGAATGTAGACTATGTAATGTGGTGATTAATCATGAATGAAGTATATATTTTTATTAAAGCTAGCTCTAAATAATTGATATGAAATTTCTCTTTTTTGAGATGTGATTATATTTTTCCTATTTAGGTTGACTAAGATCGAATAGCACAATCACGTACGTACAGTATAATTTGAGTTCAAATGGAATATATACACTACTAAAAAAAAGAGGTTTAGTGACACTGATATTTGGGACATTTTTTGCCAAAAAAATGCCCCCAATGACTTAGCAACACTTTACTAGGGGTACTTAGAGAGTGTCAGTTTTTATAGCGACTAGAATATAAATTTGGGACGCTTTTAATTGAAAAATGCCACTAAAATTGGGCATTTAAAACAAAGCGTCTCCTTTTAAAAAAGGGGGCGCTTGCCTAGGAAAGCGTCTCATTTTTAAAAAGGGGACACTTGACTAGGAAAGCAACCCCTTTTTAAAAAGGGGACGTTTATATGCAAGCGCCATCTTTTTAAAAAGGGGACGCTTTCTTAGTCAAGCGTCCCCTATTTTTATATTTGAAATATATATATTAGATGAATAGCTTTTTTCATTCCACACAAAATTTACAAAGTTCTCTCCAGAAGACTCCATGGTAGAAACACCATACAAAAAAAAAAAAAAAACCTCTGCTATACTGTTACAACAACAAAAACCACTAAATTTGAGATGAAGTAGAACTTCATAGATAGCAAGAAACAAACTAAAACATTTCTTTACATCCACAGAACCTCTTATACACAAAAACTATATCTGCTCAACAATTGTACAACCAAAACAGAAAATAGAAGAAATAGGCTTCTCCATATCAGTGGTAACAGTTTGCATTTACAATGAGGATGAACCTTTCTCTTTTTACAAATGGCATAAACCTGATGCCCCATCATCTCTACCTCTCTGAAATTGCCAAAATAACTAGCGGCAACCCTCAAAGAACAAAACAGCAGGCACCATAAACACCACCAGCCAGCAGACTCAGAAAGCAACCCCATCCAAAAGACCTTGCATTGTTTAACGAAGAGACAATGCCAGCCATCATCTAATAACCAACTACAGTTTCTCATCTAAACAATTTGAAATAGAAAATACACATACATGTGGATCGGATGATGTGAGAGTTAACCCCCCTAAAAAGGTGCTTATTAACAATTAGCAGGTTTAAAAAAGTAAGTACCTAACTGGAAAATCTGCATATACAAAGAAACTTGTAAGAATCTAAGATCAACAAGCCTTCAGAAAGCTTAGCCATTTTCATTCCTCCCGAAGCAAGGCAGCACCAATAAAATATATCTATTTAACTAAATTAATAAAATAAACAGAATTTTTTCATCTCATTTTGGAAAAGAAGATAAAGTGGAATAAAACTAACACTTGGTACAATAGAAAGCAAAAACAGGGGAAAGAGATTGAGGCCCAGAGCTATATATATGGTGAGTTAGCTCTTATCTCTTTATTACAACCCCACCTCCCTCCCTCCATTCTATTATTGTCCAATGCATGATTAAATACTGCCAAATGAAATCACAAGCATGCATATGAGCCCAAATTTAGTTCTTCGTATTTGAGATTACCGTGCTGTCAAATTGTGCCTTGGTTGCACCACACTTCATTGCAATAGCAATGCCCTGCCAAAGGACATCCCAAAACAATATCAGGAACTAAATGCACAAACAAACAAACAAAAAAAAAAAGAAGAGGAAAAGGGTGAACTCTGAGAACTGCTATAGGCAACTTGAGCACTGTCAACTCAAGATAAACTAGATCTCTGTTAAACATCTGAATATTTCACTCTATTCTTGAGGAAGTGATGCCCCTTTTTCTCATGGCTGACATGCAAGTTAACTCACACTGTCCCCTAAATGGAGCTTATTATTAAGTTAAACCTAAAACACTGTATATCATCTTCTACTTTGAATGACATTATTACTTATAAAAAATACAAGATCATCAAAAGAAAAGGACTTATAGAAGGCACTCCACAATCTCCATCCATATAATAGATCCCCTTCCCTACTCTCTTCATTTGCAACATAAAAAGTAAATGTCACTGATCAAGACAGTCTCTCGTATGCATAAAGCACATTTGGCCAGAGCTATTTGCTATTAGTGGTTTTTAAGGATTTAAGGGACGAAGTAAAGATTCATATAGCTGTGTTGGAATATAAATTGGAAGTGTGAAGAGATGGTCAATGGAAGCTTCGTTTTCATGTTCTGATATTAACTACCATGTAAGATAGAAAATCTAAACTGCAGATAAACTTCAATAGTTTCTAAAAACATATTGTTATTTATAAATTAAAATATTTATTTTGGATAATTGGAGGACTGGACATTTCTAGAAATTTCCAGGTGGGAAAAAATAATAGTTAGCTTCATCTATCATTTATACATCTTTAGCCTTGTAAAAATTCTAGAATAATACTATTTCACACAAGGGTGAAAAAACAAGACCAGAACTGTATCTCGCATACTATTTGACAGCAGCTGCAGCATTATAATTCAATTGAAGCATCAAGAAATGAATGGAACCGAACAAGGGCTGAGAGGGTAGCAGCTACAAAAGAAGAAAAAAAGAACAGAATATACAAAACAATGCCTATACATATGTGAACATCAAAATGTCCCCTGTAGAGAATCATTATAGTGGAAATAAATTCTAAACAAACGGATATGTTAGATATGTAATTTAACTTGAATAAGCTCAGGCAATACCTACACCAGTCAATCCTCAACTATTTCTCTCTGCTTTTCTCTCTTTCCTTTCACTATTCTTATTTAATCAAATCTCACAAAAGACAAAAATTACAGAAACGAACCTCAACCTCACTTAATCTAAACCTGAGAAACACATTTGTAGATTCTCACAAACAACAAACAAACCAAGGAGATAAATACACATTAACCAAGCATCGACCTTCAATATCATCCATTTTTCACAAAAATAACAAAAAAGAAAAAGAGTGTATATACATGTACATGTATATAGTCAGATAGAGATACATAGAGAGACAGATAAAGAGACAGAGACTGAGACTGAGAAAGAACCTTTGGAAGAGGCATTGGCGGAAGGTTCAGGAAGCGAATCGACGGCGCGGATCATGGACGCCATGGCGACCTTCTTGCCGAGCTGATCATCGCGGTGATCGATGGAGGCCACGGTTCAATCCTGCGGGGCATTTCCTACGGAGGCCGATACCAGAGCTGACGCCGCTGATGCCGCCGCTCTGGAAATGGAAGAAATAGACGACGAAGGAAGGGCGTCATCGACACAGAAAGATCCAGACACCGTCGTTTTTTTCGTAGCTGAGGCCATTGCAAGGGGTTCACGAGCTGGCCAAATCCACCGCAATAGGTCTCAATGCAATCCTCTGACATACAGCAACCGAGCTTAGTGTCCTTGCTCTCTCTACCTTCCTCCTAAGGCCCTGAATACCGAGAAGAGAACAACATATCATTTCATCAGAAAAAATAAAAGACCCAATTAAATAAATAATACGGATGGTCAAGGCCCTTTCGCTCTGACGACCCACTTTGAATCGCTTCTCTCTCTCTGTCTCATCTGTTTCTCTCATGTTGTCCGTCTCTCTCCCTCTCTCTCTCTCTCTCTAGCTCTCTGCACTCTCTCTCACTCCTGGTATTGTGCAGAAGGGGGATAAGGTGACTAGATGAGAGGAAGGTGTTTGAGAGGCCAACAAGAAAAGAAAAAAAGGAAGCGCCCTTATTTAGGGCGTTTGTTTGTTAGGCACCACTAATTAAGGGCGCTTATTAAAAAGTATCTTTAATTAATTTTACTAGAATTTTATTTAAAGGCATTTGACCATTAAGTGTCCCTAATTAAGGGCGCCTAACAGTCAAGTGTCTCGAATTAAAGACATCTAAATAGAAAGTGTCATTAATTAATTTAATTCGATATTATTTAAGGGCGCTTGATTATTAGGCATCCCTAATTAAGGGTGTCTGACTAGTAGGCGCCCCAAATTAAAGGCATCTAAATAAAAAGCGTCCTTAATTAATTTAATTGAGATTTTATTTAAGGGCGCTTGACTGTTAGGTACCCCTAATTAAGGGCGCCTGACTAGCAAGCGCCCCGAATTAAAGGCGTTTGGATATAAAGTATCCTTAATTAATTTAATTGAAATCTTATTTAAGGGCGTTTGATTGTTAGGTGCCCCTAATTAAGGACGCCTAACTAGCAGGCGTCCCGAATTAAAGGCGCTTCAATAGAAAGTGTCCTTAATTAATTAAATAGGGGCATTTACACATTAAAACGTCCCTTTATAGAGACGTTTTATTAAAGTGTCCCAATTCTAAGCGTCATTAAACGTTGTTTTTTTAGTAGTGAAGTAACAAAATATTGTTCACGTGCGTTGGAAGCGCTCTCTGTTACTACGCTTGATCGCACTCAACATTGCGCTCTCTGTAATAGCGCTCGATCGCACTTAACTTTGCACTCTTTGTTAGAGTGATCGATTATTGTGCTCGAGCTGCACTCGATTGCACTGTGTGCTGAAAAGTGTTGAAAGTTTGTTGGGGCCTCAATGTGTACCTTAGTGCTTTAAATAATAGACCCAACGGTAGTGGAAGCCGTGGCTGTTTGGAAAGCAGTTACCCTTGTATGTGAGTTGGGTTTCCAAAGGGTACTCTTTAAGGGAGATGCACTAGAAATTGTTCAAGCTCTGTGTACTGGGGGAAAGAGCTAGAGTCGATATGGTTAATTGCTCGACGATACCCGGGTTAAATTAAACAGTCTCCAACTGTGGAAGATCACATCCGGAGGGAGACGAATGAAGCAAATCTTCGGTTGGCCAAAACAGCGGTTCACCAGTCTTTAGATCAAGTGTGGTTAGAGGAGAGTCCCATGTTCATTCCTGGTATTGTTCTTGCGGAGCAAGTGTAATTCTTGAGAAGTTTTATTTGATGATCCACTTTCAAAAAAAAAAAAGGGTTGTATCTATGTATTTATTTATTTATCTAGATGTGGACCCCAATACAAAAACAGTTAGTTCCGCCCCTGCATACACACATACAATATTCACAAGAATTTTTTTTTTTTTTTTTTGGCATAAAACCCCAACAGGAATACATTTAGTCTACCTTGTAATAGTTTCAAAATTTTATGACAGATATTAATGAAATTGGGAAAAAAAAAAAGAAAAAGATTTACGTTGTGTAGGTTGAATATGTAATCATGTCTAAACTTTTAATTGAGGTGTAATATGGCATGACAATAGTAAAATCGTGTCTTTGTAATTATTTTCTACGTTTCAAAACCATTAGATCTTTCAATTCAAGGGAAATTTTATTTTACTCCCATGAATTTTAACTTTTTTTTTTTATAAACTTAAACTTTTCAGATAACTGGTAATTTAACATGTTATCAAAACCAAAGGCCATGTGATCGAACCTCAACTCCATCATATTACCCTCATTTAAATTAAATATTCTACGTGTTGAGCATCACTTATTAAAGAAAGTTTGAGCCACACGTGAGAGGGAGTGTTAAAGTAATGGCTAAGTGATTAGATTTACCTTTTCATATGAGCTTAAGTTTTTGGGATAACTGGTAATTTAACAGAATTTTCATCACTTTTGCAATGTCCACTCAAAGTTTAATTTTTCTCGGTTTAGTGTGTAAATCTTTCAATTGTTTGTAATCTCACCCATCCGTTAACTTTTATGTTAACATTTCCAAAATAACTCCATTTGTTTTAGGAAAAAAATTGCAAGACTTAAGGCGTTAGTCCGAATTTAATGGTATTTGCAAAAATACTCATATTTCAATCTTTGCAAAAAATAAAAAAATAAAAAAATAAATATTTTTCTCTAAAAAACAGGGGGTGTTTTGAGAATTTTGTTGGAATTTAACGAAAAATCCTAATAAAGGGGGCACTAAAAAAAATAAAATAAAAGTTTAATACACTAAGTAAATTTATAAATTTATAAGAGTGAATAAATAGGCAAAAGAAGGCTTACAAAATAAATAAATAAATAAATAAGGAAAAGAAGGGGTGGGGTGTTTGTCTTAAACTTCGGTAGGAAAGAAAAGAAAAGTCAAGTCAAATAACAAAAATCATGATTGCCGGAGTAATCTCTCCTAACAAAAGAAAGTAAAGCATGTCCTTTGCGCAATCAATGAATATGCCACGAGGTCGTCCCGACCGTTATTCACCTCCACGTGGTTCATCTCAGTCTGACATGTGCATGTTCTGTTCTCTGTTCTAAACAAAGCAAAGACTCCACCCTTGGCAATTGTTATTGTTTTGTTGCTCCCAGCTCCGAATGGCGTGGACATCAAGAACAAGGAAGTTTGCGCTTAGAGAGGGAGAGATTTACAGTGCTCTTGGCGCATTCAATTGGTGGGATGAGATCGACAAGTCAGAAGAATGGCAAAACCGCATTTACCATGCCTTGTGCGTATCTTATGCTGTGGTTTCCATTGTTGCCCTGGTACATTCTTTTCTTCTGCTTTCTGGAAAAATCATGGTCTCCTTTTTAATTAGCTTTCGCAATATATTTGAATTTAGTTTCTACGTTGGGTATGTACCATTTTATATTTATATATATATATATATATATGATTCTTTAAGAATGTATGCGTTTGTATATATTTTATGTTGTCCTGTTGGCTGCATATGATCTTTCTGTAATGATAATGTTGTGTACATAAATGGTGACACTGGCAAGATGCATATGTTTAAGTTTCTTGGGTACGTAGCATTACTCATATATATATGAGTCTCTAAAAATGTATGCATTTGTATATATTTTGAGTTATCTTGTTGTTTGCATATCTTTCTTTAATGATAATCTTGTGTACATAAATGGTGACACTAACAAGATACATATGTTTAAATCTGTTGGGTATGTAGCAACAGTAGCATTACTCATACATATGAGTCTCTAAAAATGTATGTGTTTGCATATATTTTGAGTTATCTTGTTGGTTGCATATCTCTTTCTTTAATAATAATGTTGTGTACATAAATGGTGACACTAACAAGATGCATATATATATATTGCATAATTCTTATATATGGAAAATCTCATCATTTTTTGAAAAACTCTTGTCCCCTAAGAGTAGCTTAATCAGCTGTAGACTACGTCTCATAAAGCGGATGTCACTAGTTCAAATCTCCCCTCCCCTCCCCTCCCCCTCTTCTGTAGACAAGTCAAAAAAAAAAATTACGTTTACTCCCTCTAACAATTTGGACGCAACTTAGGACACATCTTTTCTTTTCTTTTCTTTTCTTTTAATTTTTTTTGATATGTCTGCATAAAAGGAGAGAAAGAGAGGAGAAAAATTCAAATTAGTGGCCCCTGCTTCATAAAGCGTAATCTCCAGCTAATTAAACTACATTTTTGTGATAGGACACATGTCTTGATCTACAGAATTTGCTGATACATAAAATCCTTGGCATAATTGCTTTTCGAAAAATTAGAAAGCGCGTGGGAATAATGTCATCTTGGCTGATTTTCTAGCTGCTTTGGATTCATAATCCTCGAGTTTATATTAGACTGCTCCCTTTCCACTTAATTAGCTTCTATTTTATGCCAAAATATAGGGTCATCTAGCCCTAAGTAGGGAGACTCTTTGATTCCATCAATCCATATGTAGCATGGAATGTAGGCCTATGCCGAGGGAGCAAAATTTAGGAGAGGGGAGGAAAGGGAGCTCTCACAAAATTTTGTCTCCACTTGATTTTCAAAGCCAAAACCAGAATCCTAATTTAAAAAAATAATCTTAAATGGAGTCTCTATTCATTTTATCTATCATACTTTACCAATAAGAAGATTTTTAAAATATTTCCAATGTGTCAAAGTATTTTCCTGAACTATTATTTTTATTTTGATTTTTTTTCCTGGTACCACTAACTTATAAATTAAAAATAAATTCAGAGAATTCATATAAATGGAAAAATTAAAAAAATAAAAAAATAAAAAAACCTCTAAACTATCAGTCGTTTGCAATATAGCCCATAATGTTCAAAATGTACTAAAGTAGCCCCCTAAACTACTAAAATGTATCAAAATGGCCACTTATTTTTTTTATATTTCTATAATACTCATATTCTTTTAACAAAAAAATTAAACAATTTTTTTAAAATACAAAAAAACACCAATGGACGAATGATAAAAAAAAAAAAAAAAGGAATAAATAATTAAATAATTAGTCACTGTAGTTGGTCTAAATTACAAATTGCTTCATGTCGTATTAAAGTAAAATCAATGGGTGAATAAAAATAAATTTTTAACAGAATTTGACCTAGGAACTAAATTGTTTTTTTGGAATATCTCAATAACCGTATCTTTGATTTTACTTTAATAAAACATGAATAATCATTGTAGTTGGCCTAAATTAGTCAATCTAGTTGGCCTAATTATTTATTTATTCTAAAAATATTATTTTTTTGTATTTATTCACCATTTTTTTTTTTTTTTTTTTTTTTGTATTTTTAAAAAATTGTTTGGTTCTTTTTACAATTATTTTATTATTTTATTTGTTACAAGAATAGAGTTATTGTAGGAATATAAAAAAAAAAAAAGTGACATTTTTGATACATTTTGGTAGTTTAGGGGGCTACTTTAGTACTTTTTAAACATTATGGGTTTATATTACAAACGGTTGGTAGTTTATGGGGTTTTTTTTTAAATATTTTTCCCATCATATAAAACTTGCTTCTGGTCTCTTAGATTTTATTAAAAATGCTTGCATTTTGAAAGGAATCATAGTAACTCATTGCAAGCACAATCTCTTCATATTTATACACCTTCCGGTTGTACTGAACTACTTGCTTGAAAAAGGTAAACACCACTTGCTTTTTTCTTAGCTATCAGAATGTTTTTTTTCTTTAGGCTTTTGGGAAAAGATATATCAAAAACCTAATTTTCCATGTACATTTCTCAAGTTTTTTTTTGTTTTTTTGCTTGGCTCTCACCTTAGGCTTATGTAGTATGAAACATTTACTGATCTTGCTAAATTTCTCTCAATAAAATGTTCCTGTTTCATGACACTTACGAAAAAAGTACACTAAACTCAGTTTTGTAATGACTTTTTTGTCTTTAATTTTTAGGTACAACTGGTGCGCATTCATTTAAGAGTACCAGAATATGGTTGGACAACACAAAAGGTTTTCCACTTGATGAATTTTGTTGTGAATGGATGTAAGGGTCCTGTAATAATTGTCATGGTCCTTCCTGAATCTGTTTTATAAGCTTGCTGAAATCAAATTGCATTTTCACAGTGAGGGCTGTCCTCTTTGGTCTCTACAAGAGTGTGTTCCTTATTAGGCCAAAGGTATGTTATTCAGTGTAAATTTTGGTAATCTGAGCTTCAATATTTCTACTTTTAGGATCTGAATATAGCATATTGTTCAACAGACCTAAAAAAAATAAATTTTACTTATTTTTGTGGCTTGGGTGACAATCATCTTCAGTTATTTTCTTCATAAAATTATTTGTGAAATTTTTAACTGAAAAATATATGCTAGGTTGAATGTGTAGCTACTTCTTCCTGGAAATGCCTAGCTACATCTAGTTTTTTGTTCTTATCACCCAAGTCAAGATTCTAAATATTGTTATGGGGATGATTGTAACTATGGCAGAGTTAAATACTAATGATCAAATCCTAATATGCCAACTCTAGTTTTGGATTTTGGGCAACTGATGCTGTCTGGTGTGTCACAATTATATGATATGATCTCCTTGTTGTTACCGTGCACAATAATGATGAATAATATGGAATCGAAAAGAGAGAAATTAATAGAGAATCGAGACGCAGATTTAACGTGGTTTGGCAATGTGCCTACGTCCATAGAGAGTGCGGCTGTATTTTTCTATGTGCCCGGAGCGTTCACTCCACTCCATCTACTTGGCCATCAACTGGTGTTCTAATATAAGACACTAGTTCCAACACTCCTTCACATGAACTCGATAGATAACATGCTTCACCATTTTTTATTACTTAAATTGTAGAGGAATATTTCATTTTGTACTATAAGCACATTATAGATGAATATATATATATTATTTAAATAAAGAAAATGAAAGCAAGTTCTGATTAATATCTCTTTTTGATTGCACTGCCTTTAAACTATCATCTTGGAACAGCTACTCGAAATGATTCTTATGGAACTTCCCGGACTTCTATTTTTTTCAACCTACACGCTGCTTGTTTTGTTCTGGGCTGAGATATATCACCAGGTATTTCATGTAGATCATGATATGAGTTATGAGTAACAATTGAGCTTTGACTGATATTGGTAGACTCATTTTTTGATTGTCAACAGGCAAGAAGCCTACCAGCTGACAAGCTTAGGCCTGCTTATTATGCAGTAAATGGATTTATATACTTGCTACAGGTAAGGAAAAGAAAAAGAAAAAGAAAATGCCTTATTATGTTGTGTCTATTGTAGCTGGGCCATGAAGAAATAAGCCGGATCTATTATGCTTATTACAATGTTTCTTGGTTTCTCAATCATTACTTTTTGATAATTAGATGTGCATATGGATATTCATAAGATTAAGCCCAAGTTCTGCTGCAGTGGAAGCTGCTAAACTCTTTTTTTCAGGTTAATGTTGTTCAAATCATTGTTTTCTATGCCTATCTATTTATTAATGGAATTGGAATTCTCAATAATGCTTTCATGAAGTAGACAAAACCAATAATTTACTGAAGTTGTAAAAGATACTTGTTTTCATGTTTTTTGCAGCTGTTTCATTCTGTGTTGCTCTAGGATTTCTGATATATGGTGGGAGGTAAGAACTTAAACTCGGCAAAAAGACGGCATCATTGTTTCACACAATAAATTAAAATGTGCTCTCATTCTGCATCTTTCATCTCTTCTTAGGCTATTTGTCATGCTGAGGTGCTTCCCCATCGAGTCTAGAGGCCGTCAGAAAAAGCTATATGAGGTTTGTACCTAAGGTGTTTGAGTTGTTCAATAGATTGAAATTGATAGAAGACAATATATCATAGTTATTGTCATTCAATTTGAGGTGGGAAATAGAAGTTTGTCAAAAAAGTAAGACTGATTTACTATGTACAAATGAAGTTGGCCTTACTATCCCCATCAATGATTTATGTAGAATATTCTCTCTTTAGGTGGAGTTTTATATGAATATTTTGCCTCGTTAGCTACTTCTTTAAAAAATTACGGAAAAACTTCACAAAGGATCCCTGAATCACCACGCGATTTGTAAAGACCCTCCCCCTCTAGCAAAAAAATTCAAAACCTCTTAATTCCATCCCCCGAACTTTCAATTTGATTCAATATACCCACCTTCCACCAGTTTCTAAATGTTAAAAGTGATAAAATGATCTTGAAACTTTTATAAAATTTCAAATTTACCTTTACTTTCAAATTAAAAATAAATAAATAAAATTTATTTAAAAAAATCAAGGGTAGTTTGGTCTTTTTAATCGTTTCCATTAGGGGTTTACATCAAAAATTTATGGAAGGGGATAGATTGCATAAAATTGAAAGGTCGAGTGATGAAATTGAGAGTTTTTGAAATTTGGGAGGGTCTTCTCAAAATGCATAGTAGTTCAGGGGTCCTGTGTGGAGTTTCTCAAAAAATTATTGATTTGATACAGGTTGCAAGGAAATGCAGCTAAATTTGACATCTTTATGCATTTCTGAAAACATAATTCATACTTAGATAAGCATGATCGCAACACAACGCAAATCAGAACAAAATGATAAATGAAAAGAATCAAAATCATGTCAAGGAGTATGTTGACCATAATGAGTTAGAATGGAAATTCCTTAAAAGTGTTGGAGCCTAACTTATTTCACTGGCAGGTTGGCAGTGTCACAGGAATTTGTTGCACTTGTTTCTTGATAAGATGCCTTGTGGTGAGTTCCTTCTGATGCTGAAATTTATGCAAGAAACCCAAATGTTCTGTATCTTTGACAAGGACATCTTTATTGGTGTGTGTTGTGTAGCTTGCTCTCTCTGCATTTGATGAGGATATAGATGTTGATGTTCTGGATCATCCCATCCTGAATCTACTATATTACGTGGTAAGTTTCATAAACTTGGGTTTGTTTGGGTTCGCAATTTTAAAAAATTGTGATTTTAAAATAGCGATTTTTAAAGCCACAGTTAAGCATTTGGTAAAATCTCAATTTGGCCTTTAAAATTGTACGTTTTTTAAAACATACCCCCTTCCTTGCAATTTAAAATTGTAATTCTTTAAAAACGCACTCTCAAACAATACTTTTACGATATTATTTAAAATCACTCATTTTGTCTGGGAAATTGTAATGCCAAACATACTCTTACTCTAATATTTTGTATTTATATATGATTACTGGCATGACATAGCAAATACTTGAACCTCCTAATAATACCAAGCCTTTATAAGCTTTCCATTGCTGGAAAATCCGACAATACAATTTACTAAAGTCTATATTTGGGATGCAAGATTCTCTTCTCCCTTCATCTTCATGGATGCCTGTGTCTCATTGCAGTACAAATAACTTTGACTATTAAGGCTCAAGTTTAAATTTCAATAAAATAATTTCCTTTTTTTTTTTTTTTTTTTTCTTTTAGGTTGGGGGTACATAAAAATACAGAAGCCAAGGGTATATATCGATTGAAAATTAGAAAATAAAAGGAAAAAAAAAAAGATAAATCTATCGCTTCAATTAATCACTTTGAAGGGATCAAATGCATCTACACTGAATTTATAGAATAAAGCATTACTTATTTAGGTTTAAAAAAATCTCGGTTTTAGCTTATAATTACAAGAAAATAACCTATTAGGGAAATATAATCAAAATATGCTGATTGTACAACATATTAAGGAAATAAAAAAACCTAGAACTAAGGATTATAGTGTTATATGTTTTCACTATGTTGGACCTTTTCTTTTGGCATAGTTGGTAGAGATTATCCCGTCTGCTCTCGTGCTCTTCATCCTGCGAAAGTTGCCCCCAAGGCGTGTCTCTGATCAATATCACCCCATCAACTGAATCTGTGATCATTTCAATTTAATAGGTGATTGAGATTCAATTATTTTGAAAGTCTTGTGATCTGTTTCAGCTACCACTTAGTTTTGTATGCTATGCCTGCAGGGACGGAGCCAGACCTTGGTATGAGTAGGGGCCAAGGGCCAAAAAAGTTAGTAGGTAGGGGTTTATTGGTAAAAACAAAAAAAAAATCCTTTTTTTTTTTTCCCTTATGTTGGGGGCATGGCTTACACCGGCAACCCCCAACTCCGTCCCTGGATGCATGCTCTCATAAACTTTCATCTCTCTTGTAAATCCTTCTTATTTTTTACTCAATTGAAAGCATCTTTATGAACAGGTTTGGAATGTTGTAGTAGTACGTGTACAACTTTATGATGTGGGACGCCAGACACAAGCCATAGATGAGAGGATGCCTAGCCCATGACCTTGTAATTGAGAGCTGGATCATTATAGGGGTTTTATTTGTTTGCATTTTTGTTTCATTGTCTGTTTTTTAGACTGGTTTTATTATTTTATTTTGGGCTTTATGTTATTTTTAGCTAGCCATTAGCCCAAGTATGGTTAGGGTTAGGATTAGGGTTTTATTCTTAGTCTATTTAAACCTAGCTAATATTGTATTCAACAACTCATGATGAATAAAAAATTTTGATCGACTATTGTTTCTTCTTCTATCTAGTTTATTTTCTCTTCTCTCCGGTGCAACCGACACCATATGAGAGATGGAGGCGTGGGAACCCAACAAAATAATTAGGTGTCGGTTGTCACTATACAATTGACACCACGTGTGTCCTGTTTTAGAGAGTGACAATTTTATCTAAAACCGACACCTCTTAATGGTCTCGATTTTATGTGTAACTAACTAACCGTAACCGACACCTTGAAAAGTAAACCGAAACCATCAAGGCATCAGTTTATTGTTGAACCTACACCCGTTTTCAAGGGGTCACTAAAAAACAAACACTACTTACTGACATTTTTTAAGTGCCAGCAAACTGGTTTTAAATGCCAAGAAAACCCATCTTAGCGTTTAATTGCTGACATAAAGTATACATTGGCAATCCCAGTGTCAGGAAAATTATTTCCTGCCACATAAACTACATGCCAGGAAATTTTAATGGCATATAATTTATGTACCAAGAAGCCAAGAAAATTATTTCTTGGCACATAGTCTATGTGCCAAGAAAACTTGAATTGCTGCGTTTTTCAATTTTTTTTATTATTTTTTTTTTTTATGTAATAGGAAGAAACGCCAAAACGAAATTTTCTATTTAAACCGCCAAAGCATGCCACAAGTCATTTTGCAGGAGTTGAACCACACAATTATAAATTGGAGTATCTATTATGTCTCAATGAGACAAAAATCAAAACATAATCATTGTTTTTGCAGTTCATCTCCTTATATACAACACAAAAGCAACTAATGATCACTAATGATCCGAAACAAAAGTAGATTGGTCACTAATGGGAGTCCACAAGTCGTTTGGATGTTCTATGCAATATTTGATATAATTACATATTTAGTTTCCTATCAGAGAAGCCACGTTTTCTTCAACCCAATAGCATCATACAAAACAAAAGTATATTAAAAAATGGGCAATCCAAAGAAGGTGGGATCATCCTTGGTGGTTGATAGTTGGGCTACTTGTAATGCATTTGTGTTTTTCCCTCATGGTATTTTTCCCAGAGCCAGGTCATGCGAGAAGTGGATGCCGATGACCGAAGAATACGCACAGATCTTATTCCACGTATGCGGCCAAGCTGCTCGTTGCTTGAAACCTTGGAGTATGGGTCATTGAGAGCCCAATAAATGGTTCCCTGTGAGGACCCTTGAGTCGATGATATAGGATTACCATCCTTTTGTGTAAATCATTCAACATACCTGTATAAATCATACCCATAAGTGAAAGCGAACCACCGATTCACTTTAGTAAAAACTCATTCAACATAACGGTGCCCACAAGTGCAACACCAACGTGACAAAACTTCGAAAATGAAACAAATACCGTTTCGAACCAAGGAGGTAATGGAGGTTGAAAAATCTCCCTAAAGTCTATACATTGCTCTAAATCAACACCTAGAGGCAGGATAATAAACCCTAAAAACCAAATGATATGGAGAAATCTACTCCTGCAACCTCTCTAAAGAACAGGGGAAAATGTTGGTTCATTTATCTTCAGGGTATTAACCCGACTAGATTTACATCCAGAGAGAGAGAGAGAGAGAGAGAGAGGGATCACCCATGTAAAGCTGTGATAATCCAAAATAACAAGCTTTTTATGAAACTAAATATCAATTAATGCCTCAACGAAACAATTGAGGACAATTATGGTAGAAACTACAGAGTATTAAATATCAATTAATGACTCAAAGAAAAAAGTGGACAATTATGGTACAAACTACAGTATGACAAATCTGATGTATGTGACTGCACTACCAAGTACACAAAAACATGCTCTCTGTTAACATATGTAAGGACTCTGCAGATAAAGCCACCACGTCACAAGTGAATGCAAACCAATCTCACAAGTCTCCAAGTTCATCTACATCTCTATCAACAGATTTGAATTTCATATCTCAGAGATTATCAAGAGAACCTATAGCTCACAAGGACTCTCATTCAAAGTCACAAGGATTAGATAATGATTGATGCTTTCTTAGATTCAAATTCAATTGTATATTGTTGTTATACTTTATCCTCTGTAACTAAATTACTCTATAAATGAAAATCTTAGCATACGGGTTCGGTATCTTGCCTAAACCCTTCGCTTCACCTAAACTTTCATGGTATCAGAGCATTTTTAGGCATACGCCAATTTCATCCTTGTTCCTGTTTCAATGGCAATTTCCACCAACACTTCCACCAACATCTCACTACCCAACTTCAACCAAAATCCCACAAAACCTGAAAGCAGCAACAATTATTTGAGGTGGCAGACACAAATCCGCCCAGCACTGCGCAATATCGAATTGATGGGCATTGTTGATGGTACTGATCCATGCCCTCTGAAATTTATCAATGATGATGAGGGAAAGGAAATTCCTAACCCAGAATTATGTGTCTGGACCCGTAAGGACCAATATGTCCTTAGTTGGCTCACTACGACTTTGTCTGACTCGGTATTGTCTGCAATCTATGGACTGGATACCTCTCAACAGGTCTGGGCTGCTCTTTCCAACAGGTTTGCATCACAATCTCGCTCCAGGATCACTCGCCTGAAGAAGAACCTGCAGAATTTGAAACAAGGGTCGACTTCATGCTCAGAGTACTTGCAAATTGCCAAGTCTTCAACAGACCAACTTGCTGCCGTTGGTCAGACTGTTAAAGATGATGATCTAATCTCTCTTGTGATGAATGGTCTCAATCCTTCATTCACCAACTTTATCACCTCATACTCGATTGCTACCAGAGAGAAGCAACTCAACTTTCATGTCTTTCATGACGAATTGTTAACCATGAAATGTTACTAAATCAACAACGTACAATTGCTCATGATTCTTCCACTTTTGCCTTGTACTCAGAGAGACCAAGCAGTGGAAATCGTAATTTTCAGAAGAACAGAGGATATCCACAGCCACGTTTTCAATCACACCAACGGTTTGTTCCATAACAAAAGTTTACTTCACAGCAAAGATTCTCTCCACAGCAAAAGTTTCCTCCGAGAAACTTTTCTCAGAACCAGTTCAATTCTCCTAGAAACTTTCCTCAGAACCAGTTTAGCCCAAAACTGAATGCACCGAATACACAAGGTAACTTGGATCCCTTTTCTACCTCTAATCGTGTTCCTTGTCAGATTTGTGGCAAAATCAATCATCAAGCACTAGATTGCTACCACCGTATGGATTACTCTTTTCAAGGACGTCATCCTCCTCCTCAACTAGCTGCTATGGTGGCCCATACCAATTCTGAATATGAGGATCAGCCGTGGCTTGCCAACAGTGGAGCAAATGCTCACATCACTAGTGAGCTCGACAACCTATAGATTCAGAAACCTTTCCAGAGCACAGACATGGTGGCTGCAGGGAATGGCACTGGCTTAGCTATTGAGCACACTGGTTCTACTCTTTTGCACTCTCCCAATTCCTCATTTAAGCTTACAAATATATTACATTGCCCTCAAGTCTCAACTAATCTTCTTTCAATACAAAAATTTTGTGTTGATAATGCATGCTATTTTATTCTCACTGGTTCTCATTACTTTGTAAAGGACCTACGGACCAAAGCAATTCTCCTGGAAGGGAGGAGTGAGAATGGGCTCTACCCGATGCGGTTTGGAAGGAATAAACTCAAAGGAGTCAAGACATTTACTGCTTTCTTAGGAATTAAACATCATCCCTAGTGTGGCACTTTAGATTAGGCCATCCTTCATTTGAAGTTGTTAATCGAGTTGTTAAGGAGAAACAATTACCTGTTACCTCCTCTTCTTTCAATAAAAGCACCGTGTGTATTTCTTGTCAACTGGGTAAAAGTAAAAATCTTCCATTTCATGGCTCTTCTCGTGTTTCTATTGCTCCGTTGGAATTAATACACACTGATATTTGGACATCTCCTGTATCATCTGTCAGTGGTTTTAACTATTATGTGATATTTGTTGATGACTACTCTAGATATAGTTGGATATATCCCATTCATCTCAAATCTGAAGTTCTAGAAAAATT
The DNA here is from genome assembly GCA_006937295.1 of Carpinus fangiana. Lineage (NCBI taxonomy): Eukaryota > Viridiplantae > Streptophyta > Magnoliopsida > Fagales > Betulaceae > Carpinus > Carpinus fangiana. The sequence continues at coordinate 19,779,147 of CM017322.1, forward strand.
CATTCAATTCAAACTCATGGTGGAAAAACAATTCTCCAACAACATCAAACAAATTCAATCCGATGGAGGGGGTGAATATATCTCCATTCATTTTCAATCTTTTCTCACTAAAAATGGGATAGTCCATAGGAAATCTTGTCCATACACATCACAGCAAAATGGCCTTGCAGAACACAAACTTCGACATATACTAGAAACAGGTTTAACACTTTTAGCTCATTCCTCTCTCTCAAATAAGTATTGGGTAGATGCATTTGTTACAGCAGTTTATATTATTAATAGATTGCCAACTCCTACACTCAACTATAAGTCTCCATACTTCAAATTATATTCTAAAGATCCAGATTATCAATCTCTAAAAGTGTTTGGATGTCAATGTTTTCCATTGTTACGGCCATATAGTGCTCATAAACTTGAATATCGTTCTAAGCCATGTGTGTTTCTTGGTTACCACTTTGCTGGTTATAAATGCAAGGATCCCATCACTAAGAAAGTATATTTGTCAAGACATGTTATCTTTGATGAGAATTCCTTCCCAGCAAAGGATATTGCCACTTCTCAACTTCCATCCAAGATAAATGCTAAAGGTGACTCTTCTTTCTCACAATTTTTTCCTTTATCTTCATTGGATTTTATTTCTTCTACTCTGACTAATGTTTCCAGGTCTGATCATGGTGCTGCTACCTCTCCTACCTGTACCAGCAGTCCACCTACAACCCCCGTGGCAGCAACTCCCCATCTTGACAATAGTCCCTCCAGCAGTCTCTCTCCCTCTAGTAGTTCCTCTAATGGTACCTTGAGTAGTTCCACACTCTCAACTATACCTCCACAAGAGCCTTTGTTTGTGTCTTCTGCCCCTCAAAATCAAATTGTCCCCATTCTCAATTCTCATCTTATGGTCACTTGCTCTAAAACCGGTTCTCTTCGCCCTAAACCCTTTCCAGATTATCAAAGTTTTCATTCCACCAAGTACCCTCTTATTAGTCACTTTATTGTCCTGCAGGAAATAGAACCAACGTGCTATAGCAAAGCTAGTGGTGATTTGAGATGGAAAGAAGCTATGAAGCTTGAATTTGATGCTTTGATTTCAAATGGTACTTGGGTATTGTGTCCTCGCCTTGCTTTTCACAACATCATTCGAAACAAGTGGGTCTATAACATTAAAAGGAAGGCAGATGGTTCTGTTGAAAGATTTAAAGCCCGGTTGGTGGCTAAGGGCTTTGATCAACAATGTGGAGTGGATTATACCAACACCTTTAGCCCGGTGATCAAACCTTCAACCATCAGAGTTATTTTATCATTGGCAGTTCACTTTGAGTGGGACATCCGTCAATTAGATGTCTCCAATGCATTTCTCCATGGTGATAAGCGCCGAATGTTGCACATTCAAGCCCCTTAACTCGTATATGTTAATTCCTTAGCATTGTTATTTGTTTGATTTTGCTTTGTTTTTCAGTTTCAGGTCAAATGCAAGAGTTCCATTGGAAATTGGGCTAAAAGGGACAAGTTGGCATCATTTTGTAGCTGTGAACTATCACAACTACACCTGTGATCGATCGCACCTGCGATCGATCTCCCAAAGCCTAGGATCGATCGCAATTGTGATCGATCGCACACCCTGGTGATCGATCGCACTCAGGCGTACACAACACGGAAGTCACTTTTTTACTGCGAAAACTTGGTTTTCAGTCTCCTAATTAGACTAGGAGACTGACCTACGACTGTAATTAGGGTTTTAGGGTTTCTAGGGTTTCCTAGTCCCTATAAATAGGCTCTTAAACATTGTAAAAAGGAGTCGTTTCCCGAGAGTGAAATTCAGAACTTGTCTGTGGAGCTTGGAAGATCATGAGCTGCTAAAACCCCTTAGTGGGGTACCGATGTAACCCTTTCCAAGCACAATGGTGATTTTATTTGATTTTATTTAATTCAATTTATGTATGTTGATTGCATAACAGTGAGGATTGCAACTCTAGATTTATGTTCTTAATATTCAATGCAATTGTTATTCAATTCAAAACCAATATTTGTAAAATTCTATTCTTGTCTTAGAAATTATTTTGCCTATATTGAACTCAAATCAACCTTATTTTCTGTCATTATAAGATTGATGGTTATGCAATGGGTTTTAATAGACATATGATTAATAGGATTAAGATAGGCCATGCCTAGGGAAGACAGGTCGTACTACACCCTAGTTTAGTGTAATTTAGGTAGACGATCTGTGCCAACCGAAGATGGGTTATGCTATTCCATTGATTGTATGAAACGTATTAAGAGATTTTATAGTTTATGCCTAGGGAAGACGGGTCGTGCCACATCTTAGTGGTAGGTGGACGATCCGTGCCAACCGAAGATAGATTATCCTTATCCCTTGATATTGTATTTTCTTGTTCTTTTATAACATGCATATTCTGAGTTCCTGGAATTAAATACGGTTACCATTGTTGTGCGGATCGTGGTGAAGTCGGTACCTTACTTTTCTCTCTCATATATTTACTCTTAGTCTTGCGTTTACTTTTATGCACTTCGAATTCACAAACAATCAACTCTCTTTTGTTAATTAGGTTAAAATTAGTCTTTTGAATTTAGTAACGAAACCCCTACAGTCCTTGAGGTTCGACACCCTCAATATAGCCCTATCCTACGGGATTCGTTCTATTGCGAGTGATATTTTATTATTGATAATTTTGGTCATGAAATTACCACATCAATTTTTGGCGCCGTTGCGAGTGATATTCACTGAGGATGCCTTAAAGATGCGTCTCTTTATCTTTGCCCTCAAAGATAGAGCCAAACATTGGTTCCAATCCTTAGAGCCTGATTCTATCACTTCTTGGGATCAACTGCAACAAGTTTTTCTCAAGCAATATTTCCCCATAGGAAGGACCAATGACACTAGGAGAGCCATCACTAGTATCACCCAGTATGCGGGTGAACCATTACATGAGACGTGGGAAAGGCTTAAGGATTTACTTAGATCATGTCCACACCATGCTGTCCCCAAATGGTAGCTAGTGCAGAGTTTCTATGATGGTCTGACTGAGTCTAATAGGAGTACGGTAGATGCATCTTGTGGGGGAACATTTATGTTAAAAAGTGAAGATGAAGCATGGGCTATGTTTGAAAACTTGAGTAACAATTCTCGTCAGCAGGCTTCCAACAGACTGAGAGATCCCGCACCTAAAGCACCAAAGACGAAGAGTCTTTTCGAAGTAGGGCCTCCTGCAGACATGGCCACTCAAGTGGTTGATGCTATCACCAAGAAGCTGGACCAATTGTTGACTGCTGGCTTTGCTCCTAATGCTGCTCACATAAGCACCCAACCTAAACCATGTTCATTCTGTTCTAACACTATGCATCAGGTAAATAACTGCCCTATTACTGTCAATTACACTAATGTTTCTAATGAGCAAGTCAATGCAGCCTTCTCTAGACCGGGTAATGATCCGTATTCCAACATTTACAACCCGGGATGGAGAAATCACCCCAATTTCTCCTGGAAGAATCCAACTTCGAGAAACTCAACCCTAGGGCAGCACAGTCAAGCTCAATCTAGCAGGCAGCCCTATCAACCATCTTCAACATACCAACCTCCACAGCAACAATACCAAGTTGCCCCACCATCCCGGATAGAATCTAATATTGAAAATCGAATGCTGAACATGCTAGGTGAGATTAACGGCAGGCTAAACACGATGGACGAGATGAACAGCAGGTTGGGTGAGTTGACCGACAAGTTTGGCGAGATGAATCAGACAGTAAATTCCCACTCTCAATCCATCACCAAACTAAAGACTCAAATGGGGCAATTGGCAAATACCCTCAACAGAAGGGAAGAAGGAAAGCTTCCAAGTCAGCCGGTGGTAAATCCTAAGGGACTATACATGGTAGAAGGAAGCACTTCTCATCTGGAGCAAGTTCAAGCTATTACCAAATTGCGAAGTGGAAGAGTGGTAGACAATCATGTGGAAGAAAAGAGGGATGAGCAACTTGAGACCCCACAGACTATGCATCAAGACAAGGGTAAACAAGTAAACATTGAGGTATCTACTCCATCTGCCCCCACTCCAGAGATACCATATGTACCTAAAGCTCCATTCCCAGAGCGTCTCAAAGCACCCTCCCACTTTGGGAAACAAGAAGAGAAGATACAAGACATTATGGAAACCTTCAAGCAAGTTAAGGTCAACATCCGACTCCTAGATGCCATCAAGCAAATTTCAGCCTATGCAAAGTTTCTCAAGGACTTGTGCACTCAAAAAAGGAAGAATCGAAAGCACATTCCTAAGAAAGTTGTTCTCACTGAGCAAGTGAGCTCCCTGATTCACCACAACACTCCTCCCAAATTCAAGGACCCTGGAACACCTACAATTTCGTGCGTCATTGGAAACACTGAGATTGAGAGAGCTCTCCTTGACTTAGGAGCCGGTGTAAATTTGATTCCATACTCAGTGTATCAGTAACTTGGCTTAAGGGAACTAAAACTGACTAGTACTGTCTTGCAACTGGCTGACAGATCCACCAAGAAACCCCGAGGAATTGTGGAGGAAGTCATTATCAAGCTGGACAAGTTCTACTATCCAGTTGACTTCATAGTTCTTGACACAGAACCTGTCCCTTATCCGGAGAAGCAAATTCCTGTCATCCTTGGGCGTCCTTTCCCTGCAACAGCCAATGCATACATAAATTGTCGGACTGGAGTGATGAAGATTTCCTTTGGAAATATGAAAATCAGGCTGAACATTTTCATTGCCTTCCAAAATGCACCTGATCAAAAGGCCTGTTTCTTCTTGGATGCCATTGGAGAAACGGTTGACGACCCACCGCCTGCGTCTTTGTCTAAAGCCCCATCATGGAGAAACCCACCAGAGCCTATGCCCCTGACTTCAAGTACTCCCCCAACTGATGACAACCCCACATGGGACATATCTCATTCAGAGGTTACTGAAGTGGACTTCATTGGGGTGGCAATTTTTCAACAAGCTCCCAGGTTGTCCCAGTTTTTGAGGAACCCTATAGAGACATGATCATGGAACCGGTTCGGGACAAACATCTAGAGAATTGCCATGGTGGATCTCAAGTTCTTTCAGCTAAAGGAAGAAATTCAAGGATATTAAAGGGAATCTTCCTCCTTGTGGAATGTTACATGATCATAAAGAAGAAGGGATGGAAGAGCTTGATTGGACTTTTGAAGGATCGAGGTAAGATCCTTCGGGACTTAGAATTACTTTGAGCATTACCTTATAGGATCAAGCGCAGACCCTATGCACTTGAATCCTCACTTCACCAGGGTACATGATCTCCATCCAGGTTTATTTTACCCATTGTTGTTTCCATGATCTTTTTGCTTAGTTAATTTTGTGGGTCAATCAAAGTGGAAAGTGACATTCTGAGGATGCGAACGATTGCACATCCTTGGGCGATCGTTCGCATAAGTCCCTCCAATAAGGTTGTCGCTACTGAGGAAGCGAACGATCGCTATGTAAATGGCGATCGATCGTCCCCTCGCCATGCGACCATATGCGTGCGAGCGCTTCATCGCATTGCACGGACCATCCTGCATGAGTACGATCGATCGCACTTATGTGCGATCGAGCGCACTCGGGAAAGAATGTCACTCTTCCCCTTTCCCCCATCACTTTACTACAATGTATGCACTTGATTGTTTATTGGTTGGAGTATCAACTTCTTTTTCAGGACATGTGTTTTTAGATACAAGTTTAGGGGTATGGTATACCCACATATGCTCATTCAGGTACTCATATACCCTTAACCTTATTTTTCAATTATGTCCATACATTGGGGACAATGTATGATTTAAATTTGGGGGTATGAGAGACACATTTACACACATTTGTCCTATTTTTGAAAACAAAATGCATGTTCATGTTGTCCTTAAATTTTGGTTGACGTAAAAAAAATTTATGATTTGAGTTCATCAGTGAGCTTGAAATTTTGAACACATGATCTGATGATAGAATTTTTGAGTTTTGTTACTTACTTTAGACAGTTGAGAATTCACATGTTTGATCTGCTCTAACACAAGCACATTAGCACATGATCTGTGGGGTATGACATGTGGTCTTAATGTGTATATCTCTATGTTTTGGGTGACAATGGATGACTTGTTGGTTGAATACATTGGCATATGCATATATAAAAAAAAAAAATGATCATTGATAAGATTTTCACTGAGTAACTGGGCCTCTTGCCTCAAAGCATTGAGCGTTCACATCAAAAGGTGAAGAGATTTGATTTGGTTAGCTTTATAAAAAATTAAAAAAAAAATGATGATAATCATTGATAAGCTTTTCATTGAGTAACTGGGCTTCTTGCCTCATTAAGCATTGAGTGTTCATGTCAAAAGATGAGGAGTTTTGATGTGGTTAACATTATGGCTAGTTTAGTTTCGTAACCTTTTTGACTTGAGTTAGTAAGTTCTTAGGGGTGTCTTTACACCTAATGCCTTAAAACCATCTAGTTTGGAAGTCATTGACTCAACACTCGCTACATGGGTCAATTAGAAAGCTTAAGGGAACTAAACACTGCAGAGCCTAATAATAAAAAAATAAAAAAAATAAAAAAACATGCCATTGTTGTTCATTCTGATAGGACTTCTAGTGAATCTTGAGATATAGAGACATTGCACATTGAATTTGTTTGGAAGCTTCATAGTCTTGTGTTAGTTCACTTTACACCGTTCCGAGCTTGTGATGCCTTAGCTTGCTTCCTATAAGTAATTAGACTTTAAATTCCAATTCATTGTGAAGACGAAGTTTAACTTTTTAAGCTTGCTAATGAATGAAAATCATGGGTTTGAGTGATGCTTTAATTTTTAGATAACATGAACTGTGCATAATGTTTGTGGGTATGATTCCTGGAAAACCCTTACGAGACTTCACTCGTCCTCTAGGGAATTCTTAGGGGTTTAAAAGCCTTGTTGCATATGCTAAATGCAACCGTACATCCCACGAAAGCTGGATTTATCTTTATATTTTTCAGTTTATTTTCTGTTTTGTATTGCTAAGGGACTAGCAATATGTAAGTTTGGGGGTGTGATAAGCGCCGAATGTTGCACATTCAAGCCCCTTAACTCGCATATGTTAATTTCTTAGCATTGTTATTTGTTTGATTTTGCTTTGTTTTTCAGTTCCAGGACAAATGCAAGAGTTCCATTGGAAATTGGGCTAAAAGGGACAAGTTGGCATCATTTTGTAGCTGTGAACGATCACAGCTACACCTGTGATCGATCGCACCTGCGATCAATCTCCCAAAGCCTAGGATCGATCGCAATTGCGATCGATCGCACACCTTGGTGATCGATCGCACTCGGGCGTGTACAACACGGAAGTCGCTTTTTTACTACGAAAACTTGGTTTTCAGTCTCCTAATTAGACTAGGAGACTGACCTAAGACTGTAATTAGGGTTTTAGGGTTTCTAGGGTTTCCTAGTCCCTATAAATAGGCTCTTAAACATTGTAAAAAGGAGTCGTTTCCCAAGAGTGAAATTCAGAACTTGTCTGTGGAGCTTAGAAGATCATGAGCGGCTAAAACCCCTTAGTGGGGTACCGATGTAACCCTTTCCAAGCACAATGGTGATTGTATTTGATTTTATCTAATTCAATTTATGTATGTTGATTACATAACTGTGAGGATTGTAACTCTAGATTTCTATTCTTAGTATTCAATGCAATTGTTATTCAATTCAAAACCAATATTTGCGAAATTCTATTCTTGTCTTAGAAATTATTTTGCCTATATTGAACTCAAATCAACCTTATTTTCTATGATTATAAGATTGATGGTTATGCAATGGGTTTTAATAGACATATGATTAATAGGATTAAGATAGGCCATGCCTAGGGAAGACGAGTCGTACTACACCCTAGTTTAGTGTAATTTAGGTAGACGATCCGTGCCAACCGAAGATGGGTTATGCTATTCCATTGATTGTATGAAATGTATTAAGGGATTTTATAGTTTATGCCTAGGGAAGACGGGTCGTGCCGCATCTTAGTGGTAGGTGGACGATCTGTGCCAACCGAAAATAGATTATCCTTATCCCTTGATATTGTATTTTCTTGTTCATTTATAAGATGCATATTTTGAGTTCCTGGAACTAAATATGATTACCATTGTTGTGCGGATTGTGGTGAAGTCGGTACCTTACTTCTTTCTCTCATATATTTACTCTTAATCTTACGTTTACTTTTATGCACTTCAAATTCACAAACAATCAACTTTCTTTTGTTAATTAGGTTAAAATTAGTCTTTTGAATTTAGTTGTGAAACCCCTACAGTCCTTGAGGTTCGGCACCCTCAATATAGCCCTATCCTACAGGATTCGTTCTATTGCGAGTGGTATTTTATTATTGATAATTTTGGTCACTAAATTACCACATCACATGGCTTCTTGGCTGAAGAAGTTTACATGGAACAACCTCAAGGATTTATGGACAAAGACAATCCAGAGTTTGTGTGTCGCTGATCAGTGTCAAATATTGTATATTGGACCCCCCTTAACTTATGTTTGTTAGGCTCTTAGTTGTATTAATATCTTATATTTTGTGTTGTTTTAGTGTTGTGTTGTGCTGTAGGTCCTTGTCGTGCAAACGTGGCTTAAAGGGAAGAATTGAGCTAAGAGCTATCAACCCTCTACCAGTGCGCTCGAGCGCACTTAGTACAATCGAGCGCACTGCGATCAAACGCAGAGGCCACAATCGATCGCAAGCCATGTCAGCCCATGAAGTCTGCGTTGCCCTAGCCGGCCCTATGCTCCATCGCTTTAACACTTACACTGTGGGCAGCTACGTGTCATCGATCACAATATGTGCGATCGAACCCGAACACAACGCATACGCTCGAACACATGTAGCACTACAACAACACTGAGATCGAACGCGCAGCACTAAGATCGAACGGATGCGGCATTGCGATCGATCTCACCCCCTGCAATCGAACGCACTTCTGACCTGGCAGCACGATTTATTTTGTCTATAAATAGAACCTTACCTCATTTCGTTTATTTTACATTTGGGAGGCCCCTCTAGGGCCTCAAACCCTCTGTTTTTCACTGTAAAACCCTCATAAATTGTCATTTATTTATTTTTAAGTTTTATTTTACTTTTAATTAGTCTCTTTTTCCCATGAGAGGCTAAATTTTCAACTAAGGTTGAAGATGAAGCCTCACCATTATTTTATGTTCATGTCATTATGCTTAGTTTAATGCTTATTCTGTCGTTTAATTTTATGTTTATTCGTTTCAATGCATTTTAGTGACAAAAGTGTGTTGATTGTTGCTTACAAATCGTTAAACGTCAACTTTCGTTACAACCAGAGATACATCGGATGATTCGTCTTCAGACCAATATCCGTTGTGACCTCTTAAAACAGTGTTTGCATTGGTTAGTTCGATAAGATTTTGTAGCAACAATAGGATATGCATATGTGCTTTATCGATAGACGAAAGTATGAACAAAGTGTTAGCGCACAGAGTATGCCTAGTAGCATAGTTGTTGGAAGCATGAACTAGAATGATTATGTGTTAATTAATTGTGGTGAGGTGGATTCTAGGCCTTAGTATTTTTATTTCTTTGTTTTATTGCATTTTAATTAGGTTTTATTTTCTGCACGCCATGTGTTTGCTTTTGGGACTAGGTTAAGATAGGATTAGTTTAGGCGATTTAAATTGGTTTTTACGCAAAGCACGATTCTCTGTGGGATTCGACCTCGCACTTGCACACCCGCTACACTGCATAACGACTCGTGCAATTGACGAGTACAATTAAATTTGGGCATCAGTCGCCTTTGTAAAGCAATTTATGGCCTCAAACAAGCTTCGCGAGCTTGGTTCACTCAGTTATCTACATTCCTACTAGATCTTGGCTTTCAGGTGTCACTTGTGGATACTTCTCTATTTATATTTATCACAGGTACAATTTAGATCTATATGTTAGTATATGTGGATGACATAATACTAACTGGTACACACACTTCAGTTATAAATTTTCTGATTTATAGAATGCAACGTCAGTTCCCACTTAAGGACTTAGGTCCACTTAGTTTCTTCTTGGGTATCCAAGTGACACGTAGCTCCACTGGTTTGCATCTTTGCCAAATGAAATATATTACGGATCTTCTACATTGTACACATATGGATGGTGCAAAACCAGCAAAGTCTCCATGTTCCTCTGGAACTAAATTATCCAGATATGATGGTGAAGCTTTGGAAGACCCATCTATCTATAGACATGTTGTTGGATCATTGCAATATTGTACCTTAACTCGACCAAAGATTACATTTTCGGTGAACCAACTTTGTTAGCACTTGCACTCTCCCATGTCTACTCATCTCTCTGCTGCTAAATGTGTCCTTCGTTATTTGAAAGGCACACTTGATCATGGCCTATGGTACACCAAGAGTTCTTTGCAACTTAATGCCTTTTGCGATTCAGACTAGGCAGGAGATCCTAATGATCGACGTAGTACTTCTGGCTTTGCTGTGTTCTTGGGTAATTGTTTAATTTCTTGGAGTGCAAAAAAGCAATCTGTAGTCTCTCGTTCCAGTACCGAGGCTGAATACCAGTCCTTAGCCATTGCCACTACCGAGCTGTATTGGTTACGAATGCTTTTCAAAGATATTCACATATCTCTTTTTCTAGCTCCAGTCCTCTGGTGTGACAATGTTAGTGCACTTGCTTTAGCTAGTAATCTTGTTTATCACGCACGAACAAAGCATATAGAAGCGGATTATCACTTTGTCCGGGAAAAAGTGCTTAATTGTGACATACTCATCAAGTATATATCTACTTATGATCAAGTATCTGATATTTTTACCAAGGGTTTGTTCTCTGCCAGGTTTCTTACTCTCAAATCCAAGTTAATGGTTGTTGCACCCCCTATTAACTTAAGGGGGGCTGTTAACATATGTAAGGACTCTGCAAATAAAGCCACCACATCATAAGTGAATGCAAACCAATCTCACAAGTCTCCAAGTTCATCTACATCTCTATCAACATATTTTAATTTCATATCTTAGAGATTATCAAGAGAAGCTATAGCTCACAAGGACTCTACAAGGATTAGATAATGATTGATGCTTTCTTAGATTCAAATTCAATTGTATATTGTTATTATACTTTATCCTCTGTAACTGAATTACTCTATAAATGAAAATCGTAGCATATGGGTTTGGTATCTTGCCAAAACCCTTCGCTTCACCTAAACTTTCACTCTCTACATGGTGAAGATAATAAAGAAGAGTTGAAGCAGAGCACAATAACTAGATGGCAGAAATCCATGTGATTGACGATTACATTAGAGTTTTAAAGCAAGTGTAGATGGCTACACCTCCTCATCACCCCCAGTGATTGCATAGTGACCAACATTTCTACCCTTCACAAACAAGGGAAAAGGAAAATTAAGGAACTAAGCATCAAAATTCTAACCAAATAGCCTAGTGATACCAGTATATGTAAACATGTTAACAGCAGTTGCATAAAAATATTACAACAGAACTACTTGCTGCAAAACAAAATTGGCTTGAGAATCTTAAAAGATATTAATGACACTACAATCAACAAATTGCTTTGTTGGCCATATATAGCTAGCACATGAGCTACAGATCTGCACAAGCACATATTATGAACACAAATGCATCATCCTAACAGTGTTTCTCAGGATCCAAATCTAAAACAGTTGAGACCCCACATCAGGATTTGTTTCCATAGGAAATCAAATGCATTTGTTTGATTATAATCAAACTATTTTGGAACTTTTATTTCTTTATATGTAATGTAAATCACTATTCCTTTACAATTACAAAAAGAATGATGATACAATTCCAATCCCAATCCACATCTTGAGATTTTGTCTCAAACTCCTATCTACTGGATTCAACATTGGGTTCTGATCGGTGTCAAATATTATATATTTAACCCCCCCTTAACTTATGTTTGTTAAGCTCTTAGCTTTGTTAATTTCTAATGTTTTGGTGTTTTAGTGTTTTGCAGGTTGTTAAGTTGCATTTAGGGCTAATGCCATCAACTCTAGGGCTTAAGACTGTTCGGGGAGCTTTGACAACAAATTTGAGTCGAGTGATAATTCGCACCCGACGAGTCCCACCAAAACGGCTATATCTGGAGTTGTAGAACTCCGATTGGGGTGATCTTGGTGTCTTTGGAAAGATAACTCAAAGATATACAACTTTGTATTTCATATGTGAGGGCTAATTTTGAAGGCAGTACGTTCGAACGCACCTAGTGTGATCGAACGCACCTTATCTGACCTGGCAGCGCTGAAACCCTAAATTTAGCCTATAAATATCCCCCTTTCTGTTGTAAACGAACCTTACGTTTGGAAAACGCTTGGAGGCACCCCTTGTGGCCTAAATCCTCACCGTTCATCACTGTAAAACCCTCTAAACGTCATTTTATCATTTATTTTATTTAATGCTTTTAGTTTTTTTAATTTAGTCTCTTATTTTCCCTCACTATGGATTTGTTTATGTATATTCATGTTTAGTTTACGTTTTCTGTCATGTAATTTAACGTTTGTTCGATTCAATCACAATCTCGTGAGAAGATTGTGACTGGTTGTTGTTTATAGATCATTTATCGTCCAATATGCGTTGTGATTTATCCGGGCTACATCGGATAGTTTAAGCGAGTCCAATATCCGTTGTCGTCAATGACACATCGGATGATTCGATCTCAGCTCAACATCCGTTGCAACCGTTTATGGGTTAATACATCGCATGATTCGACTAGATTTTGTAAAGGCAAAAGAACATGCGTCGAGCTAGGCCGTACGACGGGTGTGTGGACTATCATGAGAATAGGACATACATTTTAGCCTAATTGTTTGATGGATGTGTGGATTAGCATGCTTATATATTGATTAAATTGTGGTGAGGTAGATTAGGGACCTTAGCGTTTTTATTTATTTATTTTATTGCATTTAATTTAGTTTATTTTAACGCACACCAACTGTTTGATTTTGGGACTAGGTTAAGATAGGATTAATTTAGGCATTTTAAAATTGATTTATAGCAAAGCCGATTCTCTGTGGGTTCGACACTCGCACTTGCACATCCACTTTATTACGATCGACTCGTGCAATTTGCGAGTACTATTTTTGGTATGATCAAATTTTGGCGCCGTTGCCGGGGAGTCGATGTTTTGTTTGAATTGATTTTTTTTTTGCTTAGATTAATTTTATTTTTCTACTAGTTATTTTTATTGTGCATTTATTTTTTTTTATTTTGTGCTTTTGTATAGAAAAAAAAATCCAAAAAAAAATTAGATTAGTATTTGTTTGCAATTTTCAGTTTCTGTTGAGTCCCTGGAATTTCAGCCTGTGATAGTGCGTTCGAACGCACATACTACGTTCGAATGCACTTGAGTCTATTCCAGGTCAAGTGCATACCTGCGCTCGCCTTATGCGCTGCTGCGTGCGAGCGCGCGCGCCTCTGACAGACCGCAGTGCGACGTTGTGAACGATCGCACCTCAGTTGCGATCGAACGCACGAGCACAAGACTGCTACATTTCTTCATATCTGCGTGTCTGCGATCGAACATAGGATCCTGCGCTCGAACGCACCTCAACTGGCAGCACCAACTAACCCGAGGCAGTGTATGTGTTTCAGCTTTCATTTTTTTGTTGTTTAATTATTAGTTTTTCTTTTATTTATTAATTCTGCCTGTTTTAATTTATTTGCTTGCTATTTTTAGTTTTTGTTAGTTTAATTTAATTTTTATTTATTTAATTAGTTTTGTTATTTTATTAATTAGTTGTTTTGTTTAGTTTATTTTTTTGTTAGTTTTTGTTTATTTAATTTAATTTAATTTTTGTTATTGTTTCATGTGGAATATTTTGAACTGTTTGGGTGAAGCATGAGTCTTCCGTTTGATTATTTTAATGTTTTCCCTAGCGGTAGGACNTTCCAACTTTTCACATTAGCAGTTGAACACCAGTTTCTCCAGCCCTGGGTTTGAATCAGATTCAAATTTTTATAACCCGGACTGGAGCAACCATTATGATCTTTCGTGGCAAGCTCATGCTACGAAAAATTTTGCTCCCCAGGTTGACGAACTGCACCATCCTGATTATCCGCAGTTCGACAACCAATTTTCTTCTCATCCATCATATGACTATCCTCCTAAGCAATCTTCTTTGGAAGAAACGCTTAAGGAATTCATGGAATTAGTCGGCCAACCCACCATTCCTGCTTCCTATGAACTATCTTTGGAAGAAACACTCGAGGAGTTTAGGCAAATAGTCAACCAACCTTGTCAAGAAATCACAGATGCCACTGTGGCAAACACTGAAGCAGTTGCAAGGTTGGAAGGACAACTTGGCCATCTAGTTGCTGAATTCAATAGAATTGAGGAAGAGGAACTTCAAAGTCAGGAGATGGCGATAAGGCAGTACATGATTGATGATGATTACCCCAGCGATCCTCATCATGAGCATGTCCAAGCCACCACCACACTTGTTAGTGAGGAAAGAGCTGATGATCATGAGGAGGAAAAGAAAGAGGAGCAAGTTGAACAATTTGAGACCCCGCCAAATCCAATTCTGCCCAATGACAAGGAAGTGAGTACTGAAGCTCACTCCTTCGTCGCAATCCCTCTCGAGACATTTCATGCACCTCAAGTTTCATCTTTTCAATGTCTCGAAGAACCATCTTACGTAAAGATCTTCAAGGAATCACACACAGAATATCACAAATCTAGGAACCGCGTTCCTAAGTGGATTCCTCGAAATAAGGTCAACTACATAAGATGGCGGAACATCCTTCCAGAGGGGGATCAAATTTTAAAGAAAAAAGGATGGAAGGGATTGGTTGGACACCCATATGAGTGGGGAAGGTGCGGTATGTTTTCTTTTTTATTTTTCGCACTTTAATTTTTGTCATTTTATTTTTGTTTTATTTTATTTTATTTTATTTTATTTTGTTTCTAACAGCAATTAACCTTTTGATGTTTGATCTTTGAGAAAAAGATTGCTGTTAGTTTTTTACAGGTGTTTTGATGTTTAAGTTCGGGGGACGCTTTGGACTTTGCACATCTCGGCTCCTCATCCCACTGTAATATATTTCTTGCCACATTGGGGACAATGTGTCATTTAAGTTTGGGGGTGTGGACAAACACTATGTCAGTTTGTTTTGTTTTTGCCTATATATATTTGTTTTTGTCTGTATATAAAATTTTTTCTTTTTGTTTGTTGCTATGTTGTTGATTGGTCATGACTTATCATAACTGTGGATTGCATGTCATTGGTGTGTTTAACTTGTTTGAACATTGCCTATCATTAGAAATCACAGTTTTTGATTCATGTGTTAGATTAGAGAGACTCCACTTGTTTAATTGATATTTCACATGCACACTAGCATTAGGGTCTGTGGGGTATGAAATTAGGCTTTGAAGTGTGTGTCTTAAGATTTCTTGGTTTGCGATGTGATTATGAAAACCTTGGCTTTATTAAAAAAAATAAAAAAAAAAATCAGAAAATCAGAATAAGTCGAGTTTTTCATTAAGTAACCGAACCTCTTGCCTGACCAAGCAATGAGTATTCGCGTCAAAAGATGAGAAACTCCAAAAAATTGTATGGCTAGTTTAGGCTCCGTAGCTCTTTTGACTTGAGTAATTAAGCCCTAGGGATGTCTCTACATCTAGTGCCCTAAAGCCGCCTGGTTTGGGAGCCACTGGCCCAACGCTCGTTTCATAGGTCATTTAGAAGCTTAAGGGAGTCAAGCATTGCACAGCCTGCACAAAAAAATTGTATTTTTCAATTCAAGCCTTGGTTAATTTATCGCATTGTTTTCCTTTGAATTTTGGGATACACGCCTTTGGAGAATGATTGAAACCCCATGATTTTATTGTTAGTTCACTTTGCACTTTACGGAGCACGTGGTGTCTCAAATTTTCCAACCTTGAGTGAAATGATGTTTGGATGCCTTGATGATGTGGTTCATATGTTTAACATGTTAAATTTGCTAATGATATGTGAACCATGTGTTTGTGTGAAGGGCTTTGTCCATTAATAACATAGTGCCAATAATTGTTTGTGGGTGTCATTCCTGAAAAACCCTCACGAGATTTCACTC
>CM017322.1:19795413-19877078 GCA_006937295.1 Carpinus fangiana
GACACATCGGATGATTCGATCTCAGCTCAACATCCGTTGCAACCGTTTATGGGTTAATACATCGCATGATTCGACTAGATTTTGTAAAGGCAAA
The DNA here is from genome assembly GCA_006937295.1 of Carpinus fangiana. Taxonomy (NCBI): domain Eukaryota; kingdom Viridiplantae; phylum Streptophyta; class Magnoliopsida; order Fagales; family Betulaceae; genus Carpinus; species Carpinus fangiana. The sequence goes on from CM017322.1 coordinate 19,795,508, forward strand.
AGAACATGCGTCGAGCTAGGCCGTACGACGGGTGTGTGGACTATCGTGAGAATAGGACATACATTTTAGCCTAATTGTTTGATGGATGTGTGGATTAGCATGCTTATATATTGATTAAATTGTGGTGACGTAGATTAGGGACCTTAGCGTTTTTATTTATTTATTTTATTGCATTTAATTTAGTTTATTTTAATGCACACCAACTGTTTGATTTTGGGACTAGGTTAAGATAGGATTAATTCAGGCATTTTAGAATTGATTTATAGCAAAGCCGATTCTCTGTGGGTTCGACACTCGCACTTGCACATCCACTTTATTACGATCGACTCGTGCAATTGGCGAGTACTATTTTTGGTACGATCAAGTTCCACTAATATATGATTGGATGCAAAAGCTTTCCACTTTTTATAATCTAGATTCAAGCTTGGACATGCAGGGCACTTCGAAATCCATACATAATCCACCCAAGACAAAGTCACAGAACTAACAGGTTTTGTAAAACCCAGGAACAACACGAGTATCGGCACCTGGTGTGAGCTAGCCACTCAAGCCCCACCCCACTCACCAATGGCCACTTATTCGACTTTTTATTTAATTTTCCTTTTAGGTTTATAATTCTATTTCAATTCAGTTTCCATTTAGGGTTAAAACTCTAGGTCTATAAGTACAGGCTTATAGCCTCCAAAAAACACAATTTATGATATTATTTGGTTTTCGTTAATAAGAATACTTAGAGTTGCGTTTCTTCATTATTTTCCTTCAAACTTTAGATAGCATCTATTGTTTAGAGAAGATTTCTTTGATTTTGTGATAGTCTCACAATCTTAGGAATATTTATCCCTTCTACTTGCGGAATTCTTACTTATCACGATCCATCGCTGCATCAGTTGATATCAAAGCCCAAGTTTCTTTCCATGGCGCCAATCACAAGGGGAAGGGGTAACCGCTTTGCACACTTGGAAGACGTGTATAATCGTGAAGAGATAGTTCTGGAAGAATAAGTGGCGGCTTATCAAGCACAGTTGAAGGCACAATTTGCGAGTTTGAGGGAACCAATCGAAGCCTTCACCAAACAATTGTCCATCGGGTGTGGTCAAGAAAGACGTCATCATATACCCTCACCGCACGACTCGGAGGAGGAAGACGAGCAAGGTATGAAGGATGAAGACAGAAACCCTTTTGTGGAGCGCGGAGTGCATGGGCGTCAACCCCTTGTACAAGCTCATGCCAATCGGTGGGAATCCAGTTTCAAATTCGATATTCTGAAATTCAACGGGGGTCTTCAATCCGAAGAATTCTTGGATTGGATAGCAGCAGTTGAAGAAGTTCTTGATTTCAAGGGGGTGCCCGAGGATCGACTATTTTCTTTGGTCGCAACCAAATTTCAGGGACGAGCTACAGCGTGGTGGCAACAATTGAAGCAATCAAGGATACGGCAAGTCAAAGCTAAAATCAATAATTGGGAAAAACTGTTGAAACACATGTGGCCGGCCTTTTTACCCTACAATTATACATGAACCATGTATCAACGACTACAGAATTTAAGCCAAGGTTCGAACACCGTGGATGAGTACATGGAAGAATTCTACAAATATTTGGCACATGTTGAATTAGTCGAGACGGACGATCAATTAATATCTTGGTGAATTGGGGGGCTGTGACAACAAATTCAAGATTCCTTAAATCTTTTTGATCCCGTTAACATTCCGGTGGCTCATCAACGAGCACTATTGTTGGAGAATACGGCGGCAAGGGGATCCACGGGCTTCTTTGGGCGTGGCACAGGGGGTAGCACGACTCGATCAACTGGGCCTTTTACACCTCAAAACACCACCTAATCGACAAATTCAAATCGGGCTCCAACTACAACAGGACCACCTAACCAAGGAGCAACAACTAGTGGACCTAAGTGCTTTCGATGTGGCAAACTGGGCCATAGAATTGCGGATTGCCGCAAGGGAGAGAAATATGGTAAAGGTATACTTATTAACTCGGGAAACGCCTTTGATGAGTAAGATGAGGAAGAAGAGCAAGGAGCAACCTTCGACGACTACGGCGATGTCAAGGAAGAATTTATTATCAGGGATGATGGGCTGAGCTTGATGGTTAGAAGGGTATGTTTTATGATAAGAGCCAAATATTACATATTTGAACACCTTAATTTATATTAGTTAATCCTTTAACTGTGTTGTTATCTAATGTTTTATGTTAGATTTGTATTTTAGTGTTTTGTAGGTTGCTGAAGAGAAACTGCATCTTAAAAGGGAAAAATTACAAAGTCTTGAAAGAAAACATACTTTGAGAAGACCTAGAAGATGTGGTTAAGTTTTAATCAAATCAAATAAAGGATAAAATTGGAATTTCTCTAATTGGAGATAATTTCGGATTTGATTCAAATTCAGATTCTACACATGTCTCAGTATTTTGACTATAACTTTGTACTCAAATATTGGATTGAGTTGATTCAAACGAAAATGGAAAGCTAACTCAAAATCCTATAATTTATTGTGAATAGGATTTTCCTAATTCGGAGGTTTACTATGCCAAAATCGTCCTGCAATATGAGAACGCAAATATGGATGAATCTTATCTGAATGTCAGACTTCTATCTTGACTGGGAGACTGAACTCCGAATTATTTAGGTTTACTAGGGGTTCTAGGACTTCTCTAAGCCTATAAATAGACCTATTTGCATTCAAGAAAGATACCGAAGCCTAGAGACAAAAATTCACAACTTTTCTCTTTAGTTTAGTTTTTTTGTTAGGTTTAGGTTTTAGTTTTCATAGTCATGTGGAGCTAAATCTCCAACTAAGGTTGGGGATGAAGGCTCACCATTGAAGAACAACATTGCTGTTATGTAAGTTTTATTGATATGATTTTATTGAGCCTATTATTTCAATTGTTTTACTCCTAATCAATTATGTGGAGTGATTTTTGGATATCTCTTGTGATTCAAGGATACATGTGATGATTTGAGATAATTTCATATGATTGATTGCTTGGTTTTTAACTCATAAAAATTGGATATCCCTTATGATTTGTTCTACGGATACATCTGGTATTTCAATTGAATTTGGATTCCTTTTGTGATTTGATCAATGAATGGATACATGGGATGGTTTTGATTAATTCTTTGAAGCATAGTAAAATATATCTAAGATTTTAATTGTGAGAACTTCGGATTGATATTGATGAGCATAGAGTATGTTGATATGATGTGGTGAGTGTGAATTCCCAAACCTTAGGAGCTTTATCTACTGAGTTATTTATTTTATGTTTAGTCTTTTAATTTTAAAAATCCAATTCAAAACCCCTTTTGGAACTAGGTTAGGATTTAATTAGTTTAGATATAAATATGTTCTTAAAAAATACAATTATCTGTGGGTTTGACCTCGCACTTGCAATCCATTAAACTATAAACGATTCGTGCACTTGCGAGTTAAATAAATTTGCACAACAAGTTTTTGGCGCCATTGCCGGGGAGTTGTTAAATTTTTTTAACTAATTTATGTCTAAATTGATTTTATCTTTCTACTAGTTATAATTAGGATTTTATTTTTCTGCCATTTATTTTTCTTTTATTCCCTGTTTCTAATTAAAAAAAAAAAAAAAGATTTTTCTTTTGTTTTTTGTTTTGTTGGCTTGTTTTACAATTATGCCGCAGCCCCTGCTAGTGCGATCAATCGCAGCCCCGCTACGATCGAGCGCACTCGCGGCCAAGACAACAAGTCAAGCACACGTGTGCTCGTCAATTGGCGCATCTTCATTCGTCTACTGACTCAAGAGCGTTCGAGCGCACTGCAGTATGCTCGAGCGCACTCATAGCAAAGGCAGCAATTGCAACAGTTTCGTAGATTTTTTCCAAAAATTTATTTTTGGTCCTTTTTGTGAGTTTTTAAATTTTAGTTTTATTTTCTTTTAGTTAGTTAGTTGTTTCTTTAGTTTATTTTATTCAAAAATAAATAAAACAATAAATGATTAATGTTTATGAGGGATATTTGCATGTTAAAAAGTGAGGGTGAATTATGGATTTTCATTTTAATGATTTTAATAATTTTTCTGTACAAAATGCTTCTCCTAGTTGTAGGACATCAACTCCTACCAATTACCCTCAAAGTTTTTATCCATATGAACCATGTTCATACTACTCCAATCCTTATCATTGTTCTAGTAATTGTCCATCTTGGGGACAACTTTCTAATTCTTCATATGAGCAAATGAACACTAATTTCTCCAGCCTGGGGCTTGAAACAAATTCTAATTTTTATAACCCAGACTAGAGCAACCAATTTAATTTCTCATGGTCAGCTCAGGCTACAAGAAATTATGCTCATCAATTTGATGAAGTGCACCATTCAGACTATCCGCAGTTCGATCACCAAGCTCAACCACCTGCTTATCAAGTGCCATAGCCTGCACCTCAGCCTTCACCAGAAGACACACTCAAAGCATTCATGCAATCAACTGACAAAATCCTATAGTCAAATAGCAGAAACATGCAAGAGCTAAAGAATGCCACCATAAGCAATATCGGAGACATACAAGGACTCCATCAAGCTATGTCAAGGTCGGAAGGACAGATGAATCATCTGTTTGAATTAAATAGAATAGAGGAAGAAGAGTTTCAAAGTCAATTGTTGACTGAAAGGCACTACCTGGTGGATGAGAATGAAGTTGTGGATAACGAAGAGGAGCAAGTTGAGCACATTGAGCAAATTGAGCACCATGAGAAAATTGAACCCCAATAGTTCCTAATCTACCCAGTGACATGGAAGTGAGTACTGAAGCTCCTGCCCACATCACTGTCCCTCTTGAGACACATCAAGAACCCAAAGCTTCGTCTCTAGAATGTCTCCAAGAGTCATCTTATGTCAAGATACTCAAGGATCTATGCACACAAGCGCAAAAATCTAGGAACCACTTTCCTAATAAGATCCTTCGAAGCAAGCAATTCTACATAAGATGGCGAAATATCCTTCTAGAGGGGTATGAAATTTTAAAGAAGAAGGGGTGGAAGGGATTGGTTGGACATCAGTATGATAGGGGGAAGCGCTGTAAAGTTTTCTCCTCCAATTTATTTTTTGCACTTCACTCCACAAATTCTTTCTTTCCTTTTTTTCATTTCATGTTTTTAGTTTTGTTTTTGTCTCTAACAGCAATTAATCTTTTGATGTTCTGTTTCTATGAAAAAAATATTGATGTTAGTTTTGTTGACAGGTGTTTCGGTGTTTAAGTTTGGAGGACTCCCGGGCCTTTTCACACCTTGACGTTTCCTTACTTCCGGTAATGTATTTCTATACTACACATTGAGGGCAGTGTGTAATTCAAGCTTGGGGGTATGAAAAAACACTTTGTCTATTTATTTTTGTTTTTATTTGTTTATTTGTATTTGTCTTTTTGTGCTAAAAAAAACTTGAAAAAATAAATTAAAAAAAATTGTGCTATGTTTTAGTCAAGTCTGAGTTAAACTATGACGGTAATTTACATTTCATTCACTTGCTTAAAGGGTTAAACGTATCACTATGTCAGTAGGTGTCTGAGTCCTTTGACTTATTTTTGGGTAAAAGGGATTTCACTTGCTTTGAAATAAATTTTTATGAGTACATTAGCATGTTTTTTGTGAGGTATGATGTTTGAGTTTAAGCTTAAGCTTGTTCTTTTTTAGATTTTTTGGATGACCTATTGATGAATAACCTTGGCTTGCAAGAGAAAAAAAAAAAAAAAAGAAAAAAAAAGAAAGATCATTTTGAGTTTTTCACTAAGTAACTGGACCTTTTGCCTCATTAAAAATTAAGTGTTCGCGTCAAAAGGTGTGAAGTTTAAAGTTGATTGATGGTATGACAAGCTTGGCTTCATAGCCTTTTTTACTTGAGTTAATAAGCCCTTAGGGATGTTTACATCTAGTGCCCTAAGCCAACTGGCTTGGGAGTTATTGGCCTAACACTCGGTACCGGGGTCAATTGGAAAACTTAAGAGAGATAAGCATTGCATAGCCTACCAAAAAAAAAACAGAGAGAGATAAAATAAAATAAAATATATGTTCATCTTGCCTTGGTTGTTTCATCTGCTTGGGATTCTTACAAATTTAGTGGAACTTGTTTTGAGTTTAAACTGAAAGCTTCATGATTATATGCTATTTTCACTTTACACTTTTCAAAACATATGATGTCTTGATTATCCATTTATGAGTTATTTGATTTTGGATGCTCGTTGACTGTGATGATGGTGTTTGTCTTTTTAAGGTTGTTTATGAACAAGAACCACAGTTTATATGAACTTATTTCTTGTTAACAACATAGTGCTACAATGTTTGTGGGTATCATTCATATTAAACCCTCACGAGACTTCACTCGTCCACTAGGGATGCCTAGGGGTTTAAAATGCTTGTTGCATATGCTAAATGCAACCGTCTCTCCCCATGAAAGAGGATTTATGTTATTGCTTTCATTTTGTTTTTTTGTTTTGTTTTGCTAAGAGACTACCAAAATGTAAGTTTGGGGGTGTTTGATAAGAGTCAAATATTACATATTTGGACCCCCTTAATTTATATTAGTTAATCCTTTAGCTTTGTTGTTATCTAATGTTTTGTGTTAGATTTGTGTTTTAGTGTTTTGTAGGTTGCTTAAGAGAAACTGAAAAATTGCAAAGTCTTGAAAGAAAGCATACTTTGAGAAGACTTAGAAGATGTGGTTAAGTTTTAACCAAATCAAAGAAAGGATAAAATTGGAATTTCTCTAATTGGAGGTAATTTCGGATTGGATTCAAATTCACATTCTACACATGTCTTAGTATTTTGACTATAACTTTTTTCTCAAATATCGGATTAAGGTGATTCAAATGGAGGTGGAAAGCTAACTCAAAATACTACAATTTATTGTGAAATAGGATTTTCCTAATTCGGAGGTTTACTTATGCAGCCTGACTAAGCGGTAGCCAATAAAACAGTACAAGAAGAAAGATAATTAATTCCTAGGGTTTGAAACTCTCAAAAACCAGGGAATTCTTCTTCAAATTATAGAGTCTATCTATAAATCAAAGGAAAATAGAAGAAAACTCAACTCTGAGATTCTTATTTGATGAAAACTGATAAACAACAAAAACTGAAATATTTGGAGACTATAAACATGTACTTATAGCCTCAGGTCCAATAAAGAAAATTAACATAAAACCCCATGTGCGATCGATCGCAGCACGGGTGCGATCATTCGTAGATGGGCGATCGATCAATGCGCTCGAACCCTTGCCATCGGTCGCTCCCTCAGTAGCTTCCCATGTTAGACGCAAGTTCTGCGATCGATCATGCAATCGATCGCCGTCCAACAGTCGCTTCCTCAATAGCCTTTGGACATTGGGCACGAGTTTCACGATCGATCGCAGGTCATTCTGCGATCGTTCGCAACTCCAGAATACTCTGCTTCTGGTCCTCTGCTGCAGCTCTGGTCTGGGAGTGTGTCGTCATCCTCCGAGGTGGTTCCAACTCAACGTCTCTTCCCTTCTTCCTCATATATTCCCATGCATCTCGGTCTACATCATTTACTATGCCAAAATTGTCCTGCAATATGAGAACGTAAATCTAAACGAATCTTATCCTAATTTCAGACTTCTATCTTGACCGGGAGACTGGCCTCCAAATTATCTTGGTTTACTAGGACTTCTAGGACTTCTCTAAGCCTATAAATAGACCTCTTTGCATTGAAGAAAGATAGCGAAGCCTGGAGACAAAAATTCACAGCTTTTCTCTTTAGTTTAGTTTTTTTGTTATGTTTAGGTTTAGGTTTTAGTTTTCATAGTCATGTGGAGCTAAATCCCCAACTAAGGTTGGGGATGAAGCCTCACCGTTGAAGAACAACAATGTTGTTATGTAAGTTTTATTGATCTGATTTTATTGAGTTTATTATTTCATTTGTTTTACTCCTAATCAATTATGTGGAGTAATTTTTGGATATATCTTGTGATTCAAGGATACATGTTGTAACATCCCACCCCGATGACACAATATTGTCCGCTTTTGGCTCCCCTGAACCAGACTTCCCAGGGGGTCACCCATCCTGGTACTACTCTCGCAGAAGCACGCTTAACTGCGGAGTTTTGATGGGATCATTACCATCACGGCTTTAAAACGCGTTGTTGTCATTAAGGGTGAAAGTATACATATAAGCACATCTTCATCTCCATACCCAGGCGATGTGGGACGTCACAATCACCCCCTCTTAGGACCTAGCGTCCTCGCTGGCGGCCTTCATGGGCTTGTGCACGCTCCCTCACATCTCAGGCTGGGCAATGGCTCTGATACCATTTGTAACATCCCACCCCAATGACACAATATTGTCCGCTTTTGACTCCCCTGAACCAGACTTCCCAGGGGGTCACCCATCCTGGTACTACTTTCGCAGAAGCACGCTTAACTGCGGAGTTCTGATGGGATCATTACCATCACGGCTTTAAAACGCGTTGTTGTCATTAAGGGTGAAAGTATACATATAAGCACATCTTCATCTCCATACCCAAGCGATGTGGGACGTCACACATGTGATGATTTGAGATAATTTCATATGATTGATTGCTTGGTTTTAAATCATAAAAATTGGATATCCCTTGTGATTTGTTCTACGGATACATCTGGTGTTTCAATTGAATTTGGATTCCTTTTGTGATTTGATCAATGAATGGATACATGGGATGGTTTTGATTAATTCTTTGAAGCATAGTAAAACATATCTAAGATTTTAATTGTGAGAACTTCAGATTGATATTGATGAGTATAGAGTATGTTGATATGATGCGGTGAGTGTGAATTCCCAAACCTTAGGAGCTTCATCTATTGAGTTATTTATTTTATGTTTAGTCTTTTAATTTTAAAAACCCAATTCAAAACCCCTTTTGGAACTAGGTTAGGATTTAATTAGTTTAGATATAAATATGTTCTTAAAAAATACAATTCTTTGTGGGTTCGACCTCACACTTGCAATCCATTAAACTATAAACAATTCATGCACTTATGAGTTTAATAAATTTGTACAACATTTTACACCCCGAAAGTCGAGGGTGATGATGGACAGTGGCACAACCTTTTTCACTCAACATGTACTATTGGGGGTAAGGTATGCAAGCTAGTCATTTACATGGGTAGTTGTGAAAATGTGGTTGAGGAAGAAGCAGTCCGGAAGTTGGCCCTAGGCACGGAGAAACACCCGACACCATATCGCTTGGAGTGGCTTAAGAAGGGAAATGAGGTAATAGTATCAAAATATTGCCTTATGAATTTTTCAATTGGAACTAAATATAAAGATAAAACATGGTGTGACGCAGTGGCCATGGATGCATGTCACTTATTGCTAGGGAGACTATGGCAATATGATCGGAATGCTCACCACGATGGATGGTAGAATACCTACAGCTTCTTGGTAGATAATGTGAAGCTTACTCTCCTACCTAACCTGGGAGACGTACCCAAACCTCCAAAAGAGGTGGGCCAAACACTTCTGGCCAAACAAGAATTCATTAGAGAGATGCTCAATGCTGATCAAGTTTACCTACTCTATGGCAAGGAATGCAACCCAATGGAGATAGTACCAGAGGCAATTGTGGGTTTGTTGGAGGAATTCACTAATGTATTCCCAAAAGATCTACTGGAGGAGCTACAGCTCCTTCGCGACATTCAACACCAAATTGACTCAGTGCCCAGTTCTAGTCTCCCAACCGACCACACTACCAAATGAGTCCTAAGGAACATGAAGAGTTACGAAGACAAGTGGAGGAATTGCTTGCAAAAGGGCACATCAGGGACAGTTTGAGCCCATGTGCAGTTCTAGCATTGCTTACACCTAAGAAAGATGGGACATGGAGGATGTGTGTGGACAGCCACACCATCAATAAAATCACGGTGAGGTACAGATTTCTCATTCCACAATTAGATGACCTATTGGATCAATTGAATGGGGCAACGGTATTTACAAATCTAGGTTTGAAGAGTGGATACCATCAGATCCGAGTAAGGATTAGTGATGAATGGAAGTCGCGTTCAAAACACGTGAGGGCCTTTATGAATGGTTATGGATGCTGTTTGGATTATCTAATGCTCCTAGTACCTTTATGCGAGTAATGAATCAAATGTTTTGCCCATTCATCAGGAAATTAATGGTCATCTACTTCGACAACATTCTCATTTATAGCTCCGACCTTGAGGCACACATTCAGCATATGCGGGAGGTATTACTTGTACTATGAAGAGAAATTTTATGCAACACCGGCCAAATGTTCTTTCATGACCGAGTCGGTACTTTTCCTTGGTTATGTGGTGTCCAAGGATGGGTTAGCAGTAGATAAATCAAAGGTAGCAGCGGTCCGTAATTGGCCTCTTCCTACTACACTACATGAGGTATGCAGTTTCCATGGGTTGGTATCTTTTTATCGACGCTTCATTAAAATTTTTAGCACCATATTGGCACCAATCACGGAACGTATGAAGGTGGGAAAATTCTCATGGATTGAGGCAGCTACTACCACCTTCGAGTTGATCAAGGTCAAATTGACCACAGGTCCATTATTAGTCCTCCCAAACTTTGACCTACTATTTGAGTTGCATTGTGATGCATCAAAGATAGGCATTGGAGAGGTACTTAGCCAAAGGAGCAAACCAGTGGCCTATTTCAGTGAGAAGTTGAAGAGCGCACAACTCAATTATAGTACTTACAACATTGAGTTCTATGCATTGGTGTAGTCACTGAAACATTGGAGCTCATACCTCGTCTATAATGACTTCATCTTGTACTCCAACCATAAAGCATTGAAACATCTCAACAATCAAGATAAGTTATCCTCTTGGCAAGCTAAATGGGCCGCTTTTGTGCAGCAATTTTCTTTCACCATCAAGCATAAGTTGGGGGCATTGAATAAAGTGGCCGACGCCCTTAGCCAGAATACATCATTGCTCACCACCATAAATTCATAGGTAATAGGTTTTGAATTATTAAAAGATTTCTTATCTATTGACCCCTTTTTTTGTCCTATTATTAAGGACGTGTCCGCGGAAGCTCGGGGAGGCTTCAAGTTGTATAATGGGTTCCTATTCAAAGGCACTCAATTGTGCATTATCAAGGAGCGCCATAACGAAGGTCACATAGGGTGAGATATAGCTGGTGGCCGAACAGTTCTATTGGCTGAGTATGCAGAGAGAGGTGGATAAACTTGTGAAAAGTTTCCGGATATGTCAAGTGTCAAAGGGATCGGCTACTAATGCTGGGCTATATATGCCTCTTCCTATTCCGGAGGGGCCATGGACAAACGTGAGCATGGACTTTGTATTGGGCTTGCCAAGGACCCAAAAAGGTAATGACTCCATCTTTGTGGTTGTTGATAGATTTTCTAAGATGGTGTGTTTTATTGCATACAAGAAGACCACCAATGCGGTAAATGTGGCACAATTGTATTTCATAGAGGTCTACCGCCTCCATGGATTACCATTGTCTATAGTATCCGACCGCGACACAAGGTTCTTTGGCCACTTTTGGCAATGCTTATGAAGGTTGTCAAGCACAAAACTTGATTTCAGCAGCGCCTACCATTCACAAACAGATGGGCAAACAGAGGTCGTTAATCAATTATTGGGAGCATTACTTTGGAGTTTGGTGGGGGAACACATCAAGTCATGGGATAAAAAATTGTTCCAAGCCAAGTTCGCCTTCAACCATTCAACCAACCGGAGCATAGGCCTTAGCCTGTTTACCGTCATTTATGGGAGTAATCCTTGTGCCCCACCAGATTTGGCACCTATCCCTGCCATAAGGTGAACACACATGACACGGAAGACTTAATGGCTCAAATACAGGAAGGCCACAAACTAACTATTCAGAAATTGCAAGAGTCCACAGCAAAGTATAAGGCGAGTGCCGACAAGAAGAGACGCGCCATAGAGTTTGAAGAGGGAGATTTCATGTGGGCTATTTGACAAAAGACAGGTTTCATGTTGGAGAGTACAACAAGTTGGCGGCCCATAAGGTTGGTCCCGTTGAGATAGTCGAGAAGATCAATCCGAATGCATACTGATTGAAGCTACCAAGCCATATTAAGACGTCCGATGTCTTTAATGTCAAACACCTTGTTCCATTTATAGGTGACTCTTTAGATGAGGATATGAATTCGAGGGCGAATTCTCTCCAACCTAGGGAGGATGATGTACATTCGATAGCTTTGCAGCTCATGAGGACGAATGGTAAGGATATAAGCATAAAGACACCGCAGAGAATGGTGACACACTCACAAACTCCCAGTTTAGAGGAGGATCATCTAGATGGCCTCTCAGCCCGTCTAGACCCGTAGCTTGCTAGGGAGGGAATAGAACGCTTCATTTGGAGGCTGTTCCATCTGGATGGATGGGTTATTTTATTGCATTTTTAGTTCCCGTCTGGACGGCCACTTATCCCGTCCGGACTCGTGGCCGTGTTTTGGCTTAATCCGACTTTTATTTAATTTTCCTTTTAGGTTTATAACTCTATTTCAATTTTGTTTCCTTTTAGGGTTAAAACTCTAGGTCTATAAATACAAGCTTATAGCCTCCAGAAAACACAGTTTATGATATTATTTGGTTTTTGTTAATCAGAATACTCAGAGTTGAGTTTCTTCATTATTTTCCTTCAAACTTTAGATAGCATCTATTGTTTAGAGAAGATTTCTTTGATTTTGTGATAGTCTCACAATCTTAATAATATTTATCCCTTCTACTTCCTGAATTCTTGCTTATCATGATCCATCGATTCATCAATTTTGATATGCCTTGCCCAAAGTTGTTAGCCGACAGTTTTTCATACATACTTGATAAAGCTGCCATTAGACCTACTGTGGTCTTCTCCTTTACAATGTTGTGTGCAACTAATTTTGACAATGATAACCTAATAACTGACAAGGCTTTACGATCAAGAAGAGCCCACTCACTATCATACATGTTGTCGGGTTGATCTCCCAAAAGATGTTGATAGAGGTCCTTTCCATAAAGAATATCTTCAATATGCACATTTCAGTACTCGAAATTTGCGTCATTGAATTTTTCAATTCCTATCTTTCCTTCTTCTATTGCCATCGCTCCCACTTGAACCAAAAGCTTTGATATCAGTTTTTAGGAGATTAATCCTATTACCCATGACCCGTGAGATGTGAGATGTGAAAAATAAGAAGAATGCAAAATAACAAAGATTAGGCAATTAAATCACACACGACACCAAGATTTAAGTGGTTCAGCTGAACAAGCTTACATCCACTGGCAGAGATAACCCAAAGAAAATTTACTGTCAAAAGATAAGTACAAAAGAATAATAGGGTGAGAAAACCACTCAAACCCTCCAATACACCCAATTCTCACTTTCACCCAAAGGGGTATAATAACAAAAAGGGGAAGAAATAAAACTCTCAAAACTCTCTTGGTGCTCTCACCTTTTCTTTCTCTCAATTATTTTTGGCACACTTCACAAAGACGTAGCAAGTTCTTTTATATTATCATCAAGTCGGTTGTGCAAGACACCAATACAACTAGGAGAAGGAATTCAATTTTGGCTAAGAGAAACAACTTCAAGTCCATGCAAGACGAGTCAAAGTTGATCCAAAAAAGGAAAACCAATTCCAAGGCTCTGTAGGACAATAAACCGATTGGGAAAGCACATGACTTGATGGCTGAAAGTCACATACCACAATATAGATGGATAAAACATTAGCAACCCAATGGTTAAGTGAGGGAATACAATTAAGAAACTACAGTGAATAAGTGGGATTATACATGTGTCATGTGTGAAACTAAAAGTACAAACAACTGAAAGACAATGAATGAACATATTAGCATGTGTATTGTATGAAATAAAGCATTAAATATGATATGAACTGTTTACAACTCAATATTATGGGATATGGAGTTATATAAATAAAAATGAAAATAAGAAAAATATGAATATTTTATTAAATATGTATAAACATCTCTATTCGATGTGATTTATATTAACAACTATGACACTTAGATGTTAAACTCTTTTGTGAAAACACTACATATATAATAGTTTTTTAGCAAACACTAGTTATAAAAATTTTCAAAAGATAAAATGGGGCTAAAAAAACTCACATAAATGGTCAAAATTTGTGTACTTGTTGAGTAGTGGACTCACACATCCACCTATAAAATTTACAGTTGTTGTTGAGAATGAGGTTGATGAGGACCCATACACGGTCTAAACTTTTTTTCATGAGGCTGGTAAGAGGCTCTACTTTACGAAGGACTAAATTATTGTAGTCAAATTTAGCATTTTGGTTTGCCGCTTATAGTAGTTTTTAAGAAACAAGTTTAGAATTATATATATAAGTTTGTGATGACAATGTTGTAATGCCCCGAACATAAGTTAGGGTTATGTACCCTCTAATTCTGATTTAAGAATGTTAGGGTTGGTTCTCATTAAGTGAAGTGTGAGACTTTGGAATTTTTAAAAGATTTCTGTTACACTGAATGTTCGATGTTGGAGTCCTAAACGTTTTAGGTATATTATAGGCCTGAACATTTCATGTTCATTGCAAACATTCAATTTGAAACCCTAGATCGTTGGTCAATACGACATCGAACATTCGAGAATAGTGCATGGAATGTTTGACCATACGTTGGGTAGTGCAGAACAGACAGTCGACCGTATGTCAGGAGAGTATAGACTAGACGTTTAGGTGTATGTCCAAATAATACACCAAAAGTTCAATAAAATAGATGAACATTCACCTAAAGTCCACTAAACGTTTGACGGTACAACCCAAACGTTTGATGCCTGTAATACTTAACAAATCAGCTCATCCTTATCCTCAACCTTTTTGTAAATACATGATAACCAAATGGAAATTATTAAGATGATGAGTATGGGATCAATTATGGTGTGAAGGTTAAAGAAGAATTCCTAAAGGACAGGAAAGCATTGAAAACACCATCTTAGGAAGGAAAACGTTAGATTTTAGAATATTTATTAGACACTTAAAAATATTGAAATGGATACCATGATGTTCGTCTCAAAAAGAAATTTCTACAATGGGGTCGCACATGCAATTCCGGGACCCACAACAAAAGTTGTGCCCAATTTATAGAACACCATGTTATACGATCAACTGCTGAAAAGGCTACGAATGTTTGAAGAAGACCATCGAAAATTCAACAATACCCTAAAACGTTCAATGGGACCCGCGATACGCAGAAGGGTTCCATTATGTGCACCCCCCCCCCCCCCCCAACCCCAAGAACAACCCAGCATACCTTAGAGATAGAAAGAGAGAAATGGAAGGAAATATGAGATTTTTGAAAAGGAAAACAAGGGAAGAAGGTGTGTATAGAGCAAAGGAACTAAGAGAAAGCTTAACGGGTAATATTCTAACGCTTTTCTCTTTAAGTTTCTTGAAGTTTTTACTGATTATTGGTCAATGGATTTACTATTTTGAGATTTGGGCTAATGGGTTTTTTGTTTAAGGCTTCCAAGATGAATATGAGAAACTTGATGTTGGAGAATGTATGAGTTATGAATAAACATGTGTTATCTTGATAATCTTGCTTGATTAACCTATTGTTTAGAGAGATTGAAGTATAGATCTATGTGTTTTAGAGATGTATTATGGTAGATTTTTTATTGGGTTAGTGGATCTAAGCTTACAAGTTGGATATTGTAAGTTTGATATTATTTTATGGAAATATTAATAATGGGTTAGAGAGATGAACATTTCATGTATGAAAGTTATATTTGGACTTAGAAATGGAGGTTATGCCAAACTAATCGAATGTTGTATGTCGATCGTTCGACACTATTTCCAAACATTCGATGGTCATGCATAGTAACCATTTTGCCCTCATAATAGTTTTAAGGGTATTTTAGCTTAACAATAGACCCTTTCACATATTTGGACGTTGTTGATTGTCAAGGCAGTTAGTTACCCAAAGAAAAATCATGCGCAAAGTGAGTAAAAAATCACATGGATACTTGTTACTTTCTTTCCACATAGCATAATTATTTTATATATTAAACGTGCATATTAACAACTCTCATGAAACACATTTTGCACTATTGACTCTACTTTATGAAAACATATGTTGATTAAACAAGATAATGGAAATAATGAGATTTGTAAAAGCATGCATGTAAAAGACGGAAAAAAATAAAATTGCATCGTATGACATGGTACACTGGCATGTACGGGATGATGACCATGGGCTTACTAAAATGATAAGGGTTAGCCTTATGGTCAAAATATGTTTATTGCTTATATGTGGCCTTGGAGTCAACGGTTGTTCATAATTGGCACAATCACGCTTAAATGGTGGGTCACTATGGAACGAACATTATTAGTAGCGTGGGCTAGTGTACGGATGGTAGCGTTCAATATATAGGGCAATGGTATTGTATTATAAGTCCTTCTAGAAAACACCAACCCTATCAAGAAGAAGTTAATATCTCAGGTAGACTATATGGTGTTAAACTATGACATGATTCTCCTAGTACAGCATATAGTATATCTATATTGTTTTCAAGATTATTTTGAAACAATGAACGGAAACCTTACATTACTTTATGTGATTTATAAACAATTGAGTTCACTACATGATAACATGTATATCATGTCTATTATTACTCACTAAGTCGTGGACTTATACTTGTATCTTTTCACATATAACACGTGTTGTTTTATAGTTTGACTACCTTTACATGTTGGATTTGAGATGGACCTTGAGACAGATGTAGCCATTTGGCGTAGTAATATTGATCCAATTGACAATTGAGGACTTATTGCAAGATTAGGTCAGGTGTTCATGCTAATTAGTACTTTTGGGTGATGCTATATGTAACACCCCGGTCCTATATTGGGAAGATAAGAAGAAGCCCATATAGAGTGGGTGGTTTGTAGAGATAGTCATAAGTGCTAAGTCCCACATTGCATAGTTACTAGGTGAAACTAGGCTTTATAATAAATTCTATGGAAGCTCCAAATTGACTAAAAATTTTGGGGTGATAACATAGATGTGGCTACCGCTTTTCCCCTGGGTCGTTACATATAGTATTAGAGCCATAGCCCAGCCTAAAATGGGGGAGCGTGCATAAGCTCTTAAGGGTCGCCAGCGAGGATGCTGGGTCCTAAGAGGGGGTAATTATGAGCGTTCCACATTGCCTAGGTGTGAAAAAGATGATATGTTTATATGGAATATGCTCGTTCTAAATGGTATAAGGCCTTTTGGAGGTAAACTCAATACTAAAACCGTGCGGACTTAGCTCAAAGTGGACAATATCATATCATTTAGGGCGGTGCGTTACAAGTGGTATCAAAGCTACATAGTAACGCCATGTCATGTAGTATTGGAACACTACATGACTTACCCCTGACGAGGACGTCAGAAATTTAACAAGGGGAGTTTGTAACACCCTAGTCTCATATTGGAAAGATAAGAAGAAGCTCACATAGAGTAGATGGTTTATAAAGATGGTCATGAATACTAAGTCACACATTGCCTAGTTACTAAGTAAAACTGAATTTTATAATGAATTTTAAGAAAACTCCAAATTGATTAATCCTTTTGGAATGATAGCGTATATGTGGCTAATATTTTTCCCTGGATAGTTACACTGTAGACTTATACCAGTTCGTTATGCACACTTTGCTTTGGAAAGAGGAGAGGATCATGTTTTCATCTTGCCCTTCTACTGC
The DNA here is from genome assembly GCA_006937295.1 of Carpinus fangiana. Lineage (NCBI taxonomy): Eukaryota > Viridiplantae > Streptophyta > Magnoliopsida > Fagales > Betulaceae > Carpinus > Carpinus fangiana. Next base: position 19,813,202 of record CM017322.1, read on the forward strand.
CTATTTTTTCCGATTGAGTCGAGACATATACTTTCGAAGCATCTTTATCTCATCTCCTACTGTTTGACCGTCAAGAGGTAGGCGCACAATTTTGGGTAAAGGCGCCCTTCTATAAACTGGCTCACAACACAAACTGTTTGGAGAGTTCGTCAAAGGAAATCAATAAATCCTTCTTGTAGGCGTCACGTCAATCCCGATTCCCTTCAATGAAATAGGAAAGGCTGGCAAAATTATGACTTGCAAGTCCATATGAGCTCCCTAACTCTTTTATGTGAACATCCCTTACACCCAAAAGGAACGCTGGAGTCCGAGTGTCAGTGGTTCAGATACGATCCACATCTTTTTATTTTGCCTGTGTGCCCGTCTATCTAGACTTAGGATATGTTTGGAATTGTATTTGAATGACCTAAAAATATTTTTAACATTCAAAAAATTTGTTTGAAAAAAAAAATAATCATTTGGTAAAAAATTAAAAGCGTTTTTAAAAGTTCAAAAAATCTAAAAATTGTCAAAACGCACTTTTAGTAAAATCTTAAAGATAAAGCTTTTGTCTAAAAGCACTTTTTGACTTAAAAGCTCTATTTCTTAAATGCAGTCCCAAATAAGTCCAATGGCTTGTTTGGGATTGCGTCTGAGAGGCCTAAAAGTCTTTTTAATACTCAAAAAGTTCGTTTAAAAAAAAAAATACTTGTTTGATAAAAAAAATTAAAAACGCAATTAAAAGTCCAAAAAACCTAAAAATTATCAAAACTCACTTCTGACAAAAGTTTAAAAATGAAGTTTTCGCTTAAAAGCTCTATTTATCAAATACGATCTCAAATAAACTCTTAATCAATTCATAGTACTTGTCAGAAATGGGCCTGCAGGGACTCTGGGTTGGGGAGGCCATTTCCTTAGGGTCATTCTTGACACAACAAACAGCGTCATGTCGTCAAGGCTTTGATACAAAGTATTGGACCTTAGGATTCTCTTAAATGTAAATCAAGAAATTAAAGAACAGGTGAAAAAAAGAGAAGACTAATTACTTCGACAGAGTAATGCTATGCACACTTCCACGTTTCTAGACACATTTATCTACACTTACAGGTGGCTTTAAAAGCACCTATAGGTGTAGAAAAGTTTAATGGATAAAGAATATATAGAGATTCATAAACCCAAGTGAAGAAAGACCCTACTTATTAATGCATAACGATTTAAATAAAATTCCAACCACCTCAGCTTTAGCTCTAATCGAACCCCGCAAATTAATTCCACAACCCCAAAAAATCCATAGCCATACCACTGGTATACTGACCCCATTGACAACAACACTCTGATCTGACCACATTGACAGCAACTTGATTGACTTTCGAGGGTGAAATCATGAAATTCAAGCACCAAATTGTCGGCAAACCCAGACTCAAACATACCAAAATCTATTTTAACCTTCCTATATCTTAATTATAGACAGGGGAAGTTGGATTAAACAGTAATTAATGATTACAATGTCTCCCTCCATTTAAAAGACTGAACAAATAACTAACCTTCATGAAACAACAAATAAGTGAAATTCTCCACCATAAAATTTGAATAATTAAAAATGCTACACCACTCTATTTCGAAGACTAAATCAATTGTTGTATTAAAACTGCACAACCTGAAAAATAAAATTGCTAGTCAACATAATACTGTCTACTATAAACATCAAACCCAAGTCCCTGTCAAGCCTGAGAAAACATATTGGAAAAACATCAATAGCTGTGCAAAGTAAAATTGGTCGTCAATACTATGTAAGCCTGGTAGATGATATAATACATTAGCCATCATATTTACATAAATGATGACGTTCAACAAAGACAGTGATATAGAATACAGGAGGGACAAATCAGAGGTTTACTCGAATGCTAAAGACATAAAATTGTCATCATTTAACAGCATGTCATCTTCCAACAGTGGACCAATATCAATCAGGTCCTCATCAACATCAGCTGTTTCTTCAGAACGACTCCAAACCATATTACCTCCCTGCCAAAGATTATAAAAGTCAGAATTGAGACCAAACAGTTTTGAGTACTTGTCTAACACGACCCAACAACATGCAAGAATCAAGAGGTTTACAAATATGAACACGTCACTTTCAATTTTTCTTTCTTTTTTTTTTTATATATTTTTTTAGCAGGGATGAGTACAAAAAGAAGCTAGCAGCAGGCTTCACCACGTCTTCAAAAAATCTCTCTTACCAGAACCATTTGCAAACATTAAATTCTATAGAACTTGCAGGTCATGAACACAAAGACCCTGACGTCCCTGATATCTAGCTGATGGGTCTATTTCACATGGAAAAAAGGTTAGCCTAAATGATACTCAATCCATACCAGATTGGTAAATAGGCTGGCCTAAGGAACCCAAAATCAGAACTTAGTTCAGGATACATAAGATGTTCTAAACTTCTCTGATACTTGACAAAATATTTCAAGAACTAGAGAAAAGTCTGTAGAAGCCCCACTAAAGCCAGTGGGTAACAAAACTGACCTTTACATGGTGATCACCCCGTAACAGAACAATGGAAGCAAAGAACCAGTAATTAACATCCAAATGGGATATGTAAGCCCAAGAACATTGACGTGTTGAGAGAGCATCCAACCAAAAATTTTAAAACATTAAGCAGAGCTGTAGTTGATATATAATTCAACTCAAGGTCCACACAGATAATGTGCAACTTCTCTAGCACCCACTCAAATGTACAAACCCTAAAAATAGGACAAAAAGATTGAACATATCTGAAATGAACGACCCAACTGACACAAACAGATGCAGATGGGTCTGACGTGGAGTCGAAGAACAAACAATACAAACTCCTCCATTTATTTCAGCATATAATATTTTCCACGTTTTTAATTGAAAGGGTGGCTGATCAAATTGATTCTTGACAAGCAAGACACTTATCTTTTGCAGGGAGGTTGCAATTAATCTCCTATGTTCTGTAAAGCTTGCAAGTGTTTTGGTCAAGCATTTTTATTCTCCCCAAGAATCATAAAGGTGCTGGAACAGAAATTTAACAGGTAGCTGTGAACTGGAAATGATTCCACCAAAGCTCAAGCAAAAGTTATGTATGTCTCCATAAGCAAGAGGGAGGTTTGGGGCTAAATAGATTGGAGGACTGCAACTATACAGCAATGATGAGGCATATATGGAATATTTTTGCTAGGATAGGCTCATTGTGGGTTGCTTGGGTAAGAGAATACTCGTTGAAGGGGAAGAGCTTTGGCAAGTCAAGGTACCGAAGATGTGTTCTTAAGAGTTGGAAAAAATTGTTGAATCTTCGTGATTTGGCTCAGGGCTTTATACAATTCAAGGTTGGTGATGGGAGTAGTATATTCATCTGGTTGGATTGGTGGCACCTGATTAGAGTGTCATATGACATATGAGTATCGAGCTGTTTATGATACAGGCAGTACAATGGCAGCAAAACTATCCTCCGTGATACGTGAAAAGAATTGAAGATGGTCTCCTGTTTGATCTGAAGATTAGGTGGAAATTCAAAGTAAACTTTCTTAAGTGGAACTTGGAGAGGTAGATATGCCAATATGGACCTGCTCGAAGAAGGGAAAATATGTTCTATGAAACTTGGGAAGCTCCAAGATTTAAGCTTCCTACTGTTACCTGGTGGAAGATAGTCTGGTTTTCCTTGGCTATACCTAGGCATGCTTCTATGCTATGGTTGGTGGCTAGGGATGGTTTGACAACTGGGGCGAGATTGTTAAATTGGGGAAATGCAGGGGATGTGTTATGTTTATTCTGCAGGGGTTGTTTAGAATGTAAGGAGCATCTGTTTTTTAGCTGTAACTTTAGCAAGAGAATACCGAGAGGTGTTGAGAAAAAGTATGATTGAGGATCCATGTCTGGGAGAAGATTATTGAATGGGAAGTAAATGATTTGAAGTGTAAGGGAATGAAGGTGAGGTTACGTCACTTAAGTTTGGGGCCAGTAGTTACAATTTGTGGAAGTAAAGGAACAAATATTAAATATGGAAATCAGATCAGAACTGAAGAGTTGATTGATCAAAGGATCACCTGGGAAATCAGGACAAGAATTATTGATAGAGGAAGTCTCAAGATGAATGTCAAGAATTTGGAATTATGGAGGAAATGGAACTTGCCGGGGAGAATCTTGGGTGCAGCCTAAGTTGCTGTTGTAGCTTTATGTGTTGCATATGTCATAGAAGTTTGTTTTGTTTGATGTAATTTGAGTTGGTGGTGGTTTTCCCTCTGCCTTCGCATGAAGTGTATGGTGCTCCGTCGTCGGATCTGGTTGTAAAGGAAGTTGGGGAGGAAGGGATCATTTCGTGGTTCTTCTGTCACTCCAGCTGTTAACAAGGATGATGATGTCAGGTTGACTGGTTTGATTCAATCTCAGAAGTGGCCAGTAGACTTTGGTTCATCTTCGGAGATGGTGGCGTGGGATCAGGGAGACAATTTGTGGGATGAGGAGATAAGAGATTTCCCTTACCCTTTGGGTACATGCCCTTGGATTGGACTTTGGGTTGTGAGGACCCTGTGATGGGGTCTCATGTCAGGGGTTTGAGGATACAACTTTGGCACTCCTGACAGCCATTGCAAAGGATCATCATCGGGAGGTTAAGGGTGCACGTTCTAAGACTAGAGGTAGAAGGGAGCTGAGAACTTAAAATGCTCCACTAACTATGACACTGCAGGCCCGTCCTCTAGGCGTGAGAAAGGCAAGGCTCATGTGCTGTAGCTTTGAGGGTTTCGTGATTGGTGTTTTGTGGGTTTTAAGTTGGTGTTCTTGTCGGGTTTGAAGGCTTTTTGGGTTTAGTGGTTTCTTCTGTTTTCTTTGGGTTTTGCTAGGTGCTTCCTGTGTATATTGCCTGTATACTTAGGCCCACCTTACGCTTCTTAATAAAATCTTTATTACTTATCAAAACAAATTTTGAGTTGGTGCTGTGTGTGTTTGAAGCAGTTCTGCTAGGCTACAGAATGTTAATGTTGATGTTAGAAAGGGTGTAGTGTTGCTTTTCTGCTGTTGCAGAGGAGTTCTTGTAGTTTTTGTGGTCTTCTATAAAAAATTTCATTCATCTAAAAAAAATATTTTCCATGTTTCCTGTCTGACAACCCAAAATTGCTAGTCAACAGAAAAGGTTTTCATGGTCAGCAGAAATAACACCCAAAATGGAAAAAAAAAAAAATGACCTATGGATTTTCCCCCACGTAATAGGCATGAACCAAATGCATGTCTTGAACATACTAGGACTCCATTTGTTTCAACGTAAAACGTTTTTCATCGGAAAATGTTTTCTGCTAAAAACATTTTAAGGCGTTTGAATATTTTTTTTATAATTTCTTTCAATCATATTAACCTATAAAAATCAATTTTTTATTCACAACATAAAAAGATGATATATATTTATATATAATAAAAAATTAACCTGCAAATTTAAGTTCCGGCAGTGTCCAGGCAAGGTCCTGGCGGGTCCTGAAAGAGGCCCGACAGGTCCTGGTGGTGTCTAAGTAGGGTCCTGACAAAGTCCAGCGGGGTTTCAGAGGGGTCCAGGCTAAGTTTCGGCAGGGTCCTAGCGAGGTTCCAACATAGGCTTGGTTGGGTCCCAATGAGGCCTGGCAAGGTCTCGCCGTCTTGGCAGGGTCCCAACAGAGGACCAACAGTGTTCTAACCTTGATTCGGGGATTTGAGAATGAAAAGCTTAAACTCGAAAAATTGTTTATAGTTTTAAGAAAATTAAAGAAGCTTTTTTGGTCAAACCAAAAATGTTTTCTATTGACTATTATTTTCCGTCACATCAAACACCGGAAAATAAGAAAAAAAAAATCAAAAATCAAAAATCATTTTATGAATAAACAACGGAGTCTAAATAAAAGAATTTGGCCAAAGGTACACTTCGAACTTAAGAAATTCACAAAATGGGGGCACGAAGACAGGAACCACGACCCTATCAACAATAAGACTAATATCATGTTACTTATATAAAAATATTAAGAGAGAGAGAGAAAGAGAGACTCTTCTATTATGTTCGAGCATTAACCCAAAAAGTTAAGCTATTAGATATAGAAGTCCAACTAGTATATAAGCCCATATCAAGGTTCATGCCTAAGCAAGACAAGACTTTTAAAACACAGTATATGACAACAAGTGAACTAAAATTACTAATCCTTTTGTTTATGGTGGTAATTTACACATGCACCCAGTGGGACATGCACCCACGATTGCACCCTCCACCTTGCTACAAAGGGAGGAAGTACCATTTGAGTTAAAGCTAATTAGTAATCCATATATGAACAATAATTTAGGAAAACTAGCTTTGATTATAAAATTAATATATTTAAAGCAATTCTTCCACATTAACAAATAAGTAAATAAATCAAAACATTTACAAAATCCATATACCTTGGTCTGACGGAAACCTTCAACAACAGTTAGCAGCCTACGGTACTGAGCCCGTCCCTCTGGATTCTGTGCCATAGACTTCACCCTAGTGAGAGCTTTTTGCAATCTTTCCTCTGTTTGTTTCCTTCCTTCCTTAAGAAAATCATAATCATCCTCTGTTGAGGGCGCACTTTGTGGGTTGAGGTCTTTGGTATGTGCATCTGGTCGGAATCCCCGTAGACCAATCCCTTTACGTCTCCATCTTAATATGACCTTTTCCAAAATTCCTACAGACCAGACGATTGGTCTATATTGTTTCCTCACTTGGTGCCCCCTCACATGGGCCTTTACACCAAAAATAAATAAATCAGAATTAATTTCATAATTGATGGCTTACAGGTATATAATAAAGACAATTACCAGAATATATAAAAGGTATTCTAACCCTAGAAAATGTCTGCCTTCACATTTTAACATCATATAAATTGAAAAGCACATTATGGCCTAACAAGAAACCAAATCTTAAATTGATCCCAAGATGAAGAAAACCAAATTGCAAACATGTTCGTAAATGTAACAAGGAGCTAAAAACTGATTCCACAATTCTCAAAATTTAACTGTGCAGACACTTCCATTCCCACCCTTTGAATTTCTTAATGGAAACACCAATTATACCATTGAAATGTCTCTTTGATTTCCCAATAGACCTATTGCATGTTGCCTCACTTATAAAGGTCCTCTACTTAGATAAGCAATCTGGCATTACTGGATAACTTCCATATTTTAGAGAGAGAGAGCAACCAAAAACAACATTATTAAAATCCTCAAGAAGTCAACAAGGGATAAGTAGCAATAAACCTGAATTTTGACAATTCTTTGACGGATTATTAAGAATTCTTTTCTTTTCTTCCAACCACGGAACTTCTTCTGTATTTGTGTTGCTGCGGCATGGACTTGCCCATCACTTTGTCCAGGCTTGCGTGTCTTCTGTATTTGTGGTGCTATAAGTGAAAGAGCACGTTCATCTAACAATCCATCTTTATCATCATTATTCTCAGTTGTCCGTTTCCTCTGAAGTGAATACATCCGGAACATCTGATGTATACGACCAGCAGCTTGTGTGGCATTGCAGAGAGCAGTAAGTGAATCCCTCAGCGACAGTGCATCTGCTGCATCACCATAATTCACAGGTGTTGCTGTCCGTTCTGAAACTGTTTGCACAGCCTTCGGTCCAGAAACTTCTACTGTTTCATCTTCCTTGGGATCATTCATTGTTAGGGATTTGAGGTAGTCAGTCAAGGAGGACTCTGCAAGAAAACCAGAGATTCCTTTGTGTCCATTTCCAGATGCCAGGTCTGCAGGTGTTCTACCCAAAAGAAATTCTGGAGACGGGTCCGTCAATGCTCCAGGAGCTGCACCCAGAGAGACAAGGAATGCCACCATCTGCTCTCTGAATTTAACAAAGATTCAAAAAAAAAAAAATTAGCTGTTTCAACCATGACACAGATTGAACTGATACAAATTGCAACTCAACCGAAGCCCAAGAAACTAATGCAATTAATTTTGGACGATTTGAAACAAATTTTTATAATTTGCATGCAGTAGTTTATCTGCATATGAACAAAGGAAAGCAATGGAAGACTTGATGTTTGAAAGGCCGATTATAAAAGTGAATAAGGCTTTCGTAACCAAAAGTATGTAGGAGGGCATTTTAGTTATACTTGTGGTTGCACAGAGAGTGAGCAAGAGAGAGGAATGTCTTCAATCAACATCCTGTACAAGCTACAAGCATCTTAAATGGCTTCTTCATTTCTAATGTAGACCATATCTGGGAAAAGACTATACAGAATTGCATTTCCTTAGTCCAAATTGGTCAGGGCGGGGAAGGCTTCAAGCCAAATATCTCCAGGCTCAATCACAAATATATATATATCCCTAAGCTGATTTTGGCGACAGAATACAACCTGGGTTCCATAGAATTCAAACAAAATATATAAATTGCAAATCAAGTTCAGAGGATCTTGCCTGCCACAAAATGCAGCCCAATGAAGGGCAGTCCATCCATTTATGTCACGGAAATTGATGCTAACTTCCGCTGCTACAATTGGTTTTATGGCCCAATCATAACCAAGGGCAGCTGCTAAATGTAACACACCTTGCCCCTCATCATCCAATACGCTTGGCCCTTTACCATCTTCAGATACTTTATGGAGGAGCCATGAGTACAATTTCTCTTTCATTAACATTTTAAGGAGACGTTCCTTCCCTTCATGTTGGGATAAATCCTTCTGTGAGGTTGTCTCTACCATCTGGTAATATTCCTCTTCCTCCTTCAATGAAATAATTTTACTGATCAAGTCTAGTTTCACAGCAACACCTTCAACAAAGTGACGGGGAGGGCTGATAGATCTTAGAGACAGTAACTTCTCAAGTCGCAAATAAAGAAGCATTTCATTAGTAGTGCCACCATAGATAATAGCAATATCTATATCTTTGGTAGAGCCCACTCGATAGTCGAATTCTCGCACTTCACTACAAGCTAACCTGTTGGAACATGTTACATAAAAAGGGACTTGCCCAACAGCATGAGATGGAGCACTGCAACAAAGAACCCCATTGGCTAAAATTTCTGCAGGAACCTCCACTTCCCCGAACATACATGACCAGTTACATTTTGCTACATCAGGTAGACTCTTCAAAAATGTTCCAGTTATCAGAACCTGAATTATATCAAGAAATTGAGAAGTAATAAGAAATGGAGCAGTATTTTTTCTATTGCAGTACACCAGCACCCATCACATCTCAACAGAGATGAAACATATATGAGTCCAGAAAAATTTGGAACCAGTAAAAAAGAAAAACTTAAAAGCAAAATTGAAAAAAGTCAGGAAGAGAAAACAAAGTATGAAAATGTAAAATAGCAATTTACTTCGTGGGAAAAAGCAGTTCATGTCTGAAGCATAAACAAAAGATGCACCAATACCAAGCCGATATGAACATAACAATTTGTGAGTTATAAGAAATTATGCTCTTGCCAACGCTATTTTGCAATGCATGCTTTTTTTTTTATATAAATAAATCAATCTCATTAGAAATAGTTAAATGCAATGCATGCTTAACAAAAATGTAGCACAATATGTACTCTTTTAATTTTTGGTTTGGAAATAGCATTGCTATTTAATCAAGAAAGGAGAACACATATATAAATCTACATATATATATATAGAAGTGAATATCTCACAATTGAGAAGATTGGTTGAGTTACTTGCAGTGCAAAATCAACACAAGATATAATTCAAGTTTTTGTCCTATTCTTCTCTTTTATTATTGGCAGGGATACTATAGTCCATATATATTCCTTACCTCAGTCTCTGAGTCTGTGTAAGCCCACTTTGGCGAAAAGTCTAAAATACTAAAAAGCTGGTCCTGAGAGAGAGAGGGACTCATTGAGGAATCATCGACTACATTTCCACATTCAACAGTGCTCCAGGATATACCAGATGAGGTCGTCAAGAGCAAATCATCTACATCTTCCAATTCTTTAGTAACCCATCGAGAAAAGCTGTCAACTTTCTTCAAAGCCTCTTCTCCATCTAATAATGGTTTTTTCAGAGTCAAAGCATAGCTAGTATTTCCTTCAGTTAGCATATCAGTTTTGGAATTTGATTTTATTGAACACTGGGATTCATCATTTGCAAGCTGTATTTGAAGCTTGTTCTGCCCAGGCTGTTCATTTTGCTGAATAGCGTAAGTAGAAAATGGTTCAGAAGCATTTCCCAAGTTCATATCATCAGTTCTAGCCTCGAATGACGTCATACCAAAATCATATGTCAATTCCAATTTTGAAGACTCACCCATAAGCCACATGGGCAACTGTGCTGAATTATCGTCAAAGGTCTGGAGAAAGAGAATCTAAGATTAGAATTAAAATAATCAAATGAACTTAAGAACAATTGAGGAGAGAGCAAGAAAATATATTTATCACATGTCATTTAAGCAATGTTAGCCATGCAAACAAAACAAACTCAACCCCCCCACCCCACAAAAAAAAAACAGAAGCAAAATCAATGGCAAAGCAAGTGAACAACAAACTGATTCTTTGAAACACTACAGCAAAACAGATAAAAAACCAGATGGTCAAATTGAGCAACCAACGTCAAGTAAGCTGCATGTGTCAAAATTAAAATTTTTTGAGACCCTTTGGGACTTGAATCTCATGCGCATGCTAGTAATGATAGAAGCGCAAATGCCATGCCATTGAGAGAGTGACTTTGCCAGTTTGGCATTTTTTTCACTTGAACGTTATAAATGCTAATAAAGAGCCCGTCATTTAGACATTATTTGTATCATTTTATTTTACTTTGGATAAAATACTTAATTAATTATAAATTCAAGCATAAATTACATTTGAAAACATCTAAGTAGAAAGATGATTCATCAAAATAAAAATCATGTCTATTATGTTTTTCTCTACTGGTTTATATTTCTTCCATTATTAATTGATTATAAGAGAAAATATTATATAATTAACTAACATGAAAAATTAAACTCAGCATAGTATTTTTTCTAGAATGCAAACGCTCTCCTCTCTCCTAGGTTTTTCTTTCTAGAATGCGGTGGCGCATTCTACACCACTTGCTGGGGCAAACGCAGGTTGGGTTAGCTATGGAAAGGCAGTTCTCAGTTGAAGCCAAAGCCTTCTGCTTCACAGCCAAGTAAGGGTCCAATGATAAGGGTTTCGTAGGGGTCATTAGAGTGGGTCCGCAGAGTGCGGTTTGGTTGGCGGCAAAGGTGAAAGAGGCTTGTCGGTCTCAGGCGAAGGAGGGTTCAGTCTCGGACTTTCGGGAGGACGAGAAATGACTTATGGTTCGCGAGGGTCGTAATAAGGTAGGCAGATTTTTAGAGGTGGCTATTGAAGCCGAGGGTGGTTGGGATGGTTCGATCTGGCTCCCAGAGGGCAAAAAGGGGTAAGATTGGGCCTACAAATGACGATTTCCCTTCTCTGCTAGGAAAGCGGGTAGAGGTTAATGCGACTGCTAATTATGGGTCTCTTTTTAGTCGGCCCTTCGCGAACGTGCTGCGATCGACGGTGGGTGGGGTGAAGCGCTTGTCTTCATGCCTTCTCGATGTGTTCCCGGTGTCGGAATGTTATGAGGCGGGAGCTAGGCAGTGGAGGCCGAGCAATTTTTGTCGAAGGAGCTCTTGGTTGCTCCTTCGCTATCGACTCTGTCTCTGGCAACGGCCGATTCGTTGAAGATGAAGGAGTGGATGAAGCTTCAATTAGGGTTTTTTCGCAAAGAGGTGGATCAGGCTTTAGTTGGGCTGATTGCTGAGCTGGAATTGAAGCCCAAAGGGGTGCAAAACAGAGTTGAGTTGGTTTATGGGTCGGTTCATGGACTAGTTTATGGGTTGGTTCATGGATCGGTTCATGGTCCTGTTCATGGGTCAAATCCGAATTTTTATTCGGGTCCTAGCTCGGATCTAGGTTTTTCTATTGCTTTTGGCTCGGATCTATCGGATCCTTTGCCGGTGGCGAGCTCTTCTGGGCTATCAGTGCAAGACATTTCTCTGGGCAGCGATGATTATCTGTTTCACAGGGAGCTGGGTTTCACGACGGCTATGCGAGGGGACAAAGCCTCGGATTTTAAGCTGCTGTCTCTTGTTCATGCCGGTGAACATCCTTCTGACCCTCTTACCTACCCTTCCCTTGTCTTCCGTAGGGGTGTTAGTGGCTAAGGTTGAGGAGGTTCCTGTCCCTCTTTCCTCGCCGACGTTCACCTCTGATGCCATTGTTGATTCTGGTTTGAAAAAATCGCAAAAATGGCTGATTTGAGTCTTTTCGGGAAGTGGTTAAGGACGATGTTACGCATATGGCGATCTTGAAGGACTTGGAGTCGTCTTTTCGTAAGGCAAGGAAGATCTTTTTTTTTTTTTTTTTTTTGATAAGTCAGTAGAGTTATCAAAAAAGCGCAAATTTAAAGGAGCGTAACCCAATTATACAATAAGTATAACTAAGAGCACCTAAGAGCACCCAAAAAAAAAAAACCAAGCTCACAAAGAGCGCCCACAAAAAACCCAAAAAAACCCTAGAAAACAAACACCTGCAAGAAACGCCCTAACAAAGCAACACCCTACACGAAGGCTAACCCACAAAACCCAACAAACCCCACAAAATCACCCCAACAGCCCTAACGAATCACCCCACACCCTTATCCTCAAAATAGACGGAACATGCAATTGAAAGTCTTTTCTCTAACTCTCTACGCGATTTCCTATACAACTGAATAGCTTCCCTCTGCAAACCTATAGTAGACTTGGATACAGAAGAAACTTTTGCATGAGCAGTATTCATAGGAGCATCCTCTAAAGCTGGAGAGAGAGAAAATTGTTTCACCCGCGAAACAAAATCAACCGGCATCACCGGAGAACCAGAAGCAGCCACAAGACATGCAGGAGCTCGAATCACCGGAGAAACAGGAGCCACCAGAGATGTCGGAGAAGCAACTAAAACCGGATCCAACCCGAATAAAGGACCGGATCCAGATCCAGACCCAGATCCATACCCAGAGGGGCCTTGTCTAACCCAGAAGAAAGCAGCCCCTCTTTACCACAAGGACTTTCCGACCAAAACAAACCAAGGACTCAACGCAGAATTTTGACGGAGCAGACCCTTCGCCGGAGAAGAATCACGGACAGCAAGCTTACCCATCAGAGAAGCAGAGACTGCAACATCAGGACCTGCTATAGGACCTGACTTAGGACTTGACACAGAACTTCGTCAGAGCAGAAACCCACGCCGCAGCATACCCGTCGGAGAAGTAGAGACCACCGCAATAGGATCCGTCGAAGAAACAAAAACCATCGCATCAAAGCTTGCTTCAGGATCCAAAACCACGATGTCACCTGAGACATCCAAACAAACTCCCAAAATCGCCTCCTGCGCCTTCTCCGAAGACGCCTCCCCATGACGCGATGCAAAACCGGATGAAGCCCTCACTCAAATATCAGCTTCCAAAGGCCTGGGCCTCAAACTAGGCCCACAAGCCGAAAAAAGCTTCAACTTAAGCCCCACCTTCGGCCTCTTCCTAATATCCCTTGAAGCTTTGATATGAAGGCCCAACCCACAAGAAATAACCAGTACCACGTCAGCCCTAACCTTAGCAAGGAACTTCTTCATCATATTCCTCAGCGCCTCTAGCGTCGAGATGACGCCACCCAGAGGAACGATCCTCCCCAGCTCAGAGCAAACCTCCACAAGTGCCTGAGCTTCCACAAGGGGAACAGCCTCAAAGGACTGATCAGATGGAGTGCCATCCACACCGGAGATGACAACCGGAACCGTCGGTGAAGCCTTCGCAACGATGAGCGCAAGCAGGTGCCGAAGCTCATCCACGAACCTTCGCAAGGAAGATCATGAGGTGTTGTCCCCTAAGGAGGACCGGGATTTGGTGACTACGAAGGAAGAAATTGAGAGGTTTCTAGGAGGACGTTAGCTTGTGTCAGCATTGATGCCTCCGAAGGTGAGCGGGTCTGATTAGGTGCTCGTTACTGATGCTCTTGTCTCAGTCCCACTCTCTTCCACGCTTTCATCTGGGCAGGTTTTTCTGCCGGAAAATCAAGATGCAAATTCTGCAGGGGCGCTAGTTTTGGGAGAGAGGTTACACTTGTCTCTGGGCAGTGGGGCTCCTATACATAAGCAAACTGTGAGATACTACTGAAGAACTAAGAAAGAAAGAGGAATTCGGGTGAATGATTCTCTTCTTCTTGAGGCGGTGGAATCTTTTAGTGCTCCGCAGATACATTACCAATCCAAACCAATAGCGGCGTTTGCTGCTCAGACTTCATCTAAGGTTGCTCACGGTCAGGTGGCTGATTCGTCACCTACACCTTTAATTAGTGTAGGGGATGTTGCAGCTCAAAGAAAGAACTCTAATCCGATGAGGGGCTTTCTACGGTGAGGGTTTCTTAACCCAAGTCCAAAAGAAAAAAAGAAGTCTCATTCTTCATCGCTTGTGGCTGTTAAGGATGATGATGTAGAGGGTGGCAACTCTTCAGTTTTGGATGAAGCTTTCAAGTTTGGGTGGGATTGAGAAGACAACGATTGGGATGGGTAGCTGTCCCCCGATCCCTTGATTGGGTGTTGGATTGCGAGGAAGAGGAGGATCCACATTCGGCGATGCTTGATGACGTGAAAGAGGATGTTCTTCGGGTTATGGACGTCGCCCGGCCTAAGGCTAAAGGAAGAAGGCCTAGGAATAAGGGCAAAAGGAAGCTGTTAAATTTAGAAAGCTTTGTTAACTATGGCATTGCTAGTGCGTCCTCCAAGAGAAGGAAGGGCAAGATTAGTGTGTCATAGTCTTTTATGAAGGGGCGAGGGTGTTTGGTTAGCGGGCTTTGCATTGGTGTGTTTGTTTTAGGGTTTTTGGGTGGTTTTCTGGGTTTCTCTGGGTTGTGTTGAGGGTGTTTGGGTGGGTTTGCTAGGGTTTTCCTTTGGGTTTGCTTTTGCCTCCTTTGTATACTCTCTATGTAATTAAGGGCGCCTCTCGCTTTTCTCTTTCTTTAATAAAACTTCTTATTACTTAGCAAAAAAAAATTAACCAACATCTTCATCAAGTCCATGTATTTACTCAAAAAATGCTACATAAATATCAAACAAGAGATTGACCACGGAGATTTTTTAAAATGCTGAAGCTCTTTAAAAACATTACCTAGCCTCACTATATTATGGCATGGAACTCCTCTTTGGTAGACAACTGAGCATTACATATTTGCATATATAAGTTAATTAACATATTGGTCTACCTAGCCCAGAAAACATTACATTCCACTAAATATTCCCTTCTCGAAACTGCAAGTTATCCGCCACCCATTCATCCTTTCTCTGAGCAATACTGAAATTTTATCAGAATGCAAATCCTTGCCCAATTCACTAAATGAAATTTAAACTCATCCCCAATACCACCCCATAAAAAAACTCTCTGAAGTCTTTCAAGCCTATTAGCCACACCCACAGGAATAGGGAAAAGAGACGCATAATACATAGGAAAATTGGATACAGTACTCTTAATCAAAGTCAATCTACCACCCTTAAATAAATAATGCTTCATTGGCAACGAAGAGACTCTACAACCAAGAATACTGGCCACCTCTTCTACATCTTCCACTTCGCTTCAAGAAACAATTTCTGATTTTACTAAATTGATTCTCAATCCCAAAACTGCTTCAAAACATAAGAAAATACACCACAAATGTTGAATTTGCATTACAAAAAATCAGGGTATCATTAGCAAACAGTAAATAAGACACTAAAAACTCTTCAGTATTCCTCAATCCCACTGAGAAACCTATCAAATGACCCATATCCATCGTCGCAGTCATCATCCTACTCAAAGCCTTCATAACCACCACGAACAATAGCGACAATAAAAGATCCCCCCGCCTCAACCCACAATAGCTAGAAACTTCCCAAAATCCCCACCAGCTTGATTTCAGGGTAACATCTCCATAATTTTCTTAACAAAATCATCTATATATTCCTCATCGTTTGATTCTCCGCTTTACCCATACTGTCCCCACTTGAATTTTCTAATTCCTTCTCATGTCCCTTCCCCATCAAAACCTCTGCGACCATTTGTTTGTCTTCCTCCACCAGCCGCTCCTTCATCGAAGTAACACCACCATCAACTTTCTCACTTCTCCTTTCAGTACTTCCAGAACGTTCAAAAAAATTAATCACCTTCCTCAACTAAGCAACACACGCCACCCAGCCTCTGCCTTCGTTGGCCTCTGGAATCACCATGAAACTACTCTGGCCACCTCCTCCATACTCCGATAATTCCAAATACCTTCCATGGCTATTCAATCTCCTCTGTGCAATGTAAATTGTGTTCCCATGACATATCGACCAATAAAAAGTCTTTCATCTCCACACCTATAATCAATTCCTCCACTATCAATCACAGCCATAACACACTCGGCTAACCCATCATCACCACTCTAAACGTCCCTCTGCTCCATTCTGCAAAATGGTTACAATTTTATCCCACTTCAGACCGAATCTCAAACGTCTTTGCTTCTACTTAGAAAAAAACCCATATATGCCATTTTAACCAACACAACACGTCCCTAAACCAGCAAAATATTGCCTCTGAACCACTCCCTCACACGTCGACAATTATCACGGCAAGCCCATCACCAGAAACACTAAAAAGTTATCATGAAAAATATAACAAGGAATAAACAAATGCATTCAATTGAAAATGTACTACTAAACCAACGAATCTTTATTCAGACTTCTTTTTTTTGGTTCAGCTAAGGTAGATTCATCCTTGATACTACCACAACCCCACTCAATCTTCACCACTTGAGCCAAACCCTAGGGGCATATAAATCAAAAACTCGATCTCAAACAATTTTGAACCTGTAGGGAAGTTGCATTTAGCAGTTGCCTCCATGCATCATTATGGAGTTTTTCAAGGTGGAGATCTGAATTATTTCTGACGAAAGCTACCAGAGTTGTCTATAATTGAGGAGAAGCATGCTTGTGTCATATTTGGAGACAGACATCAACTCCAAAAATTCCAACATGACAACCGCTTCTACAAGGTCCATATAGATTTCAGATTTCATTACAGTCAAGTTTGTGAATGATGGCAAAGACTAAAGAGTTTGACTCTTATCAGATCATTGCACGTGGGAGAGGTTTTGTGCGGTGAATCTGCTTTAGAGTGGGAGGACAGAAGTGGATCATTGTACTATGTTCAAGTTAGACTATACATGATCCATAAGGCAAGCTGTGTATGCCATAAATCGAACAGCAATTTTTTATATAGGAAAATAATTCTCGGAAATTAACCTTTTTCATAAGATGTTAACTGATAAATAGATGTAGATCAAGCCAATAGTAGGGGTAGAAGATTGAAAGTCATTACCTGCCAATTTGACTGTATTGGTAAAGAATTTTGAAACTCCTCTTTTACAACACTCCCACCTACTAAAAGCTCATCTAGACTCGTGTTTTCATGTCCATGGAGAATTCCCATTGGCGCAGGTGCAGAAGTATGAAATCCACTTGTAGACTGCTCCAAGACCTCTTCCCAGGAAGCCAAATCAATTGTTTTTTGAGAAACAATCACATCAGTAATATCATCACTGCCTCCAAGTCTATCTCTCTGAACATGTGAGATATAATTTACCCCAGGCATTGATGAAATACCATGATTATCTGGTAAGAAATTCAAGAACGCAATCAGGTACATAATGTCATTTAAAAGTTTGTGGAGATGAAGCAGTTTCATGAATGGATATGAACTAGGAAAGTATGTCAGGAAAAAAGAAACGGAGAAAAATTCAAATACAAATAACATGGCTACCTGCAGAAAGAGACGGAAAATAAGCACTCAAGGCACTAGCATCCATCCCTTCTGTCAAAGAACCAGTTTTTATTCGCAGAGACTCGAGAAATGAGTGAGATCTTGAACTTGCCTGGTAACTATCCTCTGCATCAAATCTCACAAAAATTATAATAGAAATTCATATGCATGGTCAAAAGTAAGTAAATTTCAGTATTAGTCCAGATTAGGCTAACAGGGAGAGCGAAAGACGAACTCTAGTAACAAAAGCAGAGACAGAAAATACCAGAATCAGCATCTTCACATAAAGATGTCGGAGAACTGATTGGACTTGGGGAATCTGTACTTCTGCAAGGGACTCTGCTGTTATATGTGGAAAAGCTAGAAGTCAAAGGGCTGTCCTGGAAATCTGGTGCAATCTGATCACTCTCTCTGATGCCTCCTATATTTGTCCTATTACCCTGATGGGGAAAGTAATCAAAAGAACAAGAATTTGTAGGTCCTTTAGTAAAAATATAACATACAATATCCACAAGACTTCAAAACTAAATACCTTTTCAAGAAAAAGCTAGACGTACTGAAATCATATTGTCAAATTATAAAGAATTAGGATATTGGTCATCTAACAAATTAAATTATTTTGGAAACTTGTAAAGCTCAAAACTTAATACAGAAAAATACTACTCCATTTCTTAAGCCAGGTAGTTGCATTTTTGCATATAAATAAAATAAACTTGCAGAGAACTCCCAAAATATCTCAAGAGCAGGAGTGCCTCTAGAGCATCATAAAAAATTTATATATATACATATAACATTGTTATATGCGCTATATGAGGGTCATTACCCAGTACTGATTCAACTTAAGCGTAGTCTTCCGGGAGCCCGTGGGGAGGAGTGATGAAATGGCTTACTTTCAATACTCAAATCCAGCCTAAACTTCACTATTGCCCCAGACAATTGCCCCTATTTTAGCATATGTTATATGTTGATGTAAAAAATATTTATTATCAAATGTGTGTGTATATGTGGCGCACATTTAATGTATGTGGTAAATTTTGGTTTTTTTTTTTTTTTTTGATAAGTAAATGTATGTGGTATAATAGTAAGCTAATAGAATATATATATAAATTAAAAATTAAAAAAAGAAAAAAATTATTGACCAAATTGGTTTAGCATACGGGTTGGAGTTGTTGCTTTCTAACATGAGTACTTGGGTTCAAAACCCAATTACCTAGTTTTTAATTTATTTTGACTGAAAAATGGCCCAAATATAGACCAGAGTATGGACAAATTTGTGCTCCAGCAAAAATAATCAGTGAATCTGCAGTCAAAATCTTTAAAGCGTGACTTCAGAGTGGGAGGGAGGTTCCCTCCAAGGCAAATTAGGGCAACCCAGGCTTCAACAATAAGAAAATAATAACGAAGTGGATTACCTTAACTTCCAAGTAGTGGACAAAAACTATGTGCATCAAATCCCTGCAAAAATCAACAAGCACAGGTAAACCAAAACGGAAGGCCCAAACAAGAAAATAAAAATTACAGAACATTATGTTTAATTTCAAGAAATCATACCAATTTATGGACAACCAAGCATAAGAAATTTCAAATATCGATGGAATCTCTTTTATAATTTTACAATGATAAAGGGCACAAAAGATAATCTCCAAGGGAGGAAGCAGGAGATCAGAGGTGAAAAAGAAGAAGAAAGAAGAAATGACGTTGAAAACAAGAAAACAGGAAAGGAAGCGATAAACAAGAAAAGGCAGCATCACAAATTCCTCATGCATTTCAACATCAAAACTTAGCTTATATCTCTCAATCCTTAAGCATATCCTAATTTATGCTTTGCAACAATCTCACAAACAAACCTGCAATTAACGCAAGGCATAAGTAAATGTACGGTATAAACAAGAACACCTAACTCCACCCTAAAAGCCACACATCCTCACCAATTCAGTGGAGGCCTTTTAGAAGCCTACTCTAAGGGCCATGAAGCATGAGTGTAAAGTGGAACATGATAATCGCTTAGCTCTATTGCGCACACATTGACAAGGCAATTCAACTAATCTCCCAATCTAGGTGTCTAAGAAAAAGTAGCAGGTAAAGGCTCTAAAAGGAGAGAGAAGCTCTATCAAAATGGATGATAACAGAGACAAAAAATACCGATCAACAAAGACGAATGGAATACACTAAAAAAAAAGACCCTCACAGCAAACCATACTACATGGAATAGAAATTTTAGCCTTGATGATGATGAAATACGCATTTTCAGTTCCAAGATCCTTTGCAATAATCTCAACTACATAAAGCATCAAAATTTATAACTATATAACCCTGAACGAAAGCGTGATGAAAAAGTGAAATATAAGTTAGTTCAGACTTACTGTTCAAGCATCCAATAGCTGCGCCTTTGAAAGTTTTCATTTTCTTCTCCATGGGCATAATAGCAGTGTAGCACATCAACACTACCAACCTAAAATTGCTTGACATATGTTACCTATCAGCCCTCAATAAATTTTAATAGAGTCACATGAAAAACTATTGTCATCAAACAAATCTTCAAAAAAAAAAAAAAACATGTGTTACTTCACCCATCCCATTCTGAGTGTATTTGACAAAACCCAAATATACAATTAAGAAAAGATAATGGCTTTGTTTGTCAAAATACTTGTTTTCTGTTTTCAGTTTGAGTTCCCCAATCTTCTCAAATACATTAATAAACAACTCAAAACACACACAATAAAAAATAAAAAAAAAATCAAAATACGAATACTTTTTCATTTCACACCTTCTTGTAGGAATATCAAGAAATAATATTTTGACAAA
The DNA here is from genome assembly GCA_006937295.1 of Carpinus fangiana. Classification (NCBI taxonomy): domain Eukaryota; kingdom Viridiplantae; phylum Streptophyta; class Magnoliopsida; order Fagales; family Betulaceae; genus Carpinus; species Carpinus fangiana. Next base: position 19,833,757 of record CM017322.1, read on the forward strand.
ACAAATGTTTGACCTTTTTCACGGATAGGAGCTAACTTATTATTTAAAAATTAAAAAAAAAAAAAAAAAAGGACATGAGTGGCCTTGTGTGGCCACCCTTGGCTCTTTTTTCTCTTTTTAATTTTTTATTAGGAGTCAACTCTACATATGTTTGGGTTTTCTCAAAATAAGCAGGTGTACTCCACAAAAAAAAAAAAAAAAAAAAAACCAAAACAAAAAAAAGAGAGAAATGCTCCATATTTTCCTACAAATTTAATTGATCAACCATTAAATTTGTAGGATCCACCATTGACTTGTATGGGCTCCACATAAGTTCACAAATCTAATGGTTAATTTGTAAGATGAGATGGAAAAAATATGGAAAATATATTGACACCAAGCATTTCTCATAAAAATAAAAATAAAAAAAAAAACATTTTCTCAAATGTGGCTCCACCATAAGACACTTCTAAAAACACCTTACACATTTATGTCACATCAAACCACTTTTTCAAACCAAAAATATGCTAACAAACATAACCAATAAATGCAAGGACAACATGCATCTTGATAGTATTTTTTCCACCATTACCCTTACCAAATGCTTTGAAATTGACAAGTTGACACTCATTATTCTCACAGTAATTTTAATAGTTAAGGATAATATGTGAAAGAAAGTAATTTGTGCATTAATAATGGAACAACGGATAGTTATTTTGGCACAAACGTAAAGTACAGAATGAGACTCACTAAAGATGGAGGGAGTACATAAAATATGCAAACCAAAATTATTATATATCCAGGTAGCCATGTTGATGTCGTATAGCAAAATGTGCGAGTTCTTTTTTTTTTTTTGTGATAACTAAAACTGTGAGTTCTACAGGACCAAATATAGATACCTAAACTCCAAATAAAAGCAATTGACCTGTTTTGCAATCTTACCTTCAGCTTCTCATGAGCTTCCTTCACAGTCTTTCCATCTTTCTTCTTCCTCCAATTATGTCCATCCTTTCTAAAATATCTCAACACCTTCCTATCAAAAAGAAGAAGTGAACCACCTGGCATGGTGGAATGCATGTCAAGCTATGAAGTTATATATGTATCTGCTTAAAATTGAAGCAAAAAAAATTATAAACTACCCATTTAATTGGATAAGATTCTTCTGATTTCTGGGTGAAACAGTACAAGATGTATATAAATATACAAGAATTAAAACAAACTTCAAGGGCAAGAAAGAGATAGGCAATATTAATATTTTTGTTGGCACCAAAAACACTAAAATCTTGGATGTCCAAACATATACTCCATGGAAACTAGAAAAAAATTTAAAATACTTAAGAATTTTTTTTTCTCAGAAAAATTCAGATCTGAGTTGTTTGTCAAATTTGGGAATATGCATGCACAAACAAATAGGTATCTAGATATAAGGCGAGACTAGCGCGGAAAAAAAGAAGCAATCACATCTAAACTCCCCTAACAACAGTTCCTCCCACTGTCAGACACAAGTTTCTGAGGGAGTAACACTTCCTGGACATCATGTGACACCAGCTAGCTGATTGAAGAGATAAGGCTTCTAAGCCCATTCAGAACAGGTGATTCAGCATTCCAGGAGCGAATAAGACAAGAACCAAAAATACTATTCAGGGAAAGAAAAATATTCAACTAAAGGTGAATTCATATAGTGGTCGTGCATAGGAACTATAACCCTTCTTTCTTTTGTTCTTTTTTCCTGCCTTTCACAAAAAGGGTTCCTGTTTTGCCGCAGCAGGCACGGGGGAAGTATCCTCAATGACCCCTGGTTATATATGTATATATAATCCACTAATTTTTTTATTATCAATCACCAAAAATTTGAGGTCCAGTACTACATGTACTTTGGACATCTCATGCAAGGTATCTAGGGCAAAATATTATGTCTGAGGATTAAATTTGACTTCAAAAGTAATTGTAGCTTACAAATGCGAGAACAAATATACTTGTATTTCTCTCAAATTTTTGCCAACCTACATGTCCACTACTTTTAAAACTTAGAAGCACACACACAGTCATAGAAGATAGGTGATTCAAAGTCTGAAGGTAAATTCACGTAATATACACTGTGAATGTAATCATGATGTGAAACAAATTGATATTTAATTTTCTTGATTAGCTAGAATCATACTTGGGGGCCTGTTTGGAGGCTCTGATGCAATACAAAACTTCTCATAATTACGAAGAATTTCACAAATTTCAGCAGGTCGCAACCATCGATGTTGGGCTTCTGAGAGTATTTGGCGAATATCTGCATATCAGACTCGGTCAATAAAAACATACTCAAAAGGTAACACTAAAATAAAACTAAAAGATATAAACTACGAGACATAGTAATTGAAGAAAGCAACCAAACGAGCAAGAGAGAGAGAGAGAGAGAGGAAGAGTGAGTTGATGAGTAGATAGGTATAAGGTATTCAAAAACAAACTCACGCATACAACTCTTCCACCACCTTTTGTTTGTTTCCTTTAAGAGGAAAATTTTGATTTCAATTTGAGCGTCTCATTCTTAAGCAAAGGCCACCCAGAAATACTAAAAACAAAACAAACTAATTCCGTTATAAATTTATAGCCCGGAAAATCCCCATTTCTCAAATCAATCCTCGAGAAAGTAATCCGATTACCAAGCTTAGCTAAGCCCGAAAAATAAAATTCCTCAAAGCCCCAAATCATCGTATAAAAATTTCATTCCAAACCCATCACTTTCCTCCATTTTCTCAGTATCCAAACAGACCTCGATAACCCCCACACCCCCCCCCCCCCNCCTCTACACACAAAAAACCCTAAACCTAAACAATAATCAACAGAAATTCACAGAAACTTCTACAAAAAGAAAACAAATTTAAAAAAAAAAAAAAAAAGACGGATCCAAAATAAAAATAAAAATGATAGAAATCTGACCCAGTTGAGGACCCGGCCCTAAGGATCCCCGCTCCGCCATGGGGAAAGAGTGAATGAATCGAAGTCTGAAGCAACAGCAACGCACACGCACGGAGGAAGACTTGGATATAGTCAGCTTTTGAAAGGAAATGACGTGGGAAGTAGAACAGGTGACTTCCTGGATTCTTCTGTGAGAAACTTGGTAGTACAAAGTCTGATGCGGATGATCAAAAAGTCAATCTTGATGTGTGCTTCGGCGAATCATTGTTTGACTTGTGGCGCCAAGTGAAGGAAAGTGGGCCTCGTCCTTTTGTTTCTTTTTTTGTTTCTCTGGACCTCCGAGTGGGCATGTGCTTATTATTATTTTTTTTATCAAAAAAAAAAAAAAAAAAAGTAAATTACACTACAAATTTGGTTTATTTAAGTCACAAAAATATTATTTAGTAAACTGTTATATAATTGAAAAGGCGTGACAAAAAAAATTGATATTTAGTTTATCTTTTCTACTACCCACCATTGATCTAAAGGATAAAAGATGATTGACAATCATATGATATATAACAGTTTACTAAATAATATTATTTATTTTTAAAATATTGGATTTGGGTTAGGTATTTTGTAGTTTTTTTATGGTTTAGATTTAATTTTAATTTTTTTATAATTTATAAAAAACAAAAATTAAGAGTGAAATTAAATCTAAACCATTAAAAATATTTCAACAAGTGTGATATATGCTGCGTTTGTTAATAACTTTGCTTTCTTTATCTATATTTTCTTTGTAAGTTGACAAAAATAACAAACAATTAAAAATACAAAAATATTTTTCAAAACCGAAGCAAAATTGTCTTAAAACATATTAACAAACATGTTTGTAATCATTTTACAGTATCTAAGCCAAATATAAAAATATTAACAAACAACTTAAAAAAAACAAATATTCACAAAATCCTAAAATCTTTATTTTATTTTATTTTAATTTTTATGTCGCATCATAACTAAAAAAAGAAAAAAAAAAATATTCCTTAAATGTTTTTACCAAACAACCGTACCAGCTTGGTTCGTTGCCCTTTTGGAAACTGTCTTATTATTAGTTAGCAAAATCTGTCTTATTACTTTAGTTACCTATTTTCAAATCGGCAAAATATGTCTTATTACTTAGCGTCTCACTACTTGTTTTAAAAATGAAATACTATTTTCTTTTCACAGAAATACTATTTTCTTTTCACATTTTCTACTTTTCTCCTCTTCGTAAGGTACTTGTGAAATTTTTTTTAATAATCACACGTGGTGCTAAGAGTATATATGTTCACTTGTGCATCAAATTATTATCAATTTCTAAAAATATATTTATTGATATAGTTCAGCCAATAATAATTACATAGGTAGAAACAAAAACGATGTCTCACCAAAAGTATCGGCAGAAGACACTCTTACGCCTAAGTTAATAAGATATTTATGAGAGAGGTCATAAAGCGAAAGGAAGAGATAAGTGTACATATCATAAACTAGGGTTTTTCATCTCTACTTATAGGATGGTAGTTGGTAAGGCAAATAGTTCAATGTGGAAAGTTGTATATTCTATGAATGACTTTCCTTCCAATGATATCCAGACGAACCATTTCCTTATAGAGTCTATCCTTCCTTCAAATGGTTAAGTTCAAACAAGCAAGGTCGTAAATGAGGGGATACATTACTTCTATGGTTTTCTTACCATATTTATATTGGGTAACCGACGGTCAAAGTGAATCTCTTAGCGGACCAACAATAAGTTAGGGATTTGTCGATCGATGAACCCCTTAAGGGCCAATCTGTTGCTAAGGATTCTGTCAATCGATGATCCATCTGAGGGCCACTTTGGGCTTTTTAGTGGGCCTCCAAGAGATCTAATATTTTTGCATGACTTGTTTCCCTCCAATTCTCTTATTCGGTTAGTGTTCTTAACTGAATTGTGGGAATTTCGTTTCTATGTTTAGCGATCTTTAATTTATCCTTGATTAGCAACCGAACTTTGTGAAACTTTGTTTTGTTGGATGAACATGGGCCATCATCGGTTGACAGGCCACTAAAACATCTCCACTTAACTATGGGGCCTAATGGGATTAATCATTGGACATGCATGCAATGTTGATATACAAGCCTTTCGAACTAGCAAAATATGTCTTGTTGGGCCACGGATTAGCCATCATAACCAAAACATGACTGTAGTCTTTTTACGGCATCTGCCATCATAACTAAAAAAAAGTAAAAAATATTCCTTAAATGTCTTTACCAAACAACCGTTCTAGCTTGGTTGGTTGCCCTTTAGGAAACTGTCTCATTATTAGTTAGCAAAATCTGTCTTATCACTTTAGTTACCTATTTTCAAATCAGCAAAATATGTCTTATGACTTAGGCGTCTCACTACTTGTTTTAAAAACAAAAACACACAGAAAAAAAAAAAAAAAAAAAAAAAGGCGAAAATAATATTTCGATGGACTAGATTTGTGTGATCATTTAAAACTCAATTTGATTAATAGGAAAATAAATTAAAGAGCAAAATAAAATTTGTTTCTTGCATTTCTAGTTTTTTTTTTTTGGAAAAATATATCAATTATTACTATTGGGAATAAATTCACACTACAAGCCCAACAAATTTCAGGGCTCAAAGCCCACAAAGCTATTAGATTAAGGGCCCGTTTGGGAGTGCGATTTCAATAAGTGCTATTTTAAAAATTGCGTTTTTAAAAATTGTGTTTTTTAAATCGCCACTTTTTAAAATTGCACAGGCGTTTGGTAAAACAGGCTAAAAAGTACTTTTTTTATCAATCGAGTGTTTGGGTAAAATTAGCATATAATTGCGATTTCAGACCAAATAGGTAAATATTGCCTTTTAAGTGAAATCGTGATTTTGGTTTAAATTCGCACTTTTTCAAATAAGCATCATCTAGTCAGCTTATTGAAATCGTAGATTTTTCCACGATTTTAAAATTTGCGTTTTCAAAATCGCAATCCCAAACACTCCAAAATTGCGATTTGATTTAAAAACGCAGATTATTTTTTAAAAAACGCACTCCCAAACGGACCCTAAATAGGAGAAGATACCGTTTAAATAAAGTTATATTGGGATAAAGCAATCATAATCCAAGAAGAAGCTCAAATCTAATTCAATCTCTCAGAACTCCCAATTCAATCCAACTAAGGAAATTCAATTCAATTGGAGTTTTATTGGATAATACGAGTTATAGATTATCCAATTCAAACCTTATAAAAAACAGACCAAATCCAATCACAACACTTAGGACTTTCTGATAAAGTCAAAGAAGACCAAGTTCAAATCAACCACAACTCTTCCGTCTATAAATATGCCCCTATACAAGGTACAAAAATAGGTTGAATTCTCTCATAATTTGATATTTTTCTCTGAGCTTTGTTTATCAAATTGCTCTTATCTAAGGAAGTGACTTAGGCATCAGAGTATCCCCTCCTTTCGAGGAATAGGGGTCTCTGAGTCTTGTCTCATGATGAATACCAAATATTACATATTTGGGCCCCTTAATTTGCATTTATTAATAACTTGTTGTATTATAATCTAATGTTTTGTGTTAGTTCTTTATTTTTAGTGTTTCGTATGTTGCTGAGGGAAAACTGCGTATTTAAAGTGAAAAATACGGAATTCGAAAGAAAGCTGGAAAAAGTGCCATCAAAGTAGGATCGAGCGCACCATCCTGCACTTGAGCGCACCCACGCCCACCAGCAAGCCACAAGCGCCCAAGTGTTGCTCCGCAAGAGAAGAGCAACATGCCCAAGTGCGATTGAGCGCACTGGCCATTCGATCGAGCGCACTCGTATGCCAACTATGGCCTAGCACCGTTTTTAGGGTTTTAGACCTTAGAAACTCCCATAAAAAAGACTACTAAGCTTCAAGAAGAGAGGCTGGGAACCAAGTTCGAATTTTCTACAGTTATTCTCCACTTTAGTTTTAGTTTTCCTTAAGTTTAGATTTATTTATCATAATCATGTGCAGGTAAATTCTCAACTAAGGTTTAGGATAAGGTCTCACCGATGAAAAACAACAACACTTTTTGTAAGTCAATATTATTATGATTTTATGGGTTTTTGAGGTTTCAATTGTTTTACTTTGATTCAATTATTGAGATTACTCTTAGATATCTATTGTGATTTATGGATACATGTAATGATTTAAGAGAATTTTATTTGATTGTTTTGCTTGGATCTTTATTTATTGTTGGGTCATTGATCAACTACTATGAGACCCCAAAAAAAACAAGGCCCATTTGACAGATGGGTCCCCAAGTGTCATGTTTTAAACATTGGGGTCAAAGTGCAAATGAGTTGATAGTTCAGGGAGGCAAAGTGTATTTTTCCCAAAAATATAAGATCACAAGATTGATCCCTGTTTTGATCATCTTGATGTTCTCAAATAATTTACACAAAATCCATGAAATCCAGCTAATAGTGAATTAAGGATTATGCAAATTACCACAAGAGAACAACAAATTTATCCAAGAAGATCAAAACATCTGTGCCAGGAAGTCACTGCTCAGATTACTACTAGCTATTCTACGTACCAAAAGTAACGTTAGTGCTTAAATACGGTGACTAGTTTAGGCAGCCACTGCTCACCCATGAAACACATGAATACTTGTAAATTTCATGTCTAGAAATGAAGCCAAGCAATAAAAGAAAATGAAAAGACTTGCATTATAAACATTCTAATTCAAAATACAAATACAGAGACACCCTGATCTCATTTTTAAGATTCAAAACCAAATGTTTTCTACGGTCTGAAAGCAAAATCATTGTTTTAAGATACCAGGGTCACATAAAACGTTTGGATAAAAGAGGGTCGAGACAGAAACCATTCCTCTGTCTACAGCTCATCAGTAGTATCGTCTGTTTTTCCTCCACTAGATGGTTTCCCATTCACTGCAACAAGCTCCATTTCAAATATTAAAGTTGCACCACCTGTACTTCCCAAACAAATACATAAATTAACATTTTTTTGTCAACATTTTATGTTATCTAATACAGTTTATACCATATGATGTTTTTACATTAAACAAAATTTCAACCATTCAAGGGGTGAAATGTGTTGGAATATACTTTTGAAGAAAAGTCCATGTTAAAAGAAAATGAAGTTAATTAACTCAACCGTTTTACTTTGTTTTAACGAATTGAGGCCTACTACAACAAGCCTTTGAATAGAATAGAAAAAACAAGCCTTTGTAGATGCTGACGCGATTAATAAATGGATTTTCATTTTTAATTAGGGTTAAATACCTTATACTCCCTTAGGGTTTCATAATTTTATTTTTTCCTCCCTAGGGTTTGATTTTTATCACAGAGAATCTTTGTGGTTTTGATAAATGATCAAATTAGTCTATCAGTTAGTTGACCGTTAATTGACTTAACGGAAGTCTAATCACTAACACGTAGACCAATTAGACAAGATGACACATGGCATAACTTGACAAGTCATCAGTGATGACTGTGTATTAAGCTGCAACCTATTTTTTTTAAAAAAAAAACATTAAAAATTAAAATAGAACTGGGTTTTATTTTGTTAATCAAGATTTAAAACAAATAGATTACAAATTAAAATAGAGATTTGGGATTTTATTATGTTAATTAGGGTTTAAAACAAACAAAAAAATAGATTTAACATTTAAACATAAAAATTTGGGGTGTTCAAGCGGAGCGGTTGTAACCGTCTCACCAACCGCTAACCGCTTTTTTATAACCGTTAACCGCTAACCGCTTTGTAAAGCGGTTATTAAAAACCGCTAACCGCCTAGGGCGGTTGCGGTTAGCGGTTTTAAGGATATGAAAAAGCAGTTATAATCGCTAACCGCTTTTATTTATATATAATTATATAAATATATATTAATTAAATATAAAAACAAAACAAAATGACGCCACATCCCTCTCTCACTCGTTATATATTATTTATATTATATAAGTCTATAAGATGAAACCCTATCTTATTCTCTCAGACATTCACATTCATAGAAGCAGCAGCCTCTCTCTCACAGAGTCTCACTCGTTAGGTTTCATCTTAACTTTGAGTTCTCCCGAAGCCGCAACCCCCTCTCTCACTCGTCTCCATCTCTGTCTCACTTTCGTCTCTCAGACTCTCACTCGTTAGGTTTTGGTTGTAGTATGTTTTGATCTTGGTTTCAAACTTTCAGTGAGTGGTTTGTAGTGTGAAATAAACCCAAAAAATATGAAAAATGAAGGCCCAAAATATAAAAAAAGTACAAAAGCCCATTTTTAAAAAAGCGTTTAAAAAACGGTTATAACCGCTAACCGCCTAGGCGGAGGCGGTTATTGAAAATTCGATAACCGCTTAAAGCGGAGGCGGTTATTGCAAATAACCGCCAGTTATAACCGCTTGAACACCCCTAATAAAAATCTCAAATCTAAGAACCACAAACACACAGTACCCGGCGTCATCCCCACCCCAACTCCCGTCTCCGGAGCCCACCCACAGTTCCGGCATTCGCCCAGCCAAACGATTAGATTTCAAAGACAGAACAAAGAATGAAATTAGAAGGTCCAAAATTGAACCTCAAGTAATGAAGCAATTTTCAGGGCAATAAGGTCCGGGAGCGAGCTCTGGGTACCCTCCTCCGATTGCTTCATGGTTTCTCTCAGGTGGTAATTGGAAAATTTTGAGAAGGAACAGGGTATATGATCGTCGAAGCTTTTGTGACCCTTTGGCCTTGTAAAACACCAGGAACTCCTTGGAACTTGTGATCTTATATGTTTGATTCAAACTATTGGGAACATTTTGTTTGAATTTGATTGTAAAATCGTTTCAAATCTTTAGAGGCAATCTTGTTGATTTACTCTGCAGAGGCAGGGATAACTTCCACTGCAAAATCTAAAGCTTATTAAAGAAGCTTCACAATTCTCTCTTTCTCTTGTGCATTACTGAAGGCAGATGATAACTTCGAGTGAAGCCCCTCAATTTTTGCCAAACCACCGTATGCTTGGGTCCACCCCTTATTCCTTTGAACATGTCTAGGGGGTTCCAGTTCCACCACCTCCGGAGTCTGGGCGAATGCCAGAACTGTGGATGGACGCCGGAGACGGGGGTTGGGGTGGGGATGACGGTGTTTGTGGTTCTTAGATTTGAGATTTTTACGCTTAAATGTTGAATTTTTTTTTTTTAAACCTTGATTAACAAAATAAAACCCTAAATGTCTATTTTAATTTGTAATCTGTTTGTTTTAAATCCTGATTAACAAAATAAAACCCAGTTCTATTTTAATTTGTAATCTATTTTTTTTTTTTAAAAAAAAAAAATTAGGTGGCAGCTTAATATACTGTCGACACTAAGGACGTGTCAAGTTATGCCATATGTCATCTTGTCTAACTGGTCTACGTGTCAGTGACTGGACTTCCGTTAAGTCAACTAACGGTCAACTAACAGATGGACTAATTTGGTCCTTTATCAAAACCACATGGACCCTCTGTGATAAAAATCAAACCCTAGGGAAGAAAAAATAAAATTGTGAAACCCCAAGAGGTATTAGGTATTTAACCATTTTAATTAATATGTTACTGATAAGTCAAAAATGGGGTTCCTTTGATTTTGAATTTTGATTTTATAAATTATATTTCTGATAAACATGCCACCTCATCCCCACCTATTTTATCCCGACACGCAAATCGCTACCCCCTTCACGTGGATCTATGTTAACCTGGCTGAGGGATCGGGTAATGAGACTATTAGTTCAACCAGGGAAACTAAACAAATCAGACACTGTAGAAGAATATTTTTTTAATATAAGCTTGAGATAAACTAAAACAAAAAGTAATAAATTACTGATTTTATATCACTCATTTCTTATTAAAGCCTGAATCATCTATGCCATTGAAATCACTCTCTTTGAGTGAGAAAACACGTCTATTAGCTCCATGTAAACCAGCATCATGCTCCTGAAGACCACCCTTCGTCACACACTTAAGATCAGTACCCTTTTCAGATTCCAATTGACTATCTTTCTTCTCACCATCAAAGCCATTTTTTCTTTGCTCTGCTTCACTGAACCCACTTCTTCTCCCAGAATCTAAAAGAAGTCCCCCATTGACACCAGAACTCCTGGCTGCAAAAATAGAACTCCTACATTTGATACAACCAAATGATCCCCACCATCCTTTGACCCAAACAGCCAACCGCCCCTGAAACTACAAACAGACCTGGACCTAGACACGCCCATATAATTAACCATCCACAAATCACTTTTCTCATCACACCCACCACCAACACTCAGTCTCTCACAATTCTTCTCTCTTCTTCCTAAACAATCCCCCAATTCTCCAAAACTAGGGGTGAAAGTTTAGAACCGCTAACCACTTTTAAAAGCAGTTGGTAAAAAGGCGGTTAGCGGTTAGTAGTTAGTGGGTATTTTTAAAACCACTAACCGCTTTTTTAAATATAATATATATTTAATATATTATATATATTATATATATTTTTTTACCATTTTTTAAACCAAAACGATGTAGTTTTGAAACTCCAAGGACAACGTCCCACATTGCTAAGAAACCAAAATACCTCAACATTGCATCTCTATATAAAGGATGCCTTATGCCTTCCTTCTTGAAACCTAAGAGATGCAGTGCTCCAATATTGAGTAAGCAAAAGCTCTCTGCTAGATGCTAGCAATACAAAGCTGGCTTCTTAAGCTATTTTATTTTAAGTTTAAATTTATAAGAAATATTTACATGAGCTAATCTTGGTTAAGCAAAGAATGCTCTGTACAAAATTTTTAATTTTTTTTCTTCTTAAAAATCCCGTTAACTGCTAACCGTAAAATTAACTGCTAACCGGGCGGTTAACCGCCCAGCGTTTAACGGAAGTAGTTAGTAAAATTTACTAACCGCCTTTTCACTCCTATCCAAAACGAACTTTTTTTAATCTCAATGCAGCTGCTGCTGCTCCTCTTGAGCATCACAACTTCCTCTGCTTTCTCTTGGGCTGTGGGCTTAGAATGTGATTGCAAAACTTCACTCCTTTCATTCTCTATCAGGATCACCTACCAACAATTGGATCCCACATAGACTTTATCACAAGAATACTAAATTTAAGGAAATTTAGTATTATTCTTCTTCCACCAGAAGTGGTAAACAGAGAAGCACCCCAAGCATAATTTGCACAAACTAGCCCTCAAAACCTTAGTCCTCCAATTTTGAATTCCAAGATTCACAATATCTGGCCACTCAACAGGGAACTCAAGAAGCCTATTCTTTCTGCATAAGAGCCTTATGGTCTAGCACTAAAACCACAACCAAAAAACAAGGGCTTAACATTCTCAATACAACCACGGCAGAATGCACAAGGCGCATCCCTTCTCCACCAATCAATGTGCCCCAGGTTTCCTACTTATAATGTATATCTACAGAAAAACTGGACCACAGTTGCTACAATAGCAACTGGACAAACACCAAACTACAATTCTGCAGAAACTACAACAACAGCAGATAAACACCAGTTACCATAACCAACTGAAAAACCTAAAACAGAGCAGAAGAAAACACCAAAAAAAATACATCAACTGCCATTCCTAAGCGCCTAAAACAGAGCAGCAAAAAACATCAAAAAATGCAGAGAAAAAAATGGAGCCAAACCTCACGGATTGACTGCAACCGAACTCGGCGTGTGGAGAACAATTTGGAAGGTTTCCTTAATCGCATCAACTTGAAGATTCCTTGTTGTTCGTGTAAAAGGATCATACAGGACCAGTTGTCTCTCACTATTCTCCATGAACAACTCCCCCCCTTTCCAAAACGCCAATGGCCTTTCCAAATCCATAGGGAGTGCAAGGGTAGTAAGCCTAGTCCACGAATCCTCAACACCAAATTCGAGCAAAACCCATATATCTAACCAACATTTTGTATTCATTTTAGAACCAGAAAAAGCCAACAAAGCGACATGCCCATTTAACAAGCTTATAGTACTGTTATCATTACAATTCCCACCATCAGCCGAGAGAAGGCGGAGATGATAATCATCCGGAAGCGGCGTCGTTTGTACCTCCTCCTTGCTGAAGTCGAAAGAAACGATGTTATGATCCCCCAACCACCACATAGAAAACCCATCTAATGACAAAGTCCGCGAACAGCTTTGAAAACCAGGAGGAGCAAACACGACTTTGGGTAGGTCAACTACTCTCCAAGATCCGCCGCTTAAGTTGTATATTTCCATGGAGCTCTTTAATTTCCTACCCCCTATTGCTTGATTTAATAGAAGCAAATTTAAACGAATTACCTTAAAATCGTTACATCTGGAATCAAAACCGAACCCAAAGCAGGATCCAATGATACGAAAGTGAGGAGGCACGGGCGGCGGCGGGAGAGCCTTGAAATCTGACGGTGTGGCGGGATTCCAGAGATTGAACCCTCCGGTTTGGGTGTTGTAGAGGCATAGTAAGCCATTGCAGGAAGCCACGAACTCAAGGCCAGGAGTAAGAGGGAGAGGGGTGCGAGAGACATAGTTGAGGGTGTTGTATGAGAGTAAAGAGAAAACTATCTTTTGGGCGCCGGATTCTTCCGTGGTGGCTTTGACGAGGAGGTGAGGATGATTGGGATTTTTGGTGATGAGAATGGAGTCGTTGAGGAGATTCTTGGAGAAGAAATCAGGGATTCCTATAAGAGAATACCATGCTTTGGAGACGCACCTGAATCGGATTAGGGATTTTGGAGGCAGCTTCGACACTATTTTCACCACCAACTCTTCAGGCAAATAGCTTGACATTGTTCCCAGATGAAAAGAAGATAAATTCAACGCAGCTGCAGGGTGGTCAGCAGCAGCACTTCGCTGGCTTTTACTTCTACACGTTAGTTGTCCAAACAATCTTATCTCACTATATATATATATATATATTCATTTTGTGATGTGGTTGTTAACTTTGACTCTCCAATGCCGAAGGGCGAAGGAATCTTGTATTCTCAATGCACAACGTAAAATTTAATACTAAATAAACCATAGTTTGGCAAATAAAAATTTATAACAAGTATCTCCATGCGGAAGTGGGCAATATAATAACTGAAAAAGTACATATTTTTATTTTAATTATTCATTATTTTTAAATACACTCTAAAAGATTCTTTATTCTATTCCTCATTTTCTTTAATGTTATTTTTTGTGTGGTAAAAAGTGTGAAAGAAAGAGGAGGAGAGAGATAGTAAAAGAAAGAAGGTGATATACAAAAAATAATAAACAAAGTTTATAGTATGAATAGTTAATCAATTTATTTACTGTTCACACAAAATGAAAATAAATAAATAAATAAATAAAAATAATAAATAATAAAGAAAAGAAGAAGAAGGTCTATTTTATTGGAGACGAAATGGCACCCATAATAGTAAAATTTGACTATTATTAAAGATTTGACTATTCTTTTAGAACATTCCCAGCAACCTCATCAAAATTATTTTTTAGTTATTTTGATGAGACAATTTAACAAAAGTGACTAAAATCCTCCATTTTCGGTCTCACCATTTTAACTTGAAATAAATGGTAAGTGAATTGTACTCAATATCTTTAAAAAGTATTATTCACTCATCAAATGAATAAAAAATAATATAACTTTTCTCTCCCATTCCATATTCTTTGAAAAAGTAAAAATTAAAAATAAAGTATTTAAAAATATATATTTAAATGGATTCGTAAAATTTGATAGTTAAAATAGTGAGATTGTTGAATATTATAATACAATCTGATATGAACTCTACCAACAATTGTAATGAAACCCGATAACAATGATGGCATGGAACCTCAAGATCGTGAAGATAAGATTTGTTGAGTCTTGACCCGTCACCTAGCCAGATGAAAACCAAGACTACGAATGATTGAAAACGCCACACCAAGAAAACCTAAGAATCTCTCAAGAAATCAAGGTGATAAGTTTGGTTGTTTGAATGCCACAAGATTAACTTGATAAGTTCAAAGAGTTCTTTTAAGAACCAAGAGGAACACAAGACCTCACAAAGATAATAGTTTTTCTAAAAAGACAATCTGCTATTAAAATTCGTAATAATCCACCTATATACTTGGAACAACCATCCAAGAATAGGAAAAACCATAACTACAGCTTTAAAAGCAACACAAACATTAACATAAACAAGTCCCCATGTTTTTAGACCTCTTGGACTTCTAGAGACAACCAAAAATAGCTAAATGATTAGATTCATTCTCCTATTTAATATCCTAGAAACTCAACAAATTCACACCCTTTAATGGTCAAACCATGTTGGACACGATTTTGCATGCTAATTAACCTCTTCAATTGCTTTAATGACATGTACTAAACCTTGATTATTATTTGAGCCCATCTTGGTCTTTTTAGAGTCAGCCCCATTCTCTTGGATTAGCCCATTTAGTGCTTCCTTGAAACGTTTGGCTCTAAGTCTTGTAATTGGGCCACTAGGAAGTGATAAAGGGTCTTGTGCAAATTCAGCTCCATTCCCACGTGTATGATCAGCATGTCCAGCTCCTTGGTTTGCATCACAATCTTTGTGGTTAATGTTAAGTCGGCAATCTAGGGTTTTCTCTCGTTGAGAAAGCAAAGGTACCCTCTATTCCTATAGTTTAAAAAGTCTTTCGTTGAGGTCTCTCGCTTATGAGAGGTTGTAATCCTGAGTCTTGTCCCATGAGGGATAAGGCTGAGAGGCAAACCATGGAATTAATTACCAGTTAATTGATTTGCCCATCGGGATTGTTACAGACGATTGGAGCTAATTGAAGATGAATTATACTTATTTCTTAGGCATGTTATTTTCTTGACAACTCGACTGACATGAGTCTTATCATGCATAGGAAGAATTTCCGTTATTAATTTATTATTGACCATTGTTATGTGGTTAGTCGTGAAATCGACACCCTGTTCTTTAATTTTTCCTTTATTTTATGCACTTAGTTTTACAATCAAAATCAAATCAAACTTTTTTAAATTAAGTTAGATTTAAACTTGATAACAACACCCACACAGTCCTTGAGGTCCAACACCCTTAATATAACACTATCCTACAAAGATTCGTTCTATTACGAGTAATTAATTATTATTAATAATTTTTGCACGCAAAAAATACCACATCATACTTATCTATCGAATAACTGGCAAAAAGCTTCACATTGCATAATGTGTTTGTCAACCAACTTAAAGGGAAAATATCCTCGATGAAGTGTACAACAAATACAATTATATATGTAATAACTGTTCTAATCCATATTATTGTAATGCCTATAAAACCGATCAATAAGGCTCCGTTTGTTTCGGAGTAAAATATTTTCTGTCATAAAATATTTTCAGAGAAATCATTTTTAAGAAAAAAAATTTTCGATGAAAAAATTTCCGTGCATGCGACAAATATTTTTTATAATTTCATTTAATAAAGCCCATGACATCCAGCTAATAGTGAATTATATTTTTTATATTTCCTAATATGGAATTGGATCTAATTATCACTAATTGGATAGATCTTAAAGTTCAAATTAGTTGAAACATAAAAGATTACAATCATATTCCAGACTGCAGATTGATCCCTGTTTTGATCATCTTGATGTTAGTTAATAAAATAAAATACAATCATATTCCAAACAAAGAATAAAAAAGTAAAAAGTTTAGTTAATTCTATTTAAATTTGAGTTTTTATTTTATTTTCTCTGTTTCTATTTATTATTATTATTTTTTAATGTTTTTAGTCTTTTCTATTTTCTGTCCACAACTCTATTTTGGTCTATGGTAGTACACTTGAGTGCCCATTCCATAGCGATCGTGCGCACCAGTCACTATGATCGATCGCACAGCCAAATAGCAGCACTGAAGCTGCAATAATTTCAATTTTGTTTTTTTTTAAAGAAAATTTATTTATTCTTCATTTTGTTTAAAGTCAAGTTCTTTATATAATCTATTTCTGTTTCTGTTTAAATTTCATTATGTTTAAATATCAGTTTGTGTAAATTTTAATTTTTCTAATCTATTTTTGTTTTTAGGTTTTTGGTTCTGTTTCAATTTGATAGCCGTGCAATCGAGCTCACAAGCCAGTGTGATCAAGCGCATGGCCAACAACAACACTAAAGCTGTTACAATTTACATTCTGTTTTAGTTTTTTTTTTTGCGGCAATGTGCACTAGCGCTTGTTCCAAGGTGATCGAGCTTACCAGTGCGATCAACCGCACAGACTAGTGCGCTCGAGTGCACATTCGAACAGCAACACTGAAGCTGCTGTAACTACAGAATCTGATTTAATTTAATTTTTTTTTCTGTTATGTAGGGTTGTTAATCTCAGAATTTAACCATCATTTCGTACAATCCAAAAATTGAACGGACCATTTGACAAAGGCAGAGAGACAATCCCAAAATAGAAGAAGAATTCGAAGCTGAGGAAAACATGGAAGAAGAACATGTTAAGAATCCACCACCGGTGCGAAGACTTATGAAGAGTTTTTTCATTCCTTAGAACGTCAACCAGTCATCATGCATTAATTTCCAGCCTATTGTGCAGAGCAATTACAATTTACCTCCGCTTCTACTCAATATGGTCCCACACTATAGAGGTACACTTCTGGTGGACCACTATTTCCACCTTCGGGATTTCGTCGAACTATGCAAAATGCAGAATATCCGTGGCCTAACCGCATAAGGAATTAGGTTAATTCTTTTTCCTTTGTCCTTAAAAGATAATGCTAAGCTATGGTTAAATTCTTTGGATGCAGGTTCTATTCACAACTAGGAGAACTTAGCCACAAAGTTCTTAGAGAAATTCTCCTAAAGATAGTAGCACTGAAGCTACTACCAAAAGTGCTCAAGCATTCTAGGAGCTTGAGTGCATCTACCTAGACTAGTGTTGTTTGTTTTCAGGGGCAAGTGTTTTTACATTCAAGTTTAGGGGTATGCTACGAGCCATACCTATTCCAACCAGTTTTCTCATCTCCAGGGTATGATCTTTCCATTTTTTTTGCACACTGAGGACAATGTATAATTCAAATTTGGGGTTATAGGAAACGCATACACACTTTGTCTAAAAATTGTTTATTATTATTATTATTTTTTTAAATGCATGTTCATGTTATTTGTGAGATATTGGTTGATCTAGAAACTGTGATTTGAATTTCTCTGGTGAGCTTAAAATATTGAAGACATGATCTGATGGTTAGAATTTCCAAGGTCTTGTTACTTACTTTTGGCATTTGAGAATTTACTTGTTTTGATTTGTAATTGCCATAACCACATTTGCACATATTTTGTGAGGTATGACATGTGAATCTGATTGTGTATGTTTTCAATGTCCTGGGTGATGCTGGGAGACTTGCTGAACGAATACTTTGGCATATATATGTAAATAAAAAATAAAAAAAGAAAGAAAGAAGTTGATCATTGTGAGATTTTCACTAAGTAACTGGACCTCTTGCCTCACTAAGCAATGAGTGTTCACGTCAAAAGGTAAGAATCTTGATTTGGTTAATGTCATGGCTAGTTTGGTTCCACAGCCTTTTTGACTCAAGTTAGTAAGTCCTAGGGGTGTCTTTACACCTAATGCCCTAAAACCATCTAATTTGGGAATCATTGGCTTAACACTCGTTACATAGGTCAATTAGAAAGCTTAAGGAAACTAAGCATTGCATAGCCTAACCATAAAGGGAAAAAAAAATGCTCTTATTGTTATGCCTTTTTTTTTTTTTTCTAAATAAAAGGGCGGGAAGGGGATAGTGTATTTTGCCCCCTTGGGCATGACCATCGGGGTTCCCTCCCGCTGTAAAATGTTTAGCTTGAGCCATAGCTACTGCATGAGAAGGCGAGTCCGTCACCACAGTCCCACCAAAGTGTAAGTTGGTAAAACCCCTTCTTAATAGAATCTGGTTCGCGGACTACTACCGCAAGTGGGCTTGAACCCGTGACCATTAGGAAGAAAGGAAGGGAGGCGGTGGGGGGAAATTAAACCTTACCCCTGCTGCTTTACCAACTCAACTACCACATTGGTGGTCTTATTGTTATGCCTTGGTTATTCATTCCTATGGAATCCCAGTGAACCTTGAGGTATTGAGTTAGCACAGTGGAAATAATTTGAGGCCTCATAATTATGTGTTAGTTCTTTTTACACTAAATTGAGCTTGTGATGCCTCAGCTTGTCTTTTGTAATGTTGATGCATTTTTCTGTCAACAGTCTCTGATTGGTGTGATCTTCACGCTCTTCGGGCCTTCTCTGATCATCGATCTTTGGATTCCTACAAAATAATAAGAGCGTCAAAGGGGTCTATGGGGGAGTCCCCATAGACCTTCCGATGCTTAAGTTAGCAGTTGTATATGGGGACAAAATGTAGCTGGAACTAGCATTGTATAAGCCGGAGCTTAGTATTGTATTGAGAGAGATGAATGATGATGAGTGCCTAAAAGTGCTTATTTGAACCCCTTAATTTATATTCGTTAGGCTCTTAGTATTGTTAATTTCTAATTATTTTTGGTATTTTTAGTGTTTTGAGTTGTGCAGGTCTTTACAACAAAAGTTGGCCACAAGAGAGCAAAAAGACACTAAGTGAAGATTTGGACCCTGCCAAGTGCGTTCGACCGCACTTGGTGCGTTCGAACGCACTCACGGTCGAACGCAAGGACACGGTCGATCGCAGTCCCCGTCAGCCCGCATCTCGCGCGGGTGCCCTAGGAGTCCATCGCTTCCGCTGCGCCGTTACGATTTTCTGCGGTCGAACGCACAACTCAGCAGTACGTTCGAACGCACCTCATGCGTTCGAACGCACTCGTAGGTTTTTGTAGCTTATAAATAGGACCCTAGGCCATTTGGTTGAACACACATTTCTTTGGGGCGTTTTTAGAGAGCATTTTGCTTCTGTTTGCATTGCTCCGCCCTTTTTAGTTGTAAGCTTTTACTTTAAAGTTATTTTTAATGCATTATTTTAATTCAATTATGCTTTGTTATTCAATGGGTGGCTAAAATCTTCAACTTAGGTTGAAGATGAAGCCTCNTAATTAATTATTGTTAACGGAGGGGAATTCCTTCACTGCTGCACTCAAACTAGGTATTTCGTGATACTACGATATCTCTTGGTGTTTTTTGGAGGGTAAATGAGAAGGAACATGAAATGCACAGTATTCCTAAAATCCGCTCATCCATTCTTTAGAAGCGACCTCCCACATATATGTTTAAGATTAATTAGGTTGTTGTTGTGGATAAGAGGCTTGGAAGAATTGGTATTGAGATTATTGTACAAGTCCATGATAACAGCATTCTAGCTATATGGGTGAACCTACTATTGCGGAAGCTCTAGTAGCCTTATAGACGGTGCAATTTAGTAAGAAGATGAGATTCTATGATTTTATTATGGAGGGAGATGCCCTACAAATTGTTAACGCAGTTAGAGCGACAAATTTTGGGCATATTGTAGCTGGTATTCAAGAATGTATGCATTTGTTGAAATAATGCAAGATTGAACATGTTAAAAAAGTATGTCATTGTTGATGCATTTTTCTGTCAACAGTCTCTGATTGGTGTGATCTTCACGCTCTTCGGGCCTTCTCTGATCATCGATCTTTGGATTCCTACAAAATAATAAGAGCGTCAAAGGGGTCTATGGGGGAGTCCCCATAGACCCTCCGATGCTTAAGTTAGCAGTTGTTTATGGGGACAAAATGTAGCTGGAACTAGCATTGTATAAGCCGGAGCTTAGTATTGTATTGAGAGAGATGAATGATCCCTCTTTTCCTAATGCATTGAGTTCCTTTTTATAGGGCTTTGTATCTGTAACTGATTCCTTGATTTTCTCTATTTTAAATGATTGAATGATCATTTAAAATAGTAGGAAGATAATGTTAGGGTAGTTGAGATAACATAGAATTTTATAAGATAAATGAGGGTTGCTGAGAGATAGTGGGATCCGCTGTGGATTTTATCCCCAACAGTTACCCCCCGATTCCCATGGCTGACTTGTCCATCTAGTCGGGCATCGGGGATCTCATGTGTACCTGTGACTGAAGCAACTCCGCTTTTTCCTTTATAAGTGTCAGGTTTAACGCAATTCCAGTTTTTCCTGCTGACGACTTATCCTTGATTTTCTGCTCAAGTGTTGGGTCTTGGATCGAACCGCCTGGTGAAGACCAGATTGGCTCGGTATCTATCTATCCAGTAGCATGAGATGCGCATTCTTGTCTAAGTGTCAGGTCTCGGATGCCGAGCCTGGTGAAGACTAGGTCTCGTATCGATTTCCTGACCTTAGTTCCTCTCTAAGTGTCAGGTTTCGAGTGCCGAGCCTGGTGAAGACCAGGTCTCGTATCGATTCCATGACCTTAGTTCCAAACTGTTGAGGCACAGTTTTCGATTGGTGACGTGGCACACTTGCTGAATTCCAATGACTGACTCTTCCCTGATTTTCTGCGAGGCAGTTTGTTATCAGGGATTTGAGTAGTTATCCGTATCAGGATCTGATGGGATCGAGATAAGATTTGGTTGTTATGGCGTCTTAAATTTTGAATTCTCGTAGATAACATATCTGATTCCGTAGTTATGGGTACTTGGCATTCGAATTGGATGCATAAGATCGGGTCTTATGAATTTAATCTCTTGATCCCTAGTTTTTCGGGCTTCGGAAGTCTTGGACTCAGAGTATCGAAGGTATAGGGTGGTCGAGGCCCGAGACGGTTCTCGGATAATCGAGGCCTGAGGCATTCTCGGATGCTCGAGGCGTTCTCGGGTTCTCGAGGCCTGCTTGGGCTCTCGAGGCTCGAGACGCTCTTGAGCTCTGACGATATGGGCCTTCATTGGGCCTAGTAAAACGTTGGGCCGGTTCTGTAGAGTTGATTCATGACCCAACAAATACTTTTCTTCCAATTTTTGTATTGTTGTTATAACTGCGAAATATGAATATCCTCGATCCCATTAAGAGTTATTCGAGAACGTGGCCTCGGATACTCGAGAGGGTCTCGAGACATCGAACACTTGGAAAATGTTCTAAGTGTTGGGCCTCGATCCCATTTGGAGTTATCCGAGAACGTGGCCTCGGATACTCGAGAGGGTCTCGAGACATCGAACACTTAGGAAATGTTCTAAGTGTTGGGCCTCGATCCTATTTGG
Organism: Carpinus fangiana; assembly: GCA_006937295.1. Lineage (NCBI taxonomy): Eukaryota > Viridiplantae > Streptophyta > Magnoliopsida > Fagales > Betulaceae > Carpinus > Carpinus fangiana. The sequence continues at coordinate 19,855,735 of CM017322.1, forward strand.
AGTTATCCGAGAACGTGGCCTCGGATACTCGAGAGGGTCTCGAGACATCGAACACTTGGGAAATGTTCTAAGTGTTGGGCCTCAGTTGATGGAGATAGGCCTCGGGTCTCGGAATTCAAGAATCGGGTCTCGGCCTCGACTGTGGGAGACAGGCCTCGGGTCTCGGAATTCAAGACTCGGGTCTCAGTCTCGACTGTGGGAGACAGGCCTCGGGTCTCGGCCTCGGCTGATGGAGATAGGCCTCGGGTCTCGGACTTCAAGACTCGGGTCTCGGCCTCGGCTGTGGGAGACAGGCCTCGGGTCTCGGAATTCAAGACTCGGGTCTCAGCCTCGGCTGTGGGAGACAGGCCTCGGGTCTCGGCCTTTGCTGATGGAGATAGGCCTCGGCTGTGGGAAACAGGCCTCGGGTCTCGGCCTCGGTTGTGGGAGACATTTGTACCCCCCATTCCCAGAGAGTCAGTTTTGCTCCTCGAATTTTTTGCAAGAATTTCGAGGCTCGGACCTCGGCCTCGGCTGAGGGAGACATTTGTACCCCCCATTCCCAGAGAGTCAGTTTTGCTCCTCGAATTTTTTGCAGGGTGACTCAGGATTTTTCCAGAAATTTTTCCTTCGGAGTTACTAGCCTCGGGATTTTTCTGCACAAAATGAGAACAAGTGCATCCAAGCAAAATACAATTCATAATTATAATTCTTATAAAAGGAGTCAGGAACCTGAGGTTTGGCAACTGAGGGGAGCTCGTTCGTGGTGAGGTCGAGGCCTGTTCAGCGCTTCACGATCAATGAGGGCTCAGGCACAGGAGCCAGAGTTTTGGGTTGTCCCAGATGTTTTTCTTCTCGATTCCGAGGAAGGGTCGTCACCCATGAGCTCGTCATGGGAGCCCAAGACTGGGTTGGCACTAGTGGCTCTGAGGAAAGCTCGTGTCCGCGCTTCGGTGACAGGACTTGGTGACCTAATTCGAGACAGGCTCGTTCATGGTATGCATCAAAGACTTGGAGGTTGACAGTCATGAAGGCCTGAGAATGAGCTCGTCGGCGAGGTGGCGCCTCTGCCTTTAGCGATGTCAGGCTCATTGTGGCGCTGGTTTGTCAACGAGTCTACTAGGCTTGCTGGTGGGTTTGCTAGGCTCGCCGGAGGTGTACCAGTCGTTGCCTAGCTGGCCATCTTTTTTCTCATTCCATTGTTTTGCAGAAGAAAGGAGAAGACACGGCCACTGTTAGGAGATAATTTTATTGTTGCAGGCATCCAAGTGAGCTTTCAAGCTCACTGGCGAGGATGGCAAGGCTTGGCCATTTTAAGTCCGAATGAAGTTCGGCACTGATGGTGACGAGGCAAAGTCGAAGGGCTTGGTTGAGTTCACTGAGTCTTGGCAGGCTCGGCGATCCTCTGTAACCGCGGGCTTGACCTCAAGTCACCGAGTGTGGGTGTCGGTGTCGAGAAGGGGTCGACAATGGTGGTGTTGGCTGGGTCGGCGCCGGCGGCTGGACTCAGTGTTCAACTGTCCGAGGCGGGTTCATTCATGGTCAGTCCGAGGCTGGGTCGGCGCTTGGACAATAGAACTCGGTGACCCACTATCTGAGGTAGACTCAGCAGTCTCAGGATGGTGTTTCGAGGCTGTGTCGCCAAGGAAGGGTCGATGCCGAGAAGGGGACAGATTCGACAATGGTGATGTTGGTCCGAGACGGACTCGGCAATGGTGATGAACTCACCAGAAGGCTCACTGGCGGGATCCTTGGCGGGTCTGCTGGGCTTGCCAGAGGTGTACCGGTCATCCCCAGCTGGCCATCTTTTTTCCTTCCATTGTTCTGCAAAAGAAAGGAGGAGACATGGCCACTGTGGGCCTCTTTCTTCGTCAAATGCATTTCAATTGTAATGGTAGACAATAATGGCAAAACAGTAAATATGAGTTTTTATTCAAAGTGTCTGACACTCATCACGTTTTACCAATAATTTACTAAAAGGTTGACAGCAACTTTCTGTTACAATTGTTTATCTTTTTAGACAATTCATGGAAATATAAAATATTAGTAAAATAATCTATATATTTAAGGAAATGGACTTATCTTGCCGAAATACACCAACTTCGCCTAGAAACCTACACCTTTTTCCTTGCCTATTTTCTTTGAAGACTTTGATTCGAAATGGCTTGACTTCTAGTCAGTTCATGCTTCAAAATCATTTAATTCCTCGATCACCTGTTAGGAGATAATTTTATTGTTGCAGGCATGCAAGTGAGCTTTCAAGCTCACTGGCGAGGATGGCAAGGCTCGGCCATTTTAAGTCCGAATGAGGTTTGGCACGGATGGTGACGAGGCAAGGTCGAAGAGCTTGGCCGAGTTCACTGAGTCTCGGCAGGCTCGGCGATCCTCTGTAACCGCGGGCTTGATCTCAAGTCACCGAGTGTGGGTAGGTGTCGGTGTCGAGAAGGGGTCGGCGCTCATGAGCTCGTCATGGGAGCCCGAGACTGGGTCAACGCTAGTGGCTCTGAGGAGAGTTCGTGCACAAGAGCCCGAGTCTGGGTCAGTGCCAATGTTTCCTCTCGATTCCGAGGAGGGCTCGGCGTTGGCGTTCCTTCTCGATTCCGAGGAGGGGTCGTCACCCACGAACTCGTAATGGGAGCCCGAGACTGGGTCGACGCTAGTGGCTCTGAGGAGAGCTCGTGTCTGCGCTTCGATGACAGGACTTGGTGACCCAGTTCGTGGTAAGCTCGTTCATGGTTAGCTCAAGAGTGGGTCGGCGCCTGGAGGTCAGTGACCCACGCTCGTGAAGATGAGCTTGCTGGTTCCGAGGCTTGGTTAGCGTCGATGGTCGCAGAGGGGCCTGTGTGGTTTTTCCACCAAGAGACCGAGGCTTGCTGGAGGACTTGATAGTTTCAGTGAGCTTTGAAGAGCCAAGCGTGATCACAATAATTCGCACTTAAATTGAGTGCAAATCAGAGATATTTTCTGCCATTTTTGATTTGTCTTGCTTGCTTTATGCTGCGAGTAGTAAGGCTTTGCCTTTAATAAAGACCTGCAGACTAGGTAGGTAGCACGTGGTCTAAGCAGACATAAGCCCACATGTAGCTTTTCCACATGCTTTAAGGTCATCAGCGTAATAACCTGCATGGGTTATTCAGAAAAACCTTTTCTCCAGACCTATAACAACAATAATGGCTCTAAACCATAATGATGGCACAATTGTAAATTGTGAAGACAATTGTAATGGGTTATTCACATGTCTTCCCTTTCCTTTGCTGCAGGATTTTTGATAACCAACGTGTGTTGGCTTCCTTTTTTTTTTTTTTTGAAAAGTCAAATTTAACATATATATATTACACATGTCAAACACAAATATTCATGAACATGTCATAGATTAATGGAAAAGGGAATGAAAATAATACTTATCTCGTACTCCAAGACATATGATTCCATGAACACTGGTTCTGTGTTGGTCAACACAATTGAATGTGGGCAAATGATATACGAATGTAGATCGGTTATGTTTGAGACTGAATCTCTTATGCGTAAATATAAATCTGTGCAAATTTATTTTGAATGATGGTACATTTGCTTGTCGGGTGAAGTCTAGCACCGAATGGGTATGATTAAACCCAAAATCAGTGGAGGATGCATATATGAGATGCTTGCGAGCAAATCCTTGCAGATTTGACGAAAACAAACACCGATTTGGTGCATGTACATGCCATAGAGTAGATCTGGGATCCATGATTGTAGATCTGTGTAGATCTAATTTCGGCTATATGATTTATTGCCCTTAACGCTTGATCACCACCATAACAGATTTTGATTTTGCAAAAACGTTGTCGTTCCCACAGACGGCGCCAAACTGTTGATGCATTTTTCTGTCAACAGTCTCTGATTGGTGTGATCTTCACGCTCTTCGGGCCTTCTCTGATCATCGATCTTTGGATTCCTACAAAATAATAAGAGCGTCAAAGGGGTCTATGGGGGAGTCCCCATAGACCCTCCGATGCTTAAGTTAGCAGTTGTATATGGGGACAAAATGTAGCTGGAACTAGCATTGTATAAGCCGGAGCTTAGTATTGTATTGAGAGAGATGAATGATCCCTCTTTTCCTGATGCATTGAGTTCCTTTTTATAGGGCTTTGTATCTGTAACTGATTCCTTGATTTCCTCTATTTTAAATGATTGAATGATCATTTAAAATAGTAGAGAGATAATGTTAGGTAGTTGAGATAACATAGAATTTTATAAGATAAATGAGGGTTGCTGAGAGATAGTGGGATCCGCTGTGGATTTTATCCCCAACATGTAAGCTGTTAGACTTTGGAATTCCAATTCATTTTGAAGATGAAATTCATCCCTTTAAGCTTGCTAATGAACGAAAATTATTGTTTTGAGAGATACTTCAATCTTCTGGATGACATGGTCTTTGCATAATGTTTGTAGGTAACATTTCTGTTAAACCCTAACGAGACTTTACTCGTCCTACTAGGGATGCCTAAGAGTTTAAAAGGCTTGTTGCATATGCTATTTAATCGTGTTTCCCACGACAAATGAGGTAGAGTAGTTATTGTTTTTTTGTTTTTTTTCTTTCAGTTTCATATTGCTAAGAGATTAGCAATAAGTAAGTTTAGGGTTGTGATAAATGCTGAATGTTACATATTCTAGCCCCTTAATTCACATATGTTAAGCTTTTAGTTTTGTTATAGTATGATTTTTGTTTTGTTTTTATGTTTTCTTGTAGTTTTTAGGATTTTGAAGAAAAGCAAGTGTTTCCGGCAAGTTCCACACTTAAAAGATATTTTCAGGAAAAGCTGGAGGCTGGGATCGATTGCAGGCCAAGCTAAGCTCGAGCGCAAGGAAGTTATATGAGATGGAGAGTAGGGAAGTTAGTTATTCTGCAAATTCTATCTTTCGGTGATTGACACACCCGAACCCATAATCAACCTAGCCTTTTTGGGTTGGTCTCAACATGATCAAATTATCCTTTCAGCCTTAATATGCTCCATGTTTGAGCAACTACTCACAATTGCACCACTGATGAAAAATAAAAAGCCAATATAAACTTATAAAGTGTAAACACTTATCTATCAAATAACTTGCAAACAGCTTCACATTGCATAATAATTATATGTAATAATTATATATGTAATAATTATTCTAATCCATATCATTGTAATGCCTTTAAAATCGATCAATAGCTTAGTTTTCCCAACAAAATAGTTGCGACAATCACTTCAAAACCAGAGCTAACAAAAGCTTCATGGTATCGAAAACAAAGCCACCAATGCACTTCGCAAACAGCATCAACCGCATGTCACCAACAACCACCAAAAATTTAAGACAATTCCAACCGACTCTGAAAAATATATAAATCAATGGGACAACATGTGATCAATATTCTATGGCTCTTTAGTAATATAAAAAAAGTGTTCAACCACAAATATTCAAAGAAGCCAAGCTAAAAATTGTCTGATTTCTGCAGGGGAACATTTGCATATGAAAATGAATGTCATCTAATATTAGAACTTTGATTATATCAACTACAGAAGCCCACAACATGCTCTTAAAGAAAAATGTATTATTAGCATTCTCTTTACTTATTATCAAAACAAAAAACCAAAACATAGGAAACCTAAATTGAACAAACAAATGGGCAGGGCATGCAGCCATACCTCACGGATGGACAGCAACCGAACTCGGCATGTGGAGAACAATTTGTAAGGTTTTCTTAATCGCATCAATTTGAAGATTCCTTGGTATTCGTGTAAAAGGATCATACAAGACCAGTTGTCCCTCACTATTCTCCATGAACAACTCCCCCCCTTTCCAAAACCCCAATGGCCTTTCCAAATCCATTGGGAGTCCAAGGGTAGTAAACCTAGTCCATGATTCCTTAACACCAAATTCGAGCAAAACCCATTTCTCCAACCAACATTTTGCATTCATTTTAGAACCAGAAAAGGCCAACAAAGCGGCATGCCCATTTAACAAGCTTATGCATTATTTTAATATAACATTTATCTTTCTTCTTTCCTCTTTCATCTTTCATCTTTTTGTCTTTAATTGGGGATTGTGTTGAGATTTTGTAAAGAAAAAAAAAGTGAGGGTAAGTAGGAAATTTGTATTTTGTAAATAAATAATATTTTAATGGTATAAGAAAAAGTAAGGAAGCTATTGCTAAATATATTTTTATAGGAAAATAAAAAGTAGTTTTGTACCCTAAACTTAGGAAAAATCAAAAGGAAGCTGCTGCTAATGCTCAAAAGAATGAGAAGGATAGATCTCCTCCTCTCCCTCCTCCATTTTTCCTTGTCACCATTCTCTTATTCTTTTTTGTTTCTTTTTCTTCCCAAAAACTCTGCTTCCGCCCTTCCACCATCTCTAGAATGCCGCTCCTTTCCACTACGTCATTCTCTACTCTTGCTTTGCTCATCATGGGTAGAACTATAATTTTTAGTGTGGAATAGTATTTTCCTTCAAACTAGGTTGGAGAAATTTCCTTCAACCTAGTTTATAAAAAGTGACATGTATTCCTTGATTTAATAACAAGTGAGATGCACATAAGTTTTTAATAAAACTTGTTCCAAATTTGTCTTTATTATTAAAAAAACATATATTTTTCACATGTTCAAGGGACACATGTCACTTTTATAGACTGTTAAAGGAAATTTCTTCAACTCAGTTTGGAGGAAAACTCTATCCGTTAGTGTGGGGTGATGAATTTTTTTTTTGTTGAGATGATCACAAGGGGAGGGTGTTAAGATTCCTCTAAGGCAAGTGGTAATGAGGGGCAGTATATACATAGGACCAGGTTATTTTTTGACCCATTTTCTATTATGTTTGTAATTTCTACATTGTATTTTCATATTAGGTTTTTTTCGTTGGAGAGCTCCTCCCTTTGGTTTTTGATTCTATATAACACTTTCCCATTATTGCTTAGAATATATATATATATATGAAAGTTAACAACTTTTACAAGTTGCCAAAAACAAATTACAAGTCCAAATATCTTATTTTCTTGTAGTTAGAAACCACCTTAAGCATGATTAAAGTAATGCTATATATACTATGTTCTTATTCCATAACACTGATACGTGGGCTTGATTAATTTTTAGATTTTTTTTTTTTTAAAAAAAAACATTGACCAATTCAAAAATATTGGTTAACATTGTGTCAATATTATGATTATTATTACAAATTTCGTTGGTATTTGGATGAACGGATAGATGGAAAATCCTAATCTCAGACCAACCAAAAGGAGAGGGATATCATGAATTGACCCACGAAGAACCATATTAGGTCAACCCGGAATAGGATCCTCTCCAGTCCAAAATGGACTGGAGAATATCCAGCTTGTGGCTAGGATTTGTTCTAACAAATCCTAAAGCCACAAATGAGACACATGTCCTACTAACTAAAAATAATAATAAAATATTATTTCATATTAAAAAAAATAAGGGGTGGTTGGCCACCCCATTAAGGATGGCTGAACCACCCCAGTTGGGGGCTGGGGGTGGCTTCGGCCACCCTAGAGGTCTGGGGTGGTCGAAGCCACCCCATGGCCCTTGGGGGTGGTCCAGCCACCCCCAATGGCCAAATCAAAGTATTATAATTAATATGTAATATTATATTTACTTGGCTAGAATAGTTAGTAACTAAATAAATTTTTTTTTTTTTAATCGAAGTGACCTATAGACTATAGTTAACTACCTAAACTATATATATATTATTAACATGTTAACTTGTAACACCCCGACTTTACTTAATGAAAGGCAAAAGTGAAAATCTCTAAATTGCCACTAAGCACTACTATCTTTTCCTTAATATCATCAGAGATTATAAATCTTGCAGCGGAATAACTATTTTTTTTCTATATATAAAATCCTCATAGAACACACCAGAGCTGAGAACCAGACTTATATATTAAACAGATCAGTACATTGTACTTTATACAATAATAAAATACACTAATCACAAGTGCCACAGACGGCACATAGGTAGATATACCTCAAAGGTATCTAGAACATGTCTAACTATAGATACATTCCAAAAGATAGACATCTTCAACACAAGAATACTAGAAAACCTTGTCCATAATAACCTAGACAGACATTTGGATCATCTTCACCTCCTCAGCACCTGCATCATATCTATGTAAATGTGGTATAATCGTGGGGTTACCACATTCACATAGGTGGATTAATGAGTCTACGGTCTCAATAAGTATAAGAATTACTAACATTTTCAATATGAGCCATCTTTTTCAAGAGTATCTCTAACATGATGATTATAATAACAGTTACGTTAAATTTTCCAAATAGAATTATTTTTGTATAATCCATATCTGATAAAATAAGCATCAAAGAGTTGTTTGTGATAAAATTCATTTATCCTTCCTAAACAACTTTATATTTATACATATATGCATTTTACTTGCATCTCATAAAATGAATATGCATATAAATACAAAGAAGTAAAATAATTAAATCATAAATCACATTATTCAATGTATGCAATGCAATCTCTAGTCTCTCCGGCTTTCTAAAGGACTTGAACATTTCGTTTACGGCTATCAGGAGACACATTTGGCTCATCTTCGGCTTTCTAAAGGATTTGAACCTTTCATTTACGATTTTCAGGAGACACTTTCGGCTCCTCGGTTAGTACCAGACTTCTTATTTTAACCTGTAAGGCTCCTTCGGCTTGCACCGTTAATATAAGAACACCTCAACATTTTACATTCAACTTTGTGAAGACAAAAGGCTTCTTATTTAACCTGAAAGGCTCATTCGGCTCCCACCGTTAACATAGAACAACCTTCTTGCTTCATATTTAATTAATCTCTTATTCTCAATGTTCAACAGTATGCAATAACATGTCTCTTAAAATCATTATTTTGTTCTCATAACCATCACATTTCATTTCTCAACTCATTTCAATATATATAAAAATGATTGAAAGCATATAATTATGTTATTCATAAAATATTCAGGCTCATGTAATAATCATATTTCGAAAGCTTTATAAAATAGTATCAATCTCAGTAAGCAGTTATACTCACTAAAATAGTACCATGCTCCGTAAGTAATTATACTTACTTGTCACCGTTATGCAGGATTTCTCTGCTAACTCTTGATTATAAAAAGTCACTGCATTTTTGTGCGTTTGCGCGCAATCATAATTTAGTCTAAAATTATAATTAAAAGGCTAAAATAACGACTTCTAAATTTCTCTCTATACTCTATCCAAAATTGGGCAGCATAACGTCTTCTATCTAAAATATTATAATGTCACTTGGGCATCATAACGACTATGTAGCGTTACCACATATTTTTATATGGGCATTACTACGGTATTAATATAATATTTATCTAAAATGTGTAATATTACTTGGGCATTACAATGACGCTATTGTAAAATACCTAATAAAATTTAGGCAGTACAATGACTCCTTTGTAATATTTAAAAGCATGATTGAACATAATATTCGTCCCGAAATATTCAATCACACTTTCCCGCGTAATTTAGGCATTATAACAACGTAATTTAAATTCTAATGACTATAATTGATATAATTTAAAATATACTAACTAGAATTGACATAAACTAAGGATAAAAGAAATATACCTAGCAATCTCACTTGAAATAGCTCTCTAAAGTTTTTTACTAAAAATATATCTCACTTTCTCTTTCTTTTTTTTCTTTTTTTTTTTTTTTTTTTTCTTTCTTCTTCACTGAGCGTGAAGTTGAGAGCTGATTTTCACTTCACAGCCATGTCCTATTTATAGGCAAAGGCTTGGGACAAGGCCGGTATTTTCACTAAAGTTCAAAGGTGGGCACCGAACAGCTTGCAAATCAGAACACCGCAGCTGGTTTTCTTTTTTTTTTTTTTTCCTTGCCGCTACTCCATCAGATATACATGTATATATGGAATTCCTGAAGATTCTACATTTCCACGGCCAGCTACCTTCATTGCTAAGTAATATGATATTATATATATATATATATATCTAATGAGCATTGAATGCTCTTCGTACATCCCAACTCATATATATATTATTTATATAAAGAAATGAATATATATATATAAAGCAATCAATAAATCTTAAATAAATGAATATATATTATAAATAAATGAATATATATTATCATATTAAAGAAATCAAACAATTATTTAATACACTAATATCCACATTACCACTAATACTTGGGCATTTAATTAGGTAAATCTTAAATGCCAAATAACTCATACTAAAAATTAGAGCTAGTTCTAACTATTTATTTCTCAGTTTAAACTGAGAATATTAAACTAGACATCAAATATATTTTCCTGATATATTTGATTTAACCTAAGAGCACAATTTAGACTAAAGCATTTTAAGTCATCTTAATAAATTTCTCGGGTATTACATAACTAGTTAGTTCATAAACTAACATATATATTAAGTTATTAATAGTTAGTGTATAACAATATAATTGTTGATGATAGTTTTTTGAGGAGTTACACTACACAGAATCCGAGGAGTCGTTGATCTGTGATGAGTGCCAAATAGTGTTTATTTGGACCCCTTAATTTATATTTGTTAAGCCCTTAGCCTTGTTGTTTTCTAATATTTTTGCTAGTTTTAGTGTTTTCTTGTGTTGCAGGTCCTTACCATCAAAGTGCCGTAAAAGGTGGAAATTAAGTAAGGAGTCCCTGTCTGTACGATTGAGCGCACAGACCCACGATTGAGCGCACCTGCGATCGAGCACACGGACCAGGATCCAGCGCACCACAATTGAGCACATGGGACGTGATCGAGCGCATCCACGTACACCCGAGATCCCCACGTTGCCCTAGGCCATCGCATTCTCGGCTGCACCGTGGGATATTGGAGCGGTTGAGTGTGATCGAGTGCACTGCGATTGAGCGCAGGCCCTGCGATCGAGCGCACCTTCTCTTTCCAGACAGCAGATATTTTCCTATAAATAGGACCTTTTGTGTATTTTGTAATGTTACGTTTTTTGAGCGCCTTTTGAGAGCAGAGGCCACTGTTTGGCACTGCTTAGCCTATATAAACGTCAAACTTTTACTTGCTTTCTTTAATTAATGCTTTGTTTTAGTTTAATTTTGTCTCTCTTTAGCATGGGAGGCTAAATCTTCAACTAAGGTTGAAGATGAAGCCTCACCTTTAATATTCTATATGTTTTTACATTAAGTTTATTTCAATTCCATCATTTAAATATTGTTTACTCATTTCAATTCAATTTAGTGATAAGATTGTGATTGATTGTGCCGTAGTTGGATATTCATAGTGTTTTGTCCGATGGATACATTTCATCTTTTGATTTAAGTTTATTTATCCATTGTCTTTTGTGTTAATCATGGATATATTGTATCCTTTAAACTAAATTTGTACACCAATCTGCAAAAGAGAGAGAATATAATAAGAGTTGTTGGGGTGTGCCGACGAGGGATAGCTTTGATGCCTAAGTCAATATTTGATTTGAGAGAGAGAGAGCAAGTAAGCAATATGAGCTTGAGAGAGATTTGTGATTACAAAACAATGAATTTGAGCTTCCCTTTTATAGGCATCAGGTAGCAGTTGTCGTCCCCGAATTCTAGGCCCCACGTTCCCGAGGATCTGTTATGCGTAGTGTAGATCATGGGATCATGGGCTACTCCATGAACATGAGATCGTGGTTTGGAGAGTGGCTTGGCCACGTTTATATTGGACGTGGGCTCCCGACTTATCCTCTGGTACACGTGCCTCGATTTAATGCTGACAACTATGCCATGTTCTGATGGACGTGGGACTTAGCTTGGATGTTGGGAATATACCACACTCATTAGTGAACGTGGCTTTCCTTTACCCACTGAAGGACTATTATACCCTCAGTGGGCTGGCATTATCTCAGACTAGGCCTGTCTTTAGTGGGCTTGCATATTGGACTGGGCCTAGAGGTCTGTTAGGCTTAAAGTGGCCGATCCATTATCCAACAATAACTATATTGAATAGTTATTATATTAGTATATAATTATATATAAACTCATTACTATAGTAATACTTATATATAGTATACTAGACTTATTACTTGCGCATATCATAAATTTACTATAGTTTCTGTTGATGCACAGTTTTCCGACTGGTGATGTGGCACACTTGCTGAGTCCGGGTCGGGCACCATGATAAGTGCTTAAATATTCATATTTAAGCCTCCTAATTTACATTCATTAAGCTTTTAGTTTGTGTTATTTTGTTCTATTTTATTGTCTTTTTGTGTTTCCTCTGTTTTATAGGTCTTTGGAATAAAAGGAAGCATTTCTGGAAATATCGGGCTTAAAGAGCAAACTTGGGAAAAGCTAAAGTTTCTGCCAGAGCAATCAATCGCATTAGCGCTCGAGCGCCCAAGCCAAGGAACGAGCGCACCTGCGCTTGCACGCGTAAGAAGGAGGATCGATCGCAGTTGCGATCGAGTGCACACGACCTGCGATTGAGCACACCTGTGCGTGAAGACCAAGTCAGCCGCAGCCCTATTTTGAAGAGTTTTATTTTATTATGGTTTTTGTTAGTCCTAGTTTCACTAGGACTAAACCGTATGATTTTTAGGGTTTCTAGGGTTTTCTTAGACTCTATAAATAGGCTTGTAAATATAGAAAAACACACACATGATTTTGGAGAAGAATTTACGGCTCTCAAGGAAGCGATTTTCTAGGTTTATTCTTTTCTCTTTTATTTTATTTTATGAAGATGATTAGCATCAAACTCATGTGTAACTAAACCTCTTAGTAGGGCTAGATTGATGCCTTAGTCATATGCATATGGTATGAACATGTTAATTAAATCAATTTGGATGGCCGAGTCCTAGGTTTAATCAAAGTAACAAAAGCAACCCATGCCTTCTTGGGTTAATCAACATGGGAAACCAAAAGTATATACCATGCCCTAGGTTTCATGTGTTTGTCGATTTTCACAGTTTTTATGCTTTCTTAAAGAACAACTTAGTATATACCATGCTAAATCCTTTAATAAAGAAAAGAGTTAGAGTATACATCATGCCTAACTCGTTGCTTATGGAAACCAATAGCTTAAGAAGTATATACCATGCCCTTAGGTTGGTAAACATTAGGTAGTCATAATGTAATTAAAGCCCTGGCATATTGTTTTATTGTGTAAGATGATTAGTGGTGGATATCACAGCCCTACCTTTTTATCATTATCAAATTAGAACTCAATTTTTCTCTCTCTTATTTTACATTGCAAAATTAATTTTAATCAAAATTTACCAATCCCTGTGGGATCGATCTTGCACTTGCACATTATGCTACGACATTGACCTTGTGCACTTGCAAGTAAAACTACAATTATTTACCTATTAATTTAGATAGATAATTTCACAACACACCGGAACAAGAATCGAATTGCACAAGTAAGAAACACAGAGGGATCGAAGAGATTAGGGGTGAGCCGACGAGGACACTCCGATGGCTAAGTCAGTGAGGGCTTAGAGAAATTATAAATACAAATGAGAACTCAAAGAGAGAGAGTTGCCATTACCCAAATGTGAAGATGTGACTTATCTTTTATAGACATCCAGCAGTAGTAGTCCCCTAGCCAATGACTTCCAAAATCCTTGATTTTCTGCCAGGCAGTTATCAACATAGGATATGGTTGCTATTTGCAATATTGATTTTGAATAACATATATAGTTTTGGATATGTATGCTCATATTTGAACGTTTATAATTGATTCTTATTTGAATAGTTTTAAGGATAAGATTATCCTTTGTATTTGGTAAATGTGTCAATGTGGGTATCTTCCACTTTGACTTAGTCGTTCTTTGTGGAGTAATCTCGGACAGAACGTCCGAGGCCTACTTGGGCCTGGTCTTGGCTTGACCTCTGAGACCTCTGTTGGGCCTGGCTTCGGTTTGACTTTTGAGGCCTACCACGGATTAGGTTGTGGTCTGATGAACTAGGGCCCCAATGGATTGGGCCAGTCGGGCCTAAACAGGAAGATTTATGACCTAATAGTTACCCCCCAATTTCCTTGTCAAGATGACTATGGAAATTTTATGTCTCTTAAGGAATAGATCTGCCTTTGAGACTTGATTCTTTGATAAACATTTATAGGAAGCCTAAGTTAATTTTTTTTTTTTAAGATAAAACACTTGAAATCGTCGAGGAGAGGATTCGAAATTAAGACATTCGAGACCTTTTAGATCGATACTTCGAATGGAGACATCTGAGACCTCGAGGTTGGAATTTCGATTGAGAAATCTGAGACTCTCGAGGGGGGAATTTCAATTAACATTCGAGACACTTAAGATGGGTTTCGAATGGAGACATCCGTGTCCCTCGAGGTTGGAATTTCGATTGAGAAATCAGAGACTCTCGAGGGGGGAATTTCGATTAACATTCAAGACCCTTGAGGTGGGTTTGGAATGGAGACATCTGAGACCCTCGAGGTTGAAATTTTGATTGAGAAATCCAAGACTCTTGAGGGGGGAATTTCGATTAACATTCGAGACCCTTAAGGTGGGTTTCGAATGGAGACAATCGAGACCCTCGAGATTGGAATTTTGATTGAGAAATCCGAGACTCTCAAGGGGGAATTTCAATTAACATTCGAGACCCTTAAGATGGATTTCAAATGGAGACATCTGAGACCTCGAGGTTGGAATTTCGATTGAGAAATCTGAGACTCTCGAGGGGGGAATTTTGATTAACATTCGAGACACTTAAGATGGGTTACGAATGAAGACATCCGAGTCCCTCGAGGTTGGAATTTCGATTGAGAAATCCGAGACTCTCGAGGGGGAAATTTCGATTAACATTCGAGACCCTTAAGGTGGGTTTTCAAATGGAGACATCTGAGACCTTCGAGGTTGGAATTTCGATTGAGAAATCCGAGACTCTCGAGGGGGAATTTCGATTAACATTCAGCGGGACAATTTTCAAAATTCAAAGTTCAAATTTTTGGAGGGAAAATTTTTTGAATTTCAAAATTTTTAAATTCCCGCCGAGACGGTTGGTATGCTTGAGACCCTATCGATTTGTCAAATCTGTCGGTTCAAGTTCTTGAGTACCTCCATGTGTCGGTCATCAAGACGTGCTCCTTTTTTGGTGCATTTAATGCGCACGTTTTTGAGGCGTTTTCTTCAATTTTTCAATGCCTCTAGATTGACGCCGGCTATTCGGGTGCCGTTTCTAGGGCTATAAAAGGAGACTCCCTTCTCCATTTTGTCATTTTCACTATTCTTCTGCATTCCTCTCCTTCAAAACTTCCATCCAAGAGCCTTGTTCCCTAAACTTCTTTTCTCAACTTCTTTCCTTGACTCCTTTCTTTCAAAAATGTTTGGAAGTGAAGACTCAGGTTCGGATGGTTTAGGTAACTCTTACCCAGCTCTATGGAGGCTTGACTTAACCAAGGCCGATGAGAGGAGGATCAGAGAAGAGTGCTTTATCCCAAAGATAGTGAAGCTTCGATTTGACGACAAGAAGCTCGGCGCTATTGTGCGGTCAGACGCACATGAGGTTTACTTGTACGAAACTATGTTTCCTTCAGGTTTTAGGCTGCCTTTCCTGCGAGTTGTCTGGGAAATCTTGGGTCATCTGAACTTGGCTCCTCATCAGATTGTCCCCAACGCTTGGAGGTTCTTCTCGGGGTGCACAGTGCTATGGCCGATGCTTCTCGAGAAGGGTAATTTTATCACCTACCGAGAATTACTCTAGATATATCGAGTCCAGAAGAATCCAAAAACCGAGGGTTTATATAACTTCCAATCTTGGCGTGGGAGATTCGTCCAAATGGATGAAAAGTATTCCAGCAATCATGGCTGGAAGAACAAGTATTTTTTCGCCACAGGACAATTAGAGTTCTATTATACCAAAGTGGTAGGAGGTCCAAGAGTGCCTCAAGAAACTTGCACTCCTTCTACGAATGCTTCCAAGGAACCAATCCTCTTGGCTGAGGAAATGTCTCACGTGAACAAACTCCTGGCGTGGGCCCAACAAAACAGGGAGCTGATTAGCTTTTTGAAGCTGTTCGAGGCTGTCATAGAAGTTGAATACCCACACCCTATTGAGAGAGGTGCTGGCTTAGCCAGGAAAAGACTGACTCCTAGTGCTGACCCCTCTGATCCTCCAAAGGAAAACACCCGGGGCGCTACCCCTCGAAAGCCCATAGTTGATAAGGGAAAAAAAAGAAGGTAGTCGACAAGGGAAAGGCCAAGATGGTGGAGCCCTTGAAACCAAAGAAATTCCAGCTCCGTACTGGCAAAGATTTGAGGATAGGCAGGGAGCCTCAAAAACCCCCAGCTCCCCAACTTCGAACCACCGGGTCCCTAAAGATGGAGGGTAAGAAGAAGAAACCTGAAACCACTCCTCTTCGAATGGCTTAGAATTTGAAGCTTTTGAACGAGCTCGAGGAGTCCGAGGAGCTTGAAGAACCTGAGGTGCCTCAATTAAAGAGAAGGGAACTGGTGAAGGCCACAGATGTGGAAGTGACTCCTATTGCCCCTACCGAACTAGCTCTTGTAGGTTCCATTGAGAAGAGCAAGGGTGGATTTGTTGCTCTTCTGGCGGCTCGAAGGAAGACAGGTCCAAAACCTATGATACGCCTAGTGGCGGCGTACGAGGCTCTTCTATCTGATGAGCTAATTGCTATAAAGCCTTTGGCATAAGTTTCGCTTCCTCCAACCGGTGCAGTCCCTTTCACCCGCTATCCCTGTGGACTCAATGTCCCCAAGATTGTATGGTCCTAACATCCAGCACATTTTGGAGGATATTGAGATGGAGTCGGAGGAGTCAGTCGCATGTGGGCCTAATCAGACCAAGGCCCATGTCTTAGTGCAGGAAAAAGAGACTAGACCTTGGGCCTTGTCACCTATTGCGAAGGCCAGGTCTCAAGCCCCATCTCCCCATGCTGAGGCCGGGTCTTGGGCCCCTCACCGATAGCCGAGGCCGGAGATGCTGATCTTGAAGACAAGGCTTTTTCAACCTATACCTCGGTGAAGCCCAGTGACATGGACTGGACGGTGGGCAAACCTCTCTCTAAGCTTGGGGGCAAGTTGAAGATGAATCCTTTCCAGGCCCTAGTTGACATCATCCCTCATGAAGCTTTAAATGGAGACTAGGACTGCTCATCCTGGGGTATAGCAGAGACGATGCTATACTACCAGCTTGTCGTAAGTTTTTCTTTTGGACTCCAAACTTTTATTTCCTTTATTGATCGGATCTAACATCCTTTCTCTTTTATATCAGAGTGTTGTGAAGCCAATGGTGCTGTACTGCCACCTTAGGAAGTTTTTTTGATGACTCAAGTTTCGAGACCGAGGCCTGAAGACTAGACTTGCTGTATCCGAAGCTGAGAACTCCAAGCTAAAGGAGACCTTGGCTTAACAAGACATGGAGCTTATTTTGGTGAGCCAACAACAATCGATAGTTCAAGCGGAGGCTTTCGAGACCGCGGCAGCAAGGGCAAGGGCTGAGTCGAGGATCTTGGAATTGACTGCTTAGCTGGAGAGTCTTTGGGCCACCCATGGGCAACTCCAAGAAGACCACTCGATTCTTAGGGAGGACTTGGGTCAACTAGAGGAGAAGCACGCTAAGGTGGTAGAGTAGTTGAAAGGGAGCCAAGCCAAGGCAGTAGAGGAGAAGGCCAAGGCGTAGGAGGAGACTCGGATATACACCATAGCGGAGGAGCGACATAGATTCTTCAAAGATAAACTAGTCGAGACAAGGCTCAATTGACCGACACTCAGGCTCAGTTGGGAAGCATCGAGTTTCGGGCGGCAAACTACCTTAAACAATTGTTGCACGCCTCGAACATCCGAGATACAACCTGGGCAGATGGGATCATTCTCGGCTTCAAGACCTTCCGTTCTTGGTGGAACAATCCTGCTCACACTGTAGATTTGAACGAGGTGGTTGTTGAAGGCATCGCCTATTTTGATGAAGCTTTGGAGTGGATCAAGAGTCTTGGTCGAGAAGAGATGCCAGATGCTGCCGAGATAATTGAATTCAACTATCACCAAGCTGGGCTTCCTAGTGTTGTTGAGTTTGCCTTTGCCAAGGCTTTTGTAGAGGCTGCTCCTGCCGAGACTACTCGTGCTGAGGCCACCCCAGCCAAGACCACCCCTATTAGTCCAAAAGGGTGTTATGTATAGATAGCCCTTTTTTTTAAAAATAAAAAATAAAAAAATTTACTGTCTCATGTATTTGTTACGTTATCCTATTATAAATGATTGCTAACATAACCCTCCTAATTGCGTGATGACTTAAGCTTAAATTGAAACCAACGTAACTTAAAATTGCTCTATTGCTTCGAAGATCACCTTTTTGGGCTAAGTGCCAGGTCTCGGACTACAGCCAAACATTTTCGAGTTAGGCCTCAAAAGTGATTTTTTTTTTTTTGACTAAGTGTCAGGTCTCGGAACCGTAGTTATGCCTTTCCGAGTTGGGCCTCGGAAGCGCTCTTAGATTTCTCGAGACTTAACCTTTGAATTCTTTTGTGGAAGCCAAAGGAGAGATTGTTTGTGTTTGAGACTTCGAACATTGTGTAACCTTCGAGAAATTCTTTATTGAATCAAAATGAACTTTACAAATAACTTAAACTTGGGAATAAAAATTTAAAAATACAACTTAAACGAAGTATTTCTTCAGATGTTTAGCATTCCATGGCCTAGGGAGCGGTTTGCCTTCTGAGTCCTCAAGATGATACGCTTTCAATCTTTGGCAATCGACCACTTTGTATGGAGCTTCCCAATTAGGAGCCAGCTTACCTTCAATGGGGTCTTTGGTGGCGAGGGTGACTTTGCGCAGAACCAAATCTCCAACCTTGAAACTTTGGTGCTTGATCCTTTTATTAAAATACCGAGCCACCTTCTCTTGGTAGGCTGACATGGTTATCTAGGCTTGGTCTCGTTTCTCCTGTAGTAAATCCAGATGAAGCTGGATACCCTCATCATTGGTCTTGGACTTGAAAGCCTCTGTTCGATAACTTCCCGAGCCCACTTCAGCAGGGATAACCACCTCGGTAACTGCTTCTCGTTGTCTGTGACGAATGCATATGGTATACCATAATGGCAAACGACATTCTTCCAAAGGAACCGTTCGATGCATTTAGTTGTAATATTTACCAAGGCCTCTACTTTTGCCCATTTAGTAAAATAATCGACAGCCACGATTGCAAATCGAACACCCCCCCTTTCATCGGGGTAAAGGTCCCACTATATCTACCCCTCATTATGAGAAGGGCCAAGGTGAAGAAATCGATAAATTTTTTTCTTCTTATAGTCTTTCCTACCATTNGCCAAGGCATATGGAGTCTTCTCAGTTGGGGTTCTCTTCGTAGTTCGATAAGCCCAAAGAACCTCTGGGAGGTACTCTGCCCAATCTCCCATTCAGTCGCTAAGCTTTTTCTTCAAAGTTTTAAAAATTTTCTTATTAGTGGCCTCTACTTGTCCGTTCGCCTGAGGATGGCCAGGAGACGAGTAGTAGTTTCTTATGTAGAGCTCAGCATACCGATTTCGAAACAAGTCGCAGTCGAACTGCTTCTCGTTGTCCGTGACGAATGCATATGGTATACCATAATGGCAAACGACATTCTTCCAAAGGAACCGTTCGATGCATTTAGTTGTAATATTTACCAAGGCCTCTACTTTTGCCCATTTAGTAAAATAATCGACAGCCACGATTGCAAATCGAACACCCCCCCTTTCATCGGGGTAAAGGTCCCACTATATCTACCCCTCATTATGAGAAGGGCCAAGGTGAAGAAATCGATAAATTTTTTTCTTCTTATAGTCTTTCCTACCATTGCAAGTAAACCCATTTTCACTCTCTCTCTCTCTCTCTCTCTGCAATTAGTTTGGTTGTTGAGAAATTGAATAGAAAACTGTAGAAGATTTTCAAAAAATAGTGGATTGGTGTCAGTGGTAAAAGTGTGGGGACAGGAAATGGATCCTCTCCGTTTCAAATTAAGGGTGTCAACCTGGTCTCGATTCCTGATTTTTGGCCAAAACCAGGGTACCCCAGTTCTTGGTTTTGGGAAACCGGAACCAGGAACCAGGTCTCGGTTAACCGAGGTCCTAGCTACCGGCCGGTTCCGGTTACCGGTTTTTTAAGAAAATTATTTTTTTGTGTGCTTATTTTAGGTATTTTAACCGGTAACCTGACTCAGTAACACCATGAAAAAAAAAATGAATATATGATTGTTTCAGTATACAATATATGTATTTATGCATGAAGCATAAAAGAATTTAAGACTATATTTAATTCTAAAGCAATCCATGGTCTATTTCCAGTTCACATGCAGAATCTTGTAAGAATAAATTCCTTCCACTTAAAATAATGTTATTAAATGGTTCTACAGAGATTGGTGACAGAAAACATATCTTGTCACAAAACTACCAATACACAGAACTTCAGAATCTATTAGAAAGCACAAACACATTTTCCTTTTGAATTGTTCTGAAAAATAGAAGCAAGTGGAAGGGGCATCCTCTCTTAAAATGAGAAAACTCAGAAAAGAGGCGGAATGGGCATGCATGAGAATTGAGAAATGAAGCTGAAGTGGTCCTAAACCTAAAAAATATTAATAATTTAATATATTAATAATTATATATATATATATATAAAAGGTACCCTGGTTCCTAGTAACCCGATAATAACCAGGTACCAAAAACTGGGTACCGAAACCGGTTTCGATTTTCCAGTTCCGGTTTCGGTTTCCTGGTAATTTTTTACACCCCTATTTCAAATGAAATGGAGAGTATTCATTTAATGCATTTAGGAGGACAAACTTGTCTAAAAAATTTGCCCTCTAAAAGAAAAACACAATATTACCATTTTAAATGCACTAAATAGATCCTCTTTATTTAAAATGAAATGGAGAAGATCCTTTTCCGTGGGGGCATTGGGTCCTTCAAAGAAGAAAGGTCGTAGGAGTCTAATGCTTCAAAATATGACATGTCAAACTTCTATTGGAGGTTGTCAAATAGTTTTTTTTTTTTTTTTTTAAGCGAGGTTGTCAAAGGGTAGATTTACATAAAAGCCTGATCGAAGTTATTCTCTCCACATAAACATGCAACAAAGAGAAGCTATATTATACTCACAAAAAGAAAAAGAAAAAAGAGAAGCTATATTATTATTATTTTTTTATTTAATATATATTATATATAAGGGAAAGTAGTTAGCGGTTATTAACAGCTTCCACCTACCCATAAAATTGCTAATCGTACCACTCTAGGTTGTTAGCTATTTTTTTTCAATTGCCTACAAAAACGGTTAGGCGGTTAATACTGGTTCGTCGCTTGTACACTCCTATTTTGGCAATGCATCAAGCTAAGATGGCACTCATGTAGGGATGAAGTTATTTTATTAGGTTTGACAA
>CM017322.1:19886979-19903393 GCA_006937295.1 Carpinus fangiana
TAAAGTAAACTAAACTAAAAATGCATTAAAGTAAAGAAATAAAAATAACTAAAGTCTAAATTCCACCTCACCATATTTAAATACATAGTTAATTAAACATCCGTCTATCGATTAAAAGCGATGCATGTTCTAGTGTCACTCTAGTTCAAGCATGCTTAAGCCCTATGCAAGTCCTATCGTGCCTATTGAAATAATCAAACCGTTTGTCCATTTGACAAAAGACAAAACATGAACGGTTTAGGTCCAAAGGATCCAATGTGAAAGTGATTTAACACTAACTACAATGGATAAATGGACGTAACCCGAACGATGAAATGTATCCATCGGATGAAACGCAAAGACTAAACAACTACGGCACAATCGATGCAACTTTGTCACGAAATTGAATCGAAACGAACTAACATGGCAAGTAATAAACGGATTAAACGTAAAACTAACTATGAAAGCATTTAAGTAAATCTAAAGTGAAGGGAATAAGAGACTAAATAAAAGCAAAATAAAGCATAAATTAAATAAACGACAATTTAGGAGGGATTTATAGTGGAAAACAGAGGGTTTTGGGCCCTAGAGGCACCTCCCAAATGTAAGAAACAAATGATACATCGAGGTCCTATTTATAGGCTGGCGGGTCACTGAAGTGCGTTCGAAAGCACTACCTGCGTTCGAACGCACCAGTTATTTGCGATCGAATGCAAGGCGTGCGGTCGAGCGCAAATAACTGCTGTGGCGGCTAGGGCTGACTAGGCGTGCGTTCGACCGCACCTTTTGCGTTTGAACGTAAATAACCGCTAGGGCCGGCTGTGCATGCGTGCGACCGTGAGTGCGTTCGAACGCACCAAGTGCGGTCGAACGCACTTTGGCAGGAATCAGCTTCTTCTCTTTCAGTACACTTTGCCCTTTGCTACCCATGTTTTAATGCAATGACCTGCACAGCACAAAACACTAAAAACTATACAAAACATAAGTTATTAACACAGCTAAGAGCCTAACAAATATAAGTCAAGGGGTGTCTAATAAACAATATTTGACACCGATCAGTCACCCTATCGGATTGTGTATAGGAAAGCGTGCCATCTTCCCGTGGAGTTGGAGCATAGTGCATATTGGGCTATTAAGCAGTTGAACTTCAATCTTTTGAAGGCTGGCTCACAAAAGAAGCTCCAACTCAATGATTTGGAGGAGCTGAGGAGTGATTCATATGATTGTGTGAAGATGTACAAGGAACAGATGAAGAAGGCTCATGACCAGAGCATTTTGAGGAGATATTTTGAGCCTGGTCAGAAAGTCCTTCTTTACAATTCGAGGCTGCATTTATTCCCAAGCAAACTCAAATCTCGATGGACAGGCCCATTTATCATTAGGTTAGTTTTTTCCTTGTGGGGCCATCGAGATTGAGGATCCCGAGAATGGTAACACCTTTCGGTTAATGGACAAAGATTAAAACCATTCTTGGAATTGAGGAGTAGAAAGGTGGAGACGAATTTGTTGAACGATCCGAGTTATTTAGAGTGATTGTCGTCTCTTGTGGAGAGTCTAGCTGAAGACTTTAAACTTAGCGCTTGTAGAAGGCAACTCTCATTATTTTCTTTGTTATTTGATCTTGTTTGTCCATTTTGTTTTGTTTTTCATATATTTTTTTCAGGTCAAGTGTCTGCCGTTCAAGTTTGGGGAAGCGTTCTCTTACGTTGTGCCTGACTTGCGCAGTTCCTCTGGTATTGTAATTCTAGACACATTGGGGACAATGTTCCACTTTAGTTTGGGGTTGGGTAGACATATCTGTCCTTTTATTTGTTTATTTGTGTTGTTTGCCTTTTGTAAAAAAAAATAAAAATTGCTATGTTATTGATTGGGCATGACTTAACATCATAATTATGGATTGCATGTCATTGGCATGTTTAACTCACATGTTGGATTAGAGAGACTCCACATGTTTGATTGATTTTTCACATGCACACTAGCATTAGGGTCTGTGGGGTATGAGATTTGACTTAAGGGGAGTGTGTCTATGGAGATTTGTGGGTTGATGTAGTGAGGAAAACCTTAGCTTTGAATGAAAAAAAATAAAAATAAAAAAATACTTCTTCATAAGTTGAGCTTCTTATTGAGTAACCGGACTGCTTGCCTCACCAAGCAATGAGTATTCGCGTAATAAGATGAGAAAGTCCAGCTGAGTGATTGTATGGCTAGTTAGGCTTCATAACACTTTTTGACTTGAGTAATTAAGCCCTTAGGGATGTCTCTACATCTAGTGCCCTAAAGCCACCTGGTTTGAGAGTCACTAGCTCAACACTCATTGCATAAGTCATTTAAAAGATTAAAGAAGTCAAGCATTGCACAGCCTACACAAAAAAAAAAAAAAAAAAAAAAAAATTCAAACCTTGATTATTTTCATCATAGTGTAGTCCTATGAATTTTGGGGTACACATTTTCTTTGAAAATGATTGAAACCTTGTGACCTTGTGTTAGTTCACTTTGCACTTCTTAGAGCATGTGTTGTCTCAATTTTTTAGTCATGAGTTGAATGATTTTTGGATGCCTGGATGATGTGGTTTGTATGTTCGACTTGTTAAATTTGCTAATGATGTATGAACCATGTGTTTTAGTGAAAAACTTTGTGAAACACCCCAAGTTCTAGAGGTAGAGCGATTGAGAGAAATTGAAACATATTATTAATAAAATAAAATATTCTCATAAGATCATCATAGAAACATAACATTACTAGAGTACCTTTATCCCAAATACATAATGTGCTAGTATTCAATAATCTCAAAAGCTATACAATTATACAGTCTATGCTTCTCCCAAACAGTCTAATCCACAAAATGGAGTCCCAATTACTTCTGCTCCTGCCAATCCACAAAGCAATAAACCTATGTGTTCCAGCCTAACCCTTGTCCTCAGTACTACAATTTATAGGGCAATCTGAAAAAGATAAATAAGGAGAATGGGTGAGTTCAACAACTCAGTAAGTAGCCACAACACCAAATGTTATAAAACATGTTATGCAGATTTTTATGTCATAATCTGTCATGTACAATAATAATTTATGCAAAATAAAACATGATTGTTTGCAAAATGAGTAATCATCACTTCCTTTTTCCTTTTTTTGGTTGTTTTACCCTTTGACCTATCACCGTGAGTTTACTGTGTCCGGCTAACGTTTGGTTTGTCCCAAAGGACTCCTTTGGCTCATCTTGTCGTCACAGGGGAGAGCTACCAGGTTGAGAACTCCCCTAGGTGGAGACCACCTAACCGATAGCACACACCTTCTCATAACTGTCCTTCGGTGTGCTTGCCATGCTACCCTTGCGATCCGGTCGATTGTTGCTTCAGTGTCTCGGGTTAAACATTTATTATTCATGAATGCACATATAACATTTCATATAATCTTGTAAGCTCATCTATATTTGCATAACGTATCATGAAACCTTTATGAGCTCCTTGCATTCATGCATAATTCATTGTAACATGTAACATTCATAATTGAATAAAATCATGCATTAAAAATAGGAAGTGCAGTTGAAAATCACGTAAGTGAATTCTTCATAAAATCCCCAATATTTTCATTTTCCAAATATTTATAATAAAATTTGTTGGGGTTTTTGGTGTTATGTCCCCTTACCTGACATTGAATGCCCTTATTTTGAATCCACATCCGACTCACAATTCCTACAACAAAAGTAAAAAGGACCTTAGTCATCAATTCATTTATCTAGCCATATTATCATTCCCTTCCTAAGACATTTAATTTAGCAACTTACTCCTAGTATAAACTGCTTAGAAACATTATCAACAATCACTATAATTATGAAAAGACATATTAGCACCTAAACTCAATAATCACCAACTTCCATGGATCCCATAGTAAACTAAAATCAATGAACATTCTACATATAATTAACCTCTCCAAACGGCAATCCTATTGTTCATACACTTAAAGCCTTAAATTTAATTCAAGCTAAAAAATTGGGGTTTATGTTAATGCTAACCCAACAAGGGAAAGAGCAACTAAGTGAACGAACTCCTAGTCCAATAATACAAGTTCATGTCTCCCAAAAATTCACCACGCATTCATGACAATGCCTACATAGTACACATGCATTAATATATTTTTTTCTTCGACCCAAAAGCCTACAGGGGCCCATTCATCAGTCTAGGCCTGGAATGAGTTCAACAACACAGTTCAAGCTCCAAACCAATTTAAAATTGTATAACCACCCAATTGAAGCAAGTAAGCTTTGATCTCTTAATCTAGTTAAATTGGGCAGTTGCTGCTTCACACGTAGAGACTAATGTAGAGAACAAGATATAGTATTAAAATCAACAATCTCAATATTTAGGATGAACTTCCATACTAGAATACCATAATTTCTGACCAAATCACAAATCCTACAAATCCTCCAGATTTCAATCTTCAATTTTAATGGATAGAACTAAAATCATAATAGGAACTAGGGATTTTAACAAGGTAACAAAATCCCCAAATTAACATATAAGAACCCTAATTTCAGAGCCAATTAAAATCCACAAATCCTTAAGTTTTCAAATATCAAATCTTATGGGTAGACCGAAAATCATAAGAAAAGGCTAGAGATTTTACCTCACACTACCCGTGGCCAAAATACCCCTCAAGGCTCATCACTTCTTCTTCTTCTCCGCTTCTCTCTCTCTCTACATCTCTATTTCTCTCTCTCAATCTCTGCACTTCTCTCTCTCTATTCGTAGCTCTTTCCCTTTCTATTTGCAACTCTCTCCCTCTCGGGTCTTGTGTGTCGGTGAGGAGAAGGAAGAGAAGGGGAAGTGTGTCAAAAGGAGAGAAGACAGCGCGAGAGTGACTCAGGTGATTGTGGTTTTCTTCCCTGGCAGCTGCCCTTCACGCACCCAAGCAAGCTCTCTCACGCCTGAGAGCTTGCCACATGTGGAACAAGTGTCCACAGATTTAGCCTTGTGAGAAAGTGGGACGGTAATGTGGCTCCTGCTGATGATCTATTGAGTATCCACATCCAAGCTTGACAGCACAACACATGTGCTGTCAAGTTAAAAGGTGGCTTGTATTTATTAAAATAAGTTCATAAAATTCACCATTAATCCTTAAGGAACTTAAATATGCTAACGGTAATATATCCAAAATTCGTAGCCTAAAGAAATTATTAATCCATCCAATTAATTCCACAAATCGCAGGTGCTTTAACTACTTGACAGATTAACCTATTAAACTTAAAAAATTCATAACTCTTTCAATTTAACTTCAAATAACACGAAATTTGACTTAACATTTTCCTCATTCAAAGGCCCACAATATATCCAAAAATCGTAACAATCCACAACTTTTTGACATCTCGAAAATCCCTCGAAATTCTATGCCTCGGTTTGATTGAAAATCATGTTTTGACCCTTGTATCTTCTAAAAATCATAACTTCTTCTACAATTGTTCAAAAATCATGAAACCACTTTTAAAATCTTCATTTCTCATCATTCTACGAGGTCTTAAAACAGTTTTGCTTAAAGTCTCTCATTGAATTTTTTGGCGCTCAAAACAATGTGACTTTTCTTCCAATAACCTACTAAAATTCAATTTCCACCATCTTTCATATTTAATCTATATTTACATATAAAATTGCAAATCCTCCTTATCCTTTATATTAAGATCACCTTTATTTTAGGGTATAAATTTTGGGGTATTACACTTTGTTTGTCAATAACATAGTGTCAATAAAATGTTTGTAGGTGTCATTCCTGAAAAACTCTCATGAGACTTCACTCGTTCTCTAGGGAATTCTTAGGGGTTTAAAAGGTTTGTTGCATATGCTAAATGCAACTGTTTCTCCCACGACAGCAGACTTATGTTTTTTGTTTTTGTTGTGTTTTTCATTTTGTTTTGCTAAAGGGCTAGCAAAATGTAAGTTTGGGGGTATTTGATGAGTACCAAATATTGTATATTTGAGCCCCTTAACTTACGTTTGTTAAGCTCTAAGCTATGTCTTTTTCTAATGCTTTTGTTAGTTTTTGGTGTCGTAAGTGTGCTGCAGGTCACTCACATAAGAATGCGGTTTAAGGGTGGAAATAAGCAAAAGGAGAAGAAGTTACCTGGCAGTGCGTTCGAGTGCACAGATGCTACGATCGAACGCATATGTGCTCGAGCACAAGCGTCTGCGATTGAGCGCATACCCACATCAGCTGAAACCCTAGCGCCTTTGTTAAGTGCCGCGCCACATGAGCTGTGAAGACCCGTGTGCGCTCGAGCGCACCTTATGTGCGATTGAGCGCACCCACGCTAACCTGGTAGCGCAGAAACCCTAGTTTTTTATTATTTATATCTTTCTTAGGGTTACAAGAAATATGTAATTAGGGTTTTAGGGTTTCCTAGTCCCTATAAATAGGCTCTTAAACATTGTAAAAGGAGCCATTTTCCGAGAGTAAAAATTCAGAATTTGTCTGTGGAGCTTAGAAGATCATGAGAGGCTAAACCCCTTTGTAGGGTACCGATGTAGCCCTTTCCAAATAGAATGGTGAATGTATTTGATTTTTAGTTATTCAATTTATGTATGTTGATTGCATAACTATGAGAATTGCAACATTTGATTTATGTTCTTAATATTAATTGCAATTGTTCTTCATTTACAAAATCAATATTTGCGAAATTCTATTCTTGTCTTAGAAATTATTTTGCCTGTATTGAACTCAAATCAACCTTATTTTCTGTGATTATAAGATTGATGGTTGTGCAATGGGTTTTAATAGATATATGATTAAGAGGATTAAGATAGGCCATGCCTAGGAAAGACGGGTCGTACTACACCATAGTTTAGTGTAATTTAGGTAGACGATCCGTGCCAACCGAAGATGGGTTATGCTCTTCCATTAATTGTATAAAACTTATTAAAGGATTTTATAGTTTATGCCTAGGGAAGACGGGTCGTACCGCATCTTAGTGGTTAGGTGGACGATCCGTGCCAACCGAAAATAGATTATCCTTATCCTTTGATATTGTATTTTCTTGTTCTTTTATAACATATCATGAGTTTCTAGAATTAAATACGATTACCATTGTTGTACGGATTGTGGTGAAATTGGTACTTTACTCTCTCTCTCTCATATATTTACTTCTAATTTTGCGTTTAATTTCATGCACTTTCAATTCACAAAACAAATCAAATCTCTTTTAATTAATTAGGTTAAATTTATTCTTTCGAATTTAGTAATGAAACCCCTACAGTTCTTGAGGTTCGACACCTTCAATATAGCCCTATCCTACGGGATTCGTTCTATTGCGAGTGGTATTTTTATTATTGATAATTTTTGTTTTGAAAATTACCACATCAATTTTTCGCGCCGTTGCCGGGGACTGTTAAACGGTTTTGTTATTAAATTTTAAGGATTACGTTTAGCTTAATCTTTATTTATTTATTGTCTTGTTTTTCTTTATTTTCAATTTTCGCAGTTTAATTTCTTTTTCAAGTTCACATTCAGCTCTACTGATGCCCCTTCTGTAACTACGATCGATCACAGCCCGTGTGCGATTGTTCGCAGTTCTGCACTTAACAAGCAACTGCGATCAAACCTCAGCCCCTGCGTTCGTTCCTCTCTTCGGCAGTGCAATCGAACGCACCCTGAAGTGTGATCGTTCTCATTTTGGACAGAACCTGCTGCAGCCCCATTCTAGTGTACCTAAGGGCCGTTTGTGAGCTTTTCTTTTTAGCTTTAATTTAATTTTCTGTTTTTGTTTTTATTTCCTGTTTAATTATTGGTTTAGTTTATGTTGGGTCGCCGATCTTTGTCTTTGCCTTTAATTACCTGTGACCCCGACATTGAACACACTCTTAGACAACTTAGAGCCGAAAGGAAATCTAATTTGCCTAAAGAGCCCATCACTGACACCATGGCCGGAGCTCCTCACGTAGCTTTGCAAGATCACTATATTCCACCCACATACACTACCCCCTCATGTCTTAGGTTGCCAGACATTACGGCAACCCACTATGAGATCAAGCCTAGCACCATACATAGCTTACCGACTTTCCTAGGGCTTACCCATGAGAATCCTTATGACTTCCTCAGCGAATTCCAAACAATCTATTCTACCATTCAATTGACGGGATTCACTGAGGATGCCTTAAAGATGCGTCTCTTTATCTTTGCCCTCAAAGATAGAGCCAAACATTGGTTTCAATCCTTAGAGCCGAATTCTATCACTTCTTGGGATCAATTGCAACAAGTATTTCTCAAGCAATATTTTCCCATAGGAAGGACCAATGACACTAGGAGAGCTATCACTAGTATCACACAGTATAAGGGTGAACCATTTCATGAGACGTGGGAAAGGCTTAAGGACTTGCTTAGATCATGTCCACACCATGCTGTCCCCAAATGGTAGCTAGTGCAGAGTTTCTATGATGGTCTAACTGAGTCTAGTAGGAGTACAGTAGATGCATCCTGTGGGGGAACATTCATGTTAAAAAGTGAAGATGAAGCTTGGGCTATGTTTGAAAACCTAAGTAAGAATTCTCGTCAACAGGTTTCCAACAGGCGGAGAGCACTCGCACCAAAAGCTCCAAAGACTGAGAGTCTTCTTGAAGTCGGACACTCTTCAGACATGTCCACTCAAGTAGTCAAGGCTATTACCAAAGTTGATGCTATTGCCAAGAAACTAGATCAATTAATGATTGCTGGTTTTGCTCCTAATACTGCTCACACAAGCACACAATTGGAATCATGCTCTTTTTGTTCTAGTACTATGCATCATGTGAATGATTGTCCGACTACTAGAAATTATACTGATGTTTCTCATGAGCAGGTTAATGCAGCTTTCTCCAGACCGGGTAATGATCCATACTCCAACACTTACAACCCGGGGTGGAGAAATCATCCCAATTTCTCATGGAAGAATCCAACTTCGGGAAACTCAACCCCAGGGTAGCACAATCAAGCTCAATCTAGCAGGAAACCCTACCAACCACCGTCAACATACCGGCCTCCACAGCAACAATACCAAGCTACCCCACCGCCCTGGGTAGAATCTAATTTTGAAGATCAAATGCTGAACATGATAGGTGAGATGAACGGCAGGCTGAACATGATGGATGAGATGAACGGTAGGTTGGGTGAGATGAACAACAAGTTTGGTGAGATGTCTGAAACAGTAAATTCACACCTCAGTCAATTGCCAAGCTAGAGGCTCAGGTGGGGCAAATAGCTAACAACCTCAACAGGATGGAAGAAGGGAAGCTTCCAAGTCAGCCAATGGTAAATCCTAAGAGACTATACATGGTAGAAGGAAGCACTTATCATCTGGAGCAAGTTCAAGCTATTACCACATTGCGAAGTGGAAGAGTGGTAGACAATCATGTGGAAGAAAAGAAGGATGAGCAACTTGAGACCCCACAGACTATGCATCAGGACAAGGGTAAACAAGTAAGTGATAAGCGCTGAATGTTGCACATTCAGGCCCTTTAACTTGCATTTGTTAATACCTTAGCATTGCTATT
The DNA here is from genome assembly GCA_006937295.1 of Carpinus fangiana. Lineage (NCBI taxonomy): Eukaryota > Viridiplantae > Streptophyta > Magnoliopsida > Fagales > Betulaceae > Carpinus > Carpinus fangiana. Next base: position 19,896,466 of record CM017322.1, read on the forward strand.
TATTTGATTTTGTTTTATTTGGTGTTTCAGGTCAATTACAGGAGCTTAGTTGGAAATTGGGATAGAAAGGGCAAGAAACCACACTGTGCTGGCGAACGATCGCAGCACGCCTGCGATCGTGCGCCTGGAGAACGTGCGCAGAAGCTCGACGAACGTGCGCTGGGCGAACGATCGCCCAGGCTTGCGAACGTGCGCACTCGGGGTCACTTAACCCGGCAGGCGCGTGGACAGCTTAAATGGGCATCTTCAAGTCTCCAAGTTGAAGTAGGAGACTAACCTATGGCCATGATTAGGGTTTTAGGGTTTCTAGGGTTTCCTAGGGTCTATAAATAGGCCATTATACATTGTAAAAGGAACCGGTTTTCCTTGAGTGCGAATTTTATAGAAGTTTATGGAGTTCATCAGCATGAGCGGCTAAACCCCCATTGTGGGGTACCGATGTAACCCTCTCCAACACACAATGGTGATTGTATTTGATTCATTTAGTTTATATTACATATGTTGATTACATAACTGTGAGGATTGCAATCCTTGATTTCTGTTCTTAATTATAATGCAATTGTTATTCAATTCTAAAATCAATACTTGCAAAATTCTTATCTTGTCTTAGAATTTATTTTGCATGCATTGAACTCAATCGATTTTATTTTCTGTGATCATAAAACCGATGGTTATGTAATGGTTTTACTATGCATATGATTAATAGGATTAGATAGACCATGCTTAGGGAAGACGGGTCGTACTACGCCCTAGTTTAGAGTAGACGAACCGTGCTAACCGAAGATGGGTTATGCTATTCCATTGATTATATAAACGTATTAAGGGATTTTATAGTTTATACCTAGAGAAGACGGGTCGTGCCGCATCTTAGTGGTTAGGTGGACGATCCGTGCCAATCAAAGATAAATTATTATTATCCTTTAATATGAATTTTCTTGTCGTATAACATATGTTATTGTAAGCTGTTTGAATCAAATTACGGTTACCATTGTGTATGGATTGTGGTGAAGTCGGTACCCTACTCTCTCTCTCTCTCTAAATCATTAATTTTATATTGCGTCTAATTTTATGCATTCTAGTTCACAACCATTAATCTTGTTTCTTAATTAGGTTAAACCTTGTTCTTCAAATTTAATAACATTCCCTTACAGTCCTTGTGGTTCGACACCCTCAATATAGCCCTATCCTAAGGGATTCGTTCTATTGCGAGTGGTAATTTATTATTGATATTTTGGTCAACAAAACACCACATCAGTAAGCATTGAGGTATCTACTCCATCCGCCTCCACTCCAGAGATACCATATGTGCCTAAAGCTTCATTCCCAGAGTGTCTCAAAGCATCCTCCCACTTCGGGAAACAAAAAGAGAAGATACAAGACATGATGGAAACCTTCAAGCAGGTTAAAGTCAACATCCCACTCCTAGATGCTATCAAGCAAATTCCAGCCTATGCAAAGTTTCTCAAGGACTTGTGCACTCAAAAGAGGAAGAATCAAAAGCACATTCCTAAGAAAGTTGTTCTCACTGAGCAAGTGAGCTCCCTGATTCAGCACAACACTCCTCCCAAATTCAAGGATCCTGGAACACCTACAATTTCGTGCGTCATTGAAAACACTGAGATTGAGAGAGCTCTCCTTGACTTAGGAGCCGGTGTAATTTGATTCCATACTCAATGTATCAGCAACTTGGCTTAGGGGAACTAAAACCGACTAGTACTGTCTTGCAACTGGCTGACCGATCCATCAAGAAACCTCGAGGAATTGTGGAAGATGTCATTACCAAGGTAGACATGTTCTACTATCCAATTGACTTCATAGTTCTTGACACAGAACCTGTCCCTTATCCGGAGAAGCAAATTCCTGTCATCCTTGGGCGTCATTTCCTTGCAACAGCCAATGCATGCATAAATTGCCAGACTGGAGTGATGAAGATTTCCTTTGGGAATATGAAAATCAGGCTGAACATTTTCATTGCCTTCCAGAATGCACCTACTCAAAAGGCCTGTTTCATCTTGGATGCCATTGGAGAAACGGTTGAAGACCCACTGCCTGCGTCTTTATTTGAAGCCCCATCATGCAGAAACCCACCAGAGCCTATGCCCCTTACTTCAAGTACCCCCCCACCTGATGACAACCCTACAAGGGACATATTTCATGCAGAGGTTACTGAAGTGAACTTCATTGGGGTGGACAAATTTTTAGCAAGCTCCCAGGTTGTCCCAGTTTTTGTGAACCCCTACAGAGACAAAGGGTTGATCATGGAACCAGTTTGGGACAAACATCTAGAGTATTGCCATGGGGAGACTCAAGACCTTTCATCTGAAAGAAGCAACTTAGGAATAGTAAGGAGATTTCTCTTCCTTGTGGAATGCTACATGATCATAAAGAAGAAAGGATGGAAGAGCTTGATTGGACTTCTGAAGGATCGAGGTAAGATCCTTCGGGACTCAGAATTACTTTGAGCATTACCTCATAGGATCAAGCCCAGACCTTGTGCGCTTGAATCCTCACTTCACCAGGGTACCAGATCTCCATCCATGTTTATTTTCTCAATTGTTGTTTCATTTTTTTTTTTTTTTGCTTTTATTTTTCATTCCTTAGTTAAATTCGGGGTTCAATCAAGGTGGAAAGTGACATTCTGAGGACACGAACGATCGCACATCCTTGGGCGTCGTTCACAGAAGTCCATCCAATAAGGCTGTCGCTACTGAGGAAGCGAACGATCGCCATTTACATGGCAATCGAACGCTCTCTCGCCATGCGCCCGAAGGCATACGAGCGCCTCCATCCCACACCCACGCCTAAGCATGAGTGCGATCGTTCGCCTGTTACGGTGCGATCGAACACACTCGAGGGAAGTGTCTCACGTGACCTATTTAGGTCATGTTACCCTTTTTTTTCCCACCATTTTTCCCCTGCACCAAAGATCCCTCTTCATTTTTACAACAATGTGTTGCACTTGATTGTTTCTTGGTTGGAGTATCAACTTCTTTTTCAGGACATGTGTTTTTGGATACAAGTTTGGGGGTATGATATACCCACATCTGCTCATTCAGGTACTCCTATACCCTAACCTTATTTTTCAGTTCTATACATACATTAGGGACAATGTATGATTCAAGTTTGGAGGTATGAGAGACACATTTACACACACTTGACCTGTTTTTGAAAAAAAAAAAATGCAAGTTCATGTTGTCTTAAAATTTTGGTTGACCTGAAATTTTTGTGATTTGATTTCATCAATGAGTTTAAAATTTTGAACACATGATCTGATGATAGAATTTTTGAGTCTCTTACTTACTTTAGGCAATTGAGAATTCACATGTTTGATCTGCTTTGACACAAGCACATTAGCACATGATTGGTGGGGTATGACATATGGTTTTAATGTGTATGTTTCTAAGTTTGGGGTGACACTAGATGACTTATTGGTTGAATACATTGGCATAAGCATATTAAAAAAAAAAAAAAGTGATCGTTGATAAACTTTTCACTAAGTAACTGGGCCTCTTACCTCAAAGCATTGAGTGTTCAAGTCAAAAGGTGAAGAGATTTGATTTGGTTAACTTTATGAGAAAAAAATGATGATAATCATTGAGAAACTTTTCACTGAATAACTGGGCCTCTTACCTCATTAAGCATTGAGTGTTCACGTCAAAAGGTGAGGAGTTTAGATGTCGTTAACATTATGGCTAGTTTAGTTTCGTAGCCTTTTTTTGCTTGACTTAGTAAGTCCTTATGGGTGTCTTTACACCTAATGCCCTAAAACCATTTGGTTTGGGAGTCATTGGCTCAACACTCGCTACATGGGTCAATTAGAAAGCTTAAAGGAACTAAACACTGCAGAGCCTAATAATAAAGGAAAGAATAAGAAAAGTATGCCATTGTTGTTCATTCTGATAGGACTTTTAGTGAATCTTGAGATATTGAGACATTGCACATTGAAATTTGGAAGCTTCATAGTCTTGTGCTAGTTCACTTTACACTGTTTCGAGCTTATGATGCCTTAGCTTGCCTGTTGTAAGTGATTAGAATTTAAATTCCAATTCATTGTGAAGATGGAGTTTAACTTTTTAAGCTTGCTAATGAATGAAAATCATGGTTTTGAGTGATGCTTTAATTTTTAGATAACATGAACTGTGCATAATGTTTGTGGGTATCATTTCTGGAAATCCCTCACGAGACTCCACTCGTCTTCTAGGGAATTCCTAGGGGTTTAAAAGGCTTGTTGCATGCGCTAAATGCAACCGTACATCCTACGAAAGCTGGATTTATCTTTATGTTTTTCAGTTTATTTTCTGTTTTGTATTGCTAAGGGACTAGCAATATGTAAGTTTGGGGGTGTGATAAGCATCGAATGTTGCACATTCAAGCCCCTTAACTCGCATATGTTAATTCCTTAGCGTTGTTATTTCTTTGATTTTGCTTTGTTTTTGTGTTTCAGGTCAAATACATGAGTTCTATTGAAAATTGGACAAAAAGGGACAAGTTGGAGCCATACTGTGCTGGGGAATGATCACTGCTGCACCTGCTATCGATCGCCCAAAGCCTAGGATCGATCACATTTGCGATCGATCGTACACCCTTGTGATCAATCGCACTCGGGCGTGTACAACACAGAAATCACCTTTTGACAGCTTAGACTTAGTTTTCAGTCTCACAATTGAATTGAGAGACTGACCTACGATTGTAATTAGGGTTTTAGGGTTTCTAGGGTTTCCTAGTCCCTATAAATAGGGTCTTAAACATTGTAAAAGGAGCCATTTTTTGAGAGTAAATTCATAACTTGTCTGTGGAGCTTAGAAGATCATGAGCGGCTAAACCCCTTTGTAGGGTACCGATGTAGCCCTTTCCAAACACAATGGTGATTGTATTTAATTTTTAGTTATTCAATTTATGTATGTTGATTGCATAACTGTGAGAATTGCAACATTTGATTTATGTTCTTAATATTAATTGCAATTGTTCTTCATTTACAAAATCAATATTTGCGAAATTCTATTCTTGTCTTAGAAATTATTTTGCCTGTATTGAACTCAAATCAACCTTATTTTCTGTGATTATAAGATTGATGGTTGTACAATGGGTTTTAATAGACATATGATTAAGAGGATTAAGATAGGCCATGCCTAGGAAAGACGGGTCGTACTACACCCTAGTTTAGTGTAATTTAGGTAGACGATCCGTGCCAATAGAAGATGGGTTATGCTCTTCCATTAATTGTATAAAACTTATTAAAGGATTTTATAGTTTATGCCTAGGGAAGACAGGTCGTGCTGCATCTTAGTGGTTAGGTGGACGATCCGTGCCAATCGAAGATAGATTATCCTTATCCTTTGATATTATATTTTCGTGTTCTTTTATAACATACATATCATGATTTTCTAGAATTAAATACGGTTACCATTGTTGTGCGGATTGTGGTGAAATCGGTATTTTACTCTCTCTCTCTCTTTCATATATTTACTTTTAATTTTGCATTTAATTTCATGCACTTTCAATTTACAAAACAAATGAAATTTCTTTTAATTAATTAGGTTAAATTTAGTCTTTCGAATTTAGTAACGAAACCCCTACAGTCCTTGAGGTTCGACACCCTCAATATACCCCTACCCTACAGGATTCGTTCTGTTGCGAGTGATATTTTTATTATTGATAATTTTTTTTTGAAAAATTACCACATCAATCGGTGCCAAATATTATATTTGACCCCCCTTAACTTATATTTTTTAATCTCTTAGCATTGTTAATATCTAACATTTGTGTTGTTTTAGTGTCTTTTGGTGATTGCAGGTTTTTGCATCCAAACCATGGTTGAAATGGTGAAAAAGGGCAGAAGAAGTGAACTATGTTCGATTGAGTGCACTGCGCTCGATCCCAAGGCCTACGATTGAGCGCATGCCTTGTCAGCCCGCGTCTCACGCGGTTGCCTTAGCTGCCATCGCTTTCATCCTCGCGCTGTGGAGTTTCTGAGGCAGTTACGAGTGATCAAGCGCGCCTCCCATGATTGATCGCATACATCATTGCGCTCGAGCGCCCCACCTGCGATCGAGCGCAGCCCGCTGACCTGGCAGCATTCTAGTTTTCTATAAATAGGACCCTTGTGTAAAATTTTATGTTGTTATGTTTTTTGAGTGCTTTTGTTCTGCAGAGACCACTGTTTGGCTCTGCATTCTTGTTCTAAACGTTAACCATTTCATTTTGTTCTTATTTAATTTTTACTTGCACTTATAGTTCATCTCTTTTATATGGGAGGCTAATCTTCAACTAAGGTTGAAGATGAAGCCTCCCTGATCGTACCAAATTTAGGTACTCGCAATAGAACGAACCGTTAAGTCGTATAGCGTTGCGCAAGTACCGAGATCGAACCACAGAGAACGGAGTTTTGCAATTAAAAAAAACCAATACGACTCTTAAATTGAATATGTAACATCCCTAGCCCCAAAAGGGTTAGGTTTGTTAATCCTCTTTCTTACTTGCAAAGATTCCATAAGGTTTATCAATTAATAAAAGACTAGTATAAAATGAATGCATGAAACTCTAGAATATCATATCCTTAAAAATAAACCAAAATATTCCTGCTTAACAAAAATATGTATCGCAAACAATAATAGCGTTCCTTATTAAAAAATATTTCCACCAATCTCTAAAAGAAATTGTGCCAACGCACTTATTAACTTGACTATGTGAATAACAAGAATTTCCTAAACACGCCCGCCCCCATTCCGGCCTCCTAAAGCAACCTGATTAGCACCTGAAACAAGAAATAAAACTGATGAGCCCAAAGGGGGCCCAGTAAGTGAAATCCACAACCATAGACAGTTTTACTCCTTGTCCTGTTTTGAAAATGGAACTCATAACTACATATGTTCCTAGTATATTTTTAAATAATAAAATAACATAAGAAACATAAAGCACAATAAAAAAA
>CM017322.1:19905802-19971950 GCA_006937295.1 Carpinus fangiana
AGTTCATATGCTTTCCTAGAGAACAACTTAGTATACACCATGCTAAATCCTTTAGGGAAGAAAAGAGTTAGAGTATACACCATGCCTAATTCGTTGCTTAGGGAAACCAATAGCTTAAGGAGTATACACCATGCCCTTAGGTTGGCAACCATTGAATATTCATCATGTAATTTGAGCATTGGCATATTGTTTTACTGTATAAGCATGATTAGCGGTGGAAATCAAAGCCCTACCTTTTCCCCATTATCTAATCAAACTCAATTTTTCTCTCTTTTACTTGTTATTGCGAATTTAATTTTAAGCATAGTTTACCAATCCCTGTGGGATCGATCTTGCATTTACACGCATACTACACCTTTTGACCTTGTGCACTTGCAAGTAAAATGTACAATTACTTGCCTATTAATTTAGGTAGGTTTTTGCACAACAATTCCCATGGTGCAGACGATGTTGATGATGCAGGTACAGAGACCTTAGATGATGACCCAGTGGCGATGTATCTGGGTTACTACAACATTTGAGGGATAGATGCGTCAAATGTATAATTTTGTTGGACTAGTTGATAGCCTTTTTGTAGAGCATTCATGCATATGCTTAGACATTGTCACTATGTATATGGCTTGTGTCGCATGTGATACTTTTGTATAGCCATTCTTTTGTATGTAATCACTAATTACTTAGATGTATTAATCATCTCTGATGTAATTCGTAGGTTAACGTTATTTATTTTCCGCTGCAAGGATATAAACTCTGATGAAACAATGATCATGCATGTACCTCTATGTGACATATTATAATGTCAATCAGGTTAATGCATGGGTTCGTGGCATATTACGGTATTGTCATGCCAGTGTGACAATCCGCTTGTTGTGGGTAATGTTTCTTTTAAAAAAAAAAAAATTTAGTTATGTTTTTACTAAGCGGGTCGTCACACATCCATTACTCTGTAAAATTCTACCTTTGTGTAGGATGCAGCAGCTTGCCATAGGAGATCCTTCAGTAGCACCCCCCGATGCCCTTCACCTCTGAAATTAGCATACAAGTGCCTAACACATATGCGATGCTCAGATTGCGGACATACTTGTTCTAGGCTTGGAATGAGGCCCTGCACAATAGTTGAAAACATAATTAGTTGCATGCATTATGCCAAACATCTCTTAATTTACCTTTTGTCGATCGGAAATGAAAGTCCAACCATGTGGAGTTGGACCAAGATCTGCAACAAGTGCCTCTAAGAACCATGTCCAGCTATCTTTTGTTTCTGCCTCCACAACAACGATTGCAATTGGATACATGTTGTTGTTGGCATTCCTACCAACAGCAGCAATTAGCTGCCCCTTATACAACCTTTAAACAACAAGCATCAACACCCACAACAGGCCTACACCCTTCCTTTAAGCCATTCTTCATAGTTTCCAATGAAACATAAAGTCTCTGAAATTTGCATGATACCATAGGCATTGGTCTCTTAACCATCAATATCAAACAACTTCCCACATTTGTGCTCCTAACCATGGAGCAATAATCCCACAAACGATGGTACTGCTCATCCAATTTCCCATAGATGGATTCTCTTGTTTTTTTTCTTGCCCTATATAGGGAAGTCACATGGGCATCCACATTCCATTTGTTTTTAACTTTTTTATGCAATACAGCTATGGGCATATTTGGCTGCTCCCTAAAAGAATCCATACACCACTCAGCAATATAAGTTGAGGTGACCATATGATTTTGGTAGCTCCTAGTGCAAGTGTGTTTGGCCATAATGGACACTAAAAGGAATGTCTGTTCATTCTTCAACTGCCTCCCATATACCCTATACTTGCACCTTGAGTCTTTGTAAACCACTACAATCCTCTTAAGCTCATTTTTCTTGAACTTCAAGTCCTTCCCTCTTATAATATTGTACTATTTTACTGCTTTTCTAAAGTCAGAGGCATTGTGAAATGTATGCCCTATAACCAATGTTGGGTTATAGATATCAGTCAAATCAAACGACACCCACATCCCTACGGGGGGGCCCTGCACTATCCTCACCACTATCAAATGGTGACCTTAGCTCATCACTGTCATCCTTGTATTCACTATTATCACTATCTTTAATCTGTTCCCCACTTCTATGCTATCCATCATTTCCATCTGCATCACCCTCCCTAGCATTTACAGCATCATTCCCATCCCCATCCTCATCCCCATCCCCATCATTTCCCACATGCTCATCAGTGTCATCCCCTTCATCATTTCCAACTCTCTCTTCAATGTCTCCATCCTCATTCGAGTCAAGACAGTCTGTATCATCACTTAGGACTGAATCCCAAAAAGCATCCTTCCTATAAACAATTGCCCTTGCATACTTAGAATCCTCTTCATCATTTCCTTCAACTGCAACATCTACTACACCATACATGACCATATACAATACTACAAGATCATGACCTACATGGGCTGCCACCATTTCAGCTACATTGTGGTCAAAGGACATAAGTCTCAATTCTTCTTCTAAAGGATATCCTAGCACATTGTATTAAACAAGGTCTCTAGACCTATACCCATAAGTCTTACATATATCCTCTATGTCAGAAAATTTCAATTTAGAAGGATCATATGTGTTTGGATAATTACTAACTAAACCCCCAACATAATGAACCCAATGTTGTTTGTCAAAAGTACCTCCATTATTCACCTCAAACATCATATGATGTGGTCCCATCATGTGTCCTGCCACATTTATTACATTGACAAGTTTTAATGTGCAAACACTAGATGTTGTTTGAATGATACAAAAGCAAGTTTTTTTATTTGTCCCGTATAGAACCAACTAGAAAAATTAGATATTTGTCCCATATAGAACCAACTAGAAAAAAATTACATTACTGACCAAGTAGAGTATATAGCATTACTGATCAAAGATTTGTTCAATATAAAAGAAACTTTAAATATTGTATCTCACATCACAACTAAAAAGCAAAAAGAACCATTTAAAAAGCATGATGTGGCATGGCATTCACAAATGAAACCAACATATAAGTTTCTAGGAAAATTAAACCCTAAAAGTGAGGTAGCCCAAATATTTTCCATTGCCAAGAATTGAAATTTTATTCGTCCTCATTAAAATTAGCAACAAAATTTTGAATGTATAATATTCGTAGTGCCTATATTTAATGTATAATATAAGCACTATGTATAATGTAAGTCCAACACAAGCACAAACTAGGGGACTGCACTTATAACAGACAAAGAAAAAGTAATTTGGGAGGCCACATTGCAGCAATAACCAATGACAATCACATGACAGGGTTACCAAAAAATATTACTGATAAGCGCTGAATGTTGCATATTCAAGCCCTTTAACTCACATATGTTAATTCCTTAGCGTTGTTATTTGTTTGATGTTGCTTTGTTTTCGTGTTTTAGGTCAAATGCAAGAGTTCCATTGAAAATTGGGTTAAAAAGGACAAGTTGGAGCAGTCTATACCTGAGATCGATCACAGTTGTACTTGGGATCGATCGCACAAAGCCTAGGATCGATCCACACCCTTGTGATCGATCGCACTTGGGCGTGCACAACACGAAAATCGTCTTTTGACAGCTTGGACTTAGTTTTCAGTCTCCCAATTGAATTGAGAGACTAACCTATGATTGTAATTAGAGTTTAAAGGTTTATAGGGTTTCCTAGTCCCTATAAATAGGCCCTTAAACATTGTAAAATGGAGCCATTTTCCTTAAAGCGAAAATTGCATCAAAATCCCTTGGAGTTTATTCATCATCATGAGCGGCTAAACCCCCTTTGTGGGGTATCAATGTAACCCCTCTCCAAGCACAATGGTGCTTTTATTTGATTCTAGTTAATTTGTTTTATGTATGTTGATTGCATAACTGTGAGGATTGCAACATCTGAATTCTGTTCTTAATATCAATGCAATTGTTATTCAATTCCAAAATCAATATTTGCAAAATTCTCTTCTTGTCTTAGAAGTTATTTTGCCTGTATTGAACTCAATCAATCGTATTTTTTGTGATCATAGGATTGATGGTTATGCAATGGGTTTTAATATGTATATGATTAATAGGATTAGATAGACCATGCTTAGGGAAGACAGGTCGTACTACACCCTAGTTTAGAATAATTTAGGTAGACGATCCGTGCGAATCGAAGATAGGTTATACTTTTCCGTTAATCATATAAAACTTATTAAGGGATTTTATAGTTTATGCCTAGGGAAGACGGGTCGTGCCGCATCTTAGTGGTTAGGTGGATGATCTGTGCCAACCGAAGATAGATTATTTTTATCCCTTAATATGTATTTTCTTGTTATTTTATAACATACATAACATGACTTTCTAAAATTAACTACAGTTACCATTGTTGTGCGGAGTGTGGTGAAATCGGTACCTTACTCTCTCTCTCTGATATTATTCCCTTTAATTTTTCGTCTATTTTCATGCACTCTTAATTCACAAAACAAATCAAATCTCTTTTAATTAATTAGGTTAAATTTCGTTCTTTGAATTTAATAACGAAACCCCCATAGTTCTTGGGGTTCGACACCCTCAATATAGCCCTATCCTACGGGATTCATCCTATTGCGAGTGGTATTTTATTATTGATTATTTTGGTCACGAAATAACCACATCAATTTTTGGCGCCGTTGCCGAGGACTGTTTAACGGTTCTGTTATTAAGTTTTAAGGGTTAAGTTTAGCTTAATTTTTTTTATTTTGTTTTTCTTTTCGTTATTTGGTTAATTTTTTAGATTTTAAACTCTCTGTTCAAGTTTTAGGATCAGCTCTAGGTTCCAGTCTCTGTGACTGCGCTTGATCGCCACTCGTATGCGATCGAGCGCAGGTCTGCAAGTAAGCAACAAGCCGCTGCAATTGAACCTTGTGCCCTTGCGATCGCTCCCATCTGCGGCAGTGCGATTGAACGCACCCTGAAATGCGATCGAAAGCACCCCTGACAGACTCTACAGCATCCTCACTCAAGCACACCTGCGGGCCGTTTGTGAGTTTTTAGTTTTTGTTTTGTTTTTATTTTTATTTTTATTTTTCTTTTATTCTTTTATTTATATTAGTTTAGTTCATGTGGGGAAACATTCCAACACCCCACGAACCATGTTCATATTGCAATAGACCTTATCATCATGTTAGAAATTGTCCTACTGCGGGACAATTTTCTAATTATTTTTTTGAGCATATGAATAGGCCGTTCTCTAGACCGGGGAATGAATTTTATTCTGATTCTTATAACCCGGCATGGAGCAACCAGTCTAACTTCTCGTGGCAAGCTCAAGGTCATGGAAAGTATGCTCCACAAGGTCATGAACTACACCATCAGTTATATTCGCAGTTCAATGATCAATCATATTCTCCTCAATATCAAGCAACTCCACAGTAGCAATACTAGGCCGCACCGGCTCCTCGGTATGATTCGAACTTTGAAGATCGGATGCTAAAAATGATGAGTGACATGTCCAACAAAATGGTGGGCGGGGTGACCAGACTCGTGGACAGGATAAATGGCATGGTGGACAAGATGACTCAGACAATAAACTCTCAATCTGAACCCATTGTCAAGATAGAAACTTATGAAGAGGAGCCATCTCCCATCTATTGGCTTCCAGAACAATACCAGGCTGAGCCACTTCCACAAAAGAATTTCAACGTTGCATAATCGATTGCCAAGATAGAAGCTCACCTCGAAAAAAGCAGCAATCGCCCCAATAGAGAGGACAGAAAGCTTCAAAGTCAGCTGGTAGCTAATCCTGATGAACACTACATGGTGGATGAGAGTACTTCTTGTCATAAGCAAGCTATCACCACATTGAGGAGTGGAGAGGTGGTTGAAAACCACGTGGAAGAGAGGAAGGAGGAGAAAAAGGAGGAGCAAATAGGGACCCCACATAATCTACACCAGGAAAAAGGCAAGGAAGTGAGCACTGCGACTTTTTCACCATCAAGTCTTATTCCCGAGACTCCATGTGAGCCCGGAGCCCCTATTCCAGGTAATCTAAAAATTTCATTTTTAGATATAGATAACATTCTCCCGGTCAATAGTTCTTATGACTTACCAAGAGGCCAGGAGAACAGATTGTTAGAGCTGTTAGAAGAGCACAAAGAGACCACCGAGGTAGAAAAATTCCTTCAGTATTGATGCAGGGTTAGAACGAATATAATCAAGAAAACAGTAAATAGAAGGGATAAATATTCCTAAGATTGTGAGACTATCACAAAATCAAAGAAATCTTCTCTAAGCAAAAGATGCTATCTAAAGCCTGAAGGAAAATAACCAAGAAACTCAACTCTGAGTATTCTTATTAAACAAACTCAATAATAATCAACTGTTTTTCCAAAGGGTCTAAGCCTGTATTTATAGGCTTAGAGGCTAAAGCATAAAAGAGGTTAACATAAACTAGGATTACACATCCTAGTAGGAAAAGTAAACTAAAACAGAGTCCAATAAGGAAAAGTAATTAAAAAGGCAGTTTAAGCCAAACACGGCTAAGCGTCCGGACGGGTAAGTGGCCGTCCGGACGGGACACTAAAAGTAACCCGTCCGTCAGGACGGGGATCGAACGGCCTGCGAACGGCGTGTTCTGGAAGCTTCCTGGAAAGCTACGGGTCCGGACGAGTTGAGGGGCCGTCCGGACGGTGGTCTCTTGTCCTTCGAGTTTGTGAGCGTGTCACCATCCTCCGGGGTGTCTTCATGCTTACGTCACTCCAGTTTGTCTTCATAAACTCTGAGGCTATCTGATCCACATCATCCTCCCCAGGTTGAAGAGAATTCGTCCTCGAATTTGCATCCTCCTCTGATGAGTCCTCTATAAATGGAACAAGGTGTTTGACATTAAAGACATCAGACGTCTTAATATGGCTTGGTAGCTTCAACCGGTATGCGTTTGGATTGATTTTTGCCATTATCTCTACCAGACCCACTTTACGAGCTGCCAGCTTGTTGTATTCTCCCACAGGGAATCTGTCTTTTGTCAAGATAGCCCACACGAAATCTCCTTCCTTAAATTCGACGGCTCTTCTCTTCTTGTCGGCGCTTGCCTTATACTTGGCAGTAGACTCTTGTAATTTCTGGATTGTTAATTTGTGGCCTTCCTGGATTTGGGTCATCAGGTCTTCCGCTGTTGTGTTTGTTCTCGTCATGTCTGGGATAGGTGCCAAGTCTAGTGGGGCATGAGGATTACTCCCATAAATAATGGTAAATGGGCTTAAGCCTGTGCTCCGGTTTGTGGAACGGTTGTAGGCGAACTCGGCTTGGAACAATTTCGTATCCCATGACTTAATGTGTTCCCCCACCAAACTTCGAAGTAGAGCTCCTAATGATCGATTAACGACTTCTGTTTGTCCATCTGTTTGTGCTTGGTAGGCACTACTGAAATCAAGTTTTGTGCTTGATAACCTCCATAAGCATCGCCAAAAGTGGCTAAGGAATCTTGTGTCGTGGTCAGATACTATCGACAGAGGTAAGCCATGGAGGCGGTATACCTCTCTAAAGTATAATTGTGCCACATTGATCGCATCGGCGGTTTTCTTGCATGCGATGAAGTGCACCATTTTAGAGAATCTATCAACAACCACAAAGACTGAATCATTACCTTTTTGTGTCCTTGGTAAGCCCAGCACGAAATCCATGCTCACATTTGTCCATGGTTGTTCTGGAATAGGGAGAGGTAAATATAGCCCAGCATTGGTAGCCGATCCTTTTGATATTTGACAAACCCTGCAACTCTTCACTAGTTTGTCCACTTCTCTCCGCATACTTGGCCAATAGAACTGTTCGGTCACCAGTTGAAGTGTTTTATCTCGCCCCATGTGACCTTCGTCATGGCGTTCTTTGATAATTTTTAGTTGTAGGCTCCCTTCAGGAATGCACAGCTGAGTGCCTTTGAAAAGGAACCCATTATGCAATACAAAGCCTCCTTGTGCTCTTGTGGACACATCTTCCAAAATAGGGCCAAAAAATGGGTCACTAGATAAGGAATCTTTCAATAATTCAAACCCTATTACCTTTGATTTCATGGTAGTGAGTAATGATGTTTTCCGGCTAAGGGCGTCGGCCACTTTGTTCAATGCCCCTGATTTGTGCTTGATGGTGAAAGAAAATTGCTGCACAAAAGCGGCCCATTTAGCATGTCGAGTGGATAACTTATCTTGACTGTTGAGGTGCTTCAGTGCTTCATGGTCAGAGTACAAGATGAAGTCATTATAGGCGAGGTAGGAGCTCCAATGCTTTAGCGAATGTACTAATGCATAGAACTCAATGTCGTAAGTACTATAATTGAGTTGTGCTCTCTTCAACTTCTCACTGAAATAGGCCATTGGTTTGCTCAATTGGCTAAGCACCGCTCCAATGCCTATCTTGGATGCATCGCAATGCAATTCGAACGGTATGTCAAAGTTAGGAAGGACTAATAATGGAGCTGTGGTCAATTTGACCTTGATCAACTCGAAGGCGTTAGTAGCTGCCTCATTTCATGAGAATTTTCCCGCCTTCATGCATTCCATGATTGGTGCCAATATGGTGCTGAAATTGTGAATGAAACGACGATAAAAGGACACCAATCCATGAAAACTACATACCTCATGTAGTGTAGTAGGGAGAGGCCAATCGCGAACCGCTGCTACTTTAGATTCGTCCACTGCTAATCCATCCTTGGACACCATATATCCAAGGAAAAGTACTGAGTCGGTCATGAACGAACACTTGGCCGGTGCTGCGTAAAATTTCTCTTGTCGTAGCACAAGGAGTACCTCCCGTATGTGTTGGATGTGTGTCTCTGGGTCGGAGCTATAAATGAGGATGTCGTCGAAGTAGACGACCATTGATTTGCCGATGAATGGGCGAAATATCTGGTTCATTACTCGCATAAAGGTACTGGGAGCATTAGATAATCCAAACGGCATCACTAACCATTCATAAAGTCCCTCACTCGTTTTAAACGCTGTCTTCCACTCATCGCTAACCCTTACTCAGATTTGGTGGTAACCACTCTTCAGATCCAGTTTGGTAAATATAGTTGCCCCACTCAATTGATCCAATAAATCATCTAATCGCGGAATGGGAAATCTATAGCGTACCGTAATTTTGTTGATGGCGCGGCTGTCCACGCACATCCTCCATGTCCCATCTTTCCTGGGTGTGAGCAATGCTGGAACTGCACATGGGCTCAGGCTCTCTCGAATGTGCCCTTTAGCCAGTAGTTCCTCCACTTGTCTTCGTAATTCTTCATGCTCTTTGGGACTCATGCGGTAGTGTGGTCGGTTGGGAAGGCTAGGCCCGGGCACCAAATCAATTTGGTGTTGAATGTCACGCAGGGGCGGTAGCTCCTCCGGTAGGTCTTTTGGGAATATATCAGCAAATTCCTCTAGCAAACCCGTAACTGCCTCTAGTACGATCTTCATTGGGCTACATTCTTTGCCGTAGAGTAGGTATACTTGATCAGCATCGAGCATTTCTCTTATGAACTCTCTTTTGGCTAGAAGTGTTTGGCCCGCCTCTTTTGGGGGTTTGGTTACGTCTCCTGGGTTAGGTAGGAGAGTAAGCTTCACATTATCCACCAAGAAGCTGTAGGTGTTCTTCCGTCCATCGTGGTGCGTATTTCAGTCATATTGCCATGGTCTCCCTAGTAACAGGTGCCAGGCATCCATGGCCACCACGTCACACCAAGTGTTATCTTTATATTTGGTGCCAATAGAAAAATGTACGAGGCAACGTCTTGAAACTATTACCTTGTTTCCCTTCTTGAGCTACTCCAAGCGATATGGTGTGGGGTGTTTCTCTGTGTCTAGGGCCAGCTTCTGAACTGCTTCTTCTGCTACCACGTTCTCACAACTGCCTCCATCTATGATTAGTTTGCAAACCTTACCTCCAATAGTGCATGTGGAGTGAAAAAGGTTGTGCCGCTGGTCGTCATCTCCTTCCGTCTTTCGGGGTGTAAGACATATCCTCCTCACCATTAAGCTAGGCCCGCTATCTCCGGTAATGAGTTCTTCTTCCACGTCCCCGTAGTCGTCGAAGGTTTGTTGCTCTTCTTCATCGCCTTGCTCATCGAAGGCGTTTCCCGAGTCAATGAGTAGACCCTTTCCATATTTATCTCCCTTGTGGCAATCTGCAATTATGTGGCCCGGTTCACCACACTTAAAGCATTTAGGCCCATTCGTCGTTGCACTCTGCTTGGGTTGGCCGGTTGTAATTGGAGCCCTATTTGGGATTGTTGATTGAGTGGTGCTTCGAGGTGTGAACGGCTCATTGTAGCGAGTCGTGCTACCCCCTGTGATACGCCCAAAGAAGCTTGTGGGTCCTCTGGTTGCCGTTTTCTCCAATAGAAGGGCTCTTTGATGAGCCGCAGATACGTTAACGGGATCAAAAAGATTTAATGACTCTTGCATGTTTTGTCGCAGACCCCCGATGTATCGGGATACTAATTGATCATCCGTCTCGGCTAACTCAACCCGTGTCAAGTATTTGTAGAACTCCTCCGTGTACTCATCCACGGTCCTCGAACCTTGTTTTAAATTTTGTAGCCGCTGGTACATGGTTCGGGTGTAGTTGTATGGCAAGAAGGCCGGCCACATGTACTTCAACAGTTTCTCCCATCTATTGATTTTTGATTTGCCTAGCCGAGTCCTGGATTGCTTCAGTTGCTGCCACCATGCTGCAGCTCTTCCCCAGAACTTGGTTACGACCAAAGAAACTCGTCGATCCTCAGGTACCCCTTTGAAATCAAGAACTTCTTCAACTGCCGCTATCCAGTCCAAGAATTCCTCGGGTTGGAGACCCCTGTTGAATTTCGGAATATCGAGTTTGAAACCGGATTCCCACCGATTGGCCGGAGCTTGTACAAGAGGTTGATGTCTGTGCACTCCGCGCTCCGCAAAAGGGTTTCCGTTTTCATTCTCCGCATGTGCGTCTTCCTCCTCCGAGTCGTGCGGTGAGGGTATATGCCGACGTCTGTCTTGAACATTCTTGATGGACAATTGCCTTGTGAGGACTGCAATTTGTTCCCTCAAGCTGGTAAATTGTGCTTTCGAATGTGCCTGATAGGCTGCCGGTGATTCTTCTCTAACTCGTTCTTCACGATCATTACCGTCCTCCGAGTGTGCAAAGCGGTTACCCCTTCCCCTTGTGACTGGCGCCATGGAAAGAGACTGGGCTCTGATACCAACTGATGCAGGGTTAGAACGAATATAATCAAGAAAACAGTAAACATAAGGGATAAATATTCCTAAGATTGTGAGACTATCACAAAATCAAAGAAATCTTCTCTAAACAAAAGATGCTATCTAAAGCCTGAAGGAAAATAACCAAGAAACTCAACTCTGAGTATTCTTATTAAACAAACTCAATAATAATAATCAACTATTTTTCCAAAGGGTCTAAGCCTGTATTTATAGGCTTAGAAGCTAAAGCATAAAAGAGGTTAACATAAACTAGGATTACACATCCTAGTAGGAAAAGTAAACTAAAACAGAGTCCAATAAGGAAAAGTAATTAAAAAGGCGGTTTAAGCTAAAACACGGCTAAGCGTCCGGACGGGACACTAAAAGTAACCCGTCCATCCAGACGGGGATCGAACAGCCTACGAACGGCGCGTTCTGGAAGCTTCCTGGAAAGCTACGGGTCCGGATAGGCTGAGGGGCCGTTCGGACGATGGTCTCTTGTCCTTCGAGTTTGTGAGCGTGTCACCATCCTCTGGGGTGTCTTCATGCTTACGTCACTCCGGTTTGTCTTCATAAACTCTGAGGCTATCTGATCCACATCAAGTATTCTCCTCATTTTATTCCAGTTCATGATTCCCTACCAGATGAGAAACTGTTTGAGAATACTCTGAGGGATCTACCTCAATATGCGAAAATTCAAAATTACCTATCTATAGGTAAAATATGTTCTCTGTGGTCCAAGAGAAGAAAAGATTGGTGTTTCAAATTTAAACTTAAGGGTTTGAGAACACTGAATGCATCAAGGATGTGGATTCCATTGATTTGGCGGATTCCATATATTTCGACTAGATGAGTCAACTTCTTAAGTTCAAGCACAGACCCTGTGCGCTTGACACCTCCTTCACCAGGGTACAGGATCTCCATCCAAGTATGTTATCCATTATTGTTTCATTCTTTGTTAATTTCGTGGTTCACTCAAGTGGGAAGTGGCATTCTGAGGAAGCGAACGATCGCACCTCCTTGGGCGATCGTTCGCAGAAACCTTCTCAAAAGCATTAAACATTCTGAGGAAGCAAACGATCGCTATGTAAATGGCGATCGATCGCTCCCTCGCAGAAACCTTCTCAAAAGCACTAAACATTCTGAGGAAGCAAACGATCGCTATGTAAATGGCGATCGATCGCTCCCTCGCCATGCGCCCGAAGTTATGTACGAGCGCCTCCATCCCACGCCCGCAGTCGAGGGAAGTGTCTCAGTGACCTATTTAGGTCACTGTTACCCTTTTTCCCCTGCGCCGAAGATCCCTCTTCATTTTTACATCAATGTGTTGCACTTGATTGTTTCTTGGTTGGAGTATCAACTTCTTTTTCAGGACATGTGTTTTTGGATACAAGTTTGGGGGTATGATATACCCACATCTGCTCATTTAGGTACTCCTATACCCTTAACCTTATTTTTCAGTTCTGTACATACATTGGGGACAATGTATGACTCAAGTTTGGGGGTATGAGAGACACATTTACACACACTTTTTCTGTTTTTGAAAATGCATGTTCATGTTGTCCTAAAATTTTGGTTGACCTAAAACTTTTGTGATTTGATTTCATCAGTGAGCTTAAAATTTTGAACACATGATCTGATGTTGGATTTTTAAGTTTGTTACTTACTTTAGGCAATTGAGAATTCACATGTTTGATCTACTCTGACACAAGCACATTAGCACATGATTGGTGGGGTATGACATGTGGTCTTAATGTATATGTCTCGATGTTTTGGGTGACACTGGATGACTTATTGGTTGGATACATTGGCATAAGCATATTAAAAAAAGAAAAGAAAATGATCACTGATAAACTTTTCACTGAGTAACTGGGTCTCTTGCCTCAAAGCATTGAGTGTTCATGTCAAAAGGTGAGGAGATTTGATGTGGTTAACATTATGGCTAGTTTAGTTTCGTAGCCTTTTTGACTTGAGTTAGTAAGTCCTTAGGGGTGTCTTTACACCTAATGCCCTAAAACCATCTGGTTTGGAAGTCATTGGCTCAACACTCGCTACATGGGTCAATTAGAAAGCTTAAGGGAACTAAACACTGCAGAGCCTAATAATAAAAGAAAGAATAAGAAAAATATGCCTATGTTGTTCATTCTGATAGGACTTTCAATGAAACTTGAGATATTGAGATATTGCACATTGAATTTAATTGGAAGCTTCATAGTCTTGTGCTAGTTCACTTTACACTATTTCGAGCTTGTGATTCCTTAGCTTGCCTATTGTAAGTAATTAGACTTTAAATTTCAATTCATTGTGAAGATGGCGTTTATCCTTTTAAGCTTGCTAATGAATGAGAATTGATGTTTTAAGTGACACTTTGATTTTTGGATAACATGAATTGTGCATAGTGTTTGTGGGTATCATTTCTGGAAAACCCTCACGAGACTCCACTCGTCCTTTCGGGAATTCCTAGGGGTTTAAAAGGCTTGTTGCATATGCTAAATGCAACCGTACATCCCACGAAAGCTGGATTTATCTTTTTGTTCTTCATTTTATTTTCTGTTTTGTATTGTTAAAGGACTAGCAATATGTAAGTTTGGGGGTGTGATAAGCGCTGAATGTTGCATATTCAAGCCCTTTAACTCGCATATGTTAATTCCTTAGCGTTGTTATTTGTTTGATGTTGCTTTGTTTTCGTGTTTCAGGTCAAATGCAAGAGTTCTATTGAAAATTGGGCTAAAAAGGACAAGTTGAAGCATTCTGTACCTGAGATCGATCACAGCTGTACCTGGGATTGATCGCACCTGCGATCGATCGCACAAAGCCTAGGATCGATCGCACTTGGGTGTGCACAACACGGAAATTGCCTTTTGACAGCTTGGACTTAGTTTTCAGTCACCCAATTTAATTGGGAGACTGACCTACGATTGTAATTAGAGTTTTAAGGTTTCTAGGGTTTCCTAGTCCCTATAAATAGGCCCTTAAACATTGTAAAAGGGAGCCGTTTTCCTAGAGTAAAATTCAAAACTTGTCTATGAAGCTTAGAAGATCATGAGTGGCTAAACCCTTTGTAGGGTACCGATGTATAGCCCTTTCCAAGCACAATGGTGATTGTACTTGATTTTAATTAATTCGTTTTATGTAGTTGATTGCATAACTGTGAGGATTGCAACTCTAGATTTTTGTTCTTAATATTAAATGCAATTGTTATTCATTTACAAAATCAATATTTGCGAAATTCTATTCTTGTCTTAGAAACCTATATTGAACTCAAATCAACCTTATTTTATGTGATTATAGGATTGATGGTTATGCAATGGGTTTAATAGAGATATGATTAATAGGATTAAGATAGAACATGCCTAGGAAAGACGGGTCGTACTACACCCTAGTTTAGTGCAATTTAGGTAGACGATTCGTGCCAACCGAATATGGGTTATGCTATTCCATTAATTGTATGAAACTTATTAAGGGATTTTATAGTTTATGCCTAGGGAAGACGGGTCATGCCGCATCTTAATGGTTAGGTGGACGATCCGTGCCAATCAAAGATAGATTATCCTTATCTTTTAATATTGTGTTTTCTTGTTTTTTTATAACGTACATATCATGAATTTCTGGAATTAAATACGATTACCATTGTTGTGCGGATTGTGGTGAAATCGGTATCATACTATATCTCTCTCATATATTACTTTCAATTTAACGTTTAGTTTCATGCATGTTGATTTACAAAACAAAGCAACTCTCTTTTGTTTAATTAGGTTAAATTTCATCTTTAGAATTTAATAACGAAACCCCTACAATCCTTGAGGTTCGACACCCTCAATATAACCTTGTCATACGGGATTCGTTCTATTGCGAGTGGTATTTTTATCATTGATATTTTTGGTCGTAAAATCACCACATCAATAACAACTTTTAACAAGGAGTGCAGTAGAAACCAGCAACTTTCAATGCAAAAAAAAAGAAGCAAAAAGGACGGAACCCATGGATAACCCACTGCTAGTCAACAAAAATGATGGGTCATCTGTGGGTTTTGTCACACATAAAGCTCTGCAAATCCACAAATTTCTTAACACGCAGAACCCCCAAACATGCAATACAAATGAAGGATCAGCAACCAGCTTTAAGTGCAAACCCAAAATGTTAAGTACAAACCCTACAATATAAATTCAAACACAGAAACGTAAAGCTTACTTGATTATAGTAGTCAGGAACAAAGTTATAAATGATTTCTAACTAAACCGTTAAAAATTGACACCAAATCTTCATTTAAGATCGTTCGCCGACAACATAGAGTATGGGTTCACAAGAGCTTCTTGAAGGTGCTTCTAAAAGGTCTTCAGTAAATTTGAACAAAATTTCACTTTTAGGTTAGGTTAAATTTGGGTCTTTCTCGAAGGAGGGCAGTTTCGACATTTCGGTGAGGGAGTATAAGGGTATAAGGGGTATGAAAACAGTAAGGAACCACGTGCAGGTCACGTGTGTATGGTCCCATCTGAGGTTAACGAGGAAACATGACGGAGGGGGTGAAATTGAGAGCAATTAAAAGTTTAGGGGTCTAAATTGAGAGTTTTTAAAGATTGGGGGGGTATTTCAAAAGGGGTGAAAGTTCAGGGGGGTTCTCTCAAGTTTTCCCATTTTGTTTTTATCCAATATTTCTCCTGTACTTACATAATTTATTGAGATCTTATTATTTTCAGGTACATGTTCCTCTTCAGGGGGTAACTCTTTAGGAGATTCTTCTTCAAGAGGTTCCTCTTCGGGGGATTTATTTCCTGGAGAAGTTTGTACAAAAATTTTGGATGGATCAACTTTATTTGTCTGTTTTGTGGGTAAGGCCGTTTTAGGAGTGCCAATTTCATTTCCTTGTGTTTTTCTCTTCCAAAAAATCTTATTCTTTGCACCAATAGGCCTTCCACACTTTAGGCATGCCTTAGACTTATTTGCTACTGTATTAATTGATTGTCCTATAGGGACTTCTATCTTCGCTAGAAGCAGCTAGAATGTGAGACTTAGCTATTTTCTTGTTATTAGTAAATGCATCCGGCAATTGATTTGCAATACTCTGCAAATGAATGATCCTCTGAACTTCTAGTTCACATTGATTTGTACGAGGATCAAAATGAGATAACATCGAATTATTCCAAGTGATTTCTTGACGTACTTTTGGCAACGACTTTTCTTTCCCTAGTAATGAGAATATGTTTTCATGAAAATGACAATCTTCAAAACGTGCTTTAAAAATATTACCAATTAAAAGCTTAAGGTATCTAATGATAGAAGGAGAATCAAAACCAACATAAATTTGAAGTCTACATTGAGGTCCCATCTTAGTGCGTTGAGGTGGCGCATTTGGAACATATACAGCACAACCAAAAATATGAAAATGAGAAATATTTGGTGGTTGACCAAATGCAAGTTGCAAAGGAGAATATTTTTGGTAAGTTGTTGGTCTGATCCGAACTAATGATGCAGCATGTAATATTGCATGTCCCCAAGCAGGAACAGGTAATTTTGTTTTCATAAGCAAAGGTCGATCAATTAACTAAAGTCATTTAATAAACGATTTAGCTAAACCATTTTGAGTATGAGTGTGAGAAACAAGATGTTTAACATTAATTCCAATTGATATGCAATAATCATAAAATGCTTGAGATGTAAATTCACTCGCATTATCCATCCGAATCGATTGAATTGGATAATCATGAAATTGTGCTCGTAATCTAATTATTTGAGCAAGAAGTCTTGCAAATGCAATATTACGAATAAAAAGCAAGCAAACATGTGACCACCTAGTTGATGCATCAACTAAAACCATAAAATATCTAAATGGCCCACATGGAGGATGAATTGGCCCACATATATTTCCTTAAACTCATTGTAATAATGATGGAGATTCAACAATTACCTTAGAAGATGATGGTTTGATAACAAGTTTACTTTGAGAACATGTAGAACAAGGATAATCACTTTGTCAAAGAATCTTCTGATTTTTTAAGGGATGCCCATGAGAGTTCTCAATTATTCGACGAATCATAATTGTTCTCGGATGCCCAAGACAATCATGCCAAAGCATAACC
Source organism: Carpinus fangiana (assembly GCA_006937295.1). Lineage (NCBI taxonomy): Eukaryota > Viridiplantae > Streptophyta > Magnoliopsida > Fagales > Betulaceae > Carpinus > Carpinus fangiana. The sequence continues at coordinate 19,923,048 of CM017322.1, forward strand.
ATATTTCGATTAGAGCACTTCTGGTGCATCACAACATGTGATTCAATTGTTCTTATTGTTGTATAATACAACTCGGAAGAGAAAGGAGGCAGTTTATCCAATATGAGCTTCTGGCCCAAAATTATTGAAGTAATAATATAAAGATATTCATCACTGCCTTCATTAGTGGTTTCAACATGATAACCATTTAGACGAATATCCTTAAAATTGATTAAATTTCTTATAGATTTAAAGGAATATAAAGCATCGTCAATACAAAATTGTGTTCCTTTTGGCAATATGATATTCACTTTTTTAGAGCCTTCAATTGGGTTTGATGAAGCTAATATTGTATTGACACTAGCTTTGTTTAATATCAAGTATTGAAAATATTATTTATCTCTAAGAATTGTGTGTGTTGTACAACTATCTACTAGACACAAATCTTCACCAATCATCTTGGAATTAATCATTCCATCAATATGATCCATGCCTCAATGTATGTTAAATTTCATTAATCAAAAAGAAAATAATAAAATATAATTAAATTTGACAATGTAAACATACTATGATTAAGACATAATTAAAACATATTAATTGCTTTCGAAATATTTATCACTAATCAAAAGATTAGTTTTGTATTAGAGTCTATAAAGAAATCAGAAACATCAAAATGAGTATCAAGAAAAAATAGGAGAATCAACAGGATTATTGTGATTAGCAAAATTCATTTCAATCCCCTTTTCTATGTCTTTATGGAGGTTTGATATAATTCTACCAGATGTTTAAGCGTACGACAGGTACGTGACCAATGTCCTTTTATACAATATTTGTAACATTAATCTTCATAGTTCTTTATAGGCTTATTCTGTAAACCTTTGTTTTCATTTTGTTTCGCCTTAGTGTGGTTCTACTTCTGGTGGTATGGAGTATTTCTTTTTGTAAGAATTATGAGTATGTTCCCCTTGACCTTTATAATTTTTTTTTTCTGCCACGTCCACGACCATGGTTTTCTTTATTACCATGAAATTAGGTTCCATTTGCTTTAGGAAATAGTGTAAAACCCATTGGACGAGATTGATGATTTTTCATTAATAGCTCGATTTTTTGCTTAGTTCAAAATATTTTGTGAAATTATGTTTTCGATATTGCTGTTACAGGAGCACATTCGACACATGAAATGTTCAACTTCAGTTTCATCCAATCATAACGAGTTTTTGGGAGGATAATTGTCTTCTGGTGCTCGTATCTCTCCCTTATATTATTTCACAAGGTCAAGGGATCCTTTACCGTAAGATACTCAGTTTTTATATGCTTTAGGCATATAAAATTATAATACATCATATTCATAACATTAGTATAATAACATTCTAGTTCATATAAATCTCATATGGACCATAATATGCAATTGTTATAATATGATTCTTGAACACTACAAATTTCTAAGCATATGTTAGAATGTTAATCAACAAAATAGATAATAAGATTATTAAATGTTAAAGAAACTTACAATGAATTGAGAATACCTCACTGATAACTTTTAATGTTGAAGATCAAAAGAACACAACAATTGACTAGAGCTTCGTACTGATAATGTGCTGTAAAATCGAAGAAAATAACAAGACAATATAAAGAGATTGCAATATGTGAAACTAGTTCTTCAGGAACTATGTATGATTCTTCTCCCTTATTGTGTATTTTACATACTATCCAATGCTCCCTTTTATAGACATAGAATCATAATAGGAAGTTAAGAAATATGAAAGGGGAGAAATATGAAAGGGTAGTACATGAATCAAAATGCTATATCAATGTACTGCATGAATGTTATAGGAATTCCAAAAGATGACATGAATGTGTAGAATTTCAAGAGATAGAACTAAATGGTCATCCACCAACTTCATGAATGCATTCATAACATATTTAATATTCATAGAGAATTGTTCAACAAATTAAAGAAAGGTAGATGGCATGGTGACTACAAAAAAAATGCACGCTATAAAGAGTGATTTTAAGCTAAATGGGAGAGAAATTGTAAAAAAATAATGAACAAGTGATAAGTAACAATGATAGGTTGTGAATAACATATTAATAACTAAATATATCATTTTGTGTAAGATTTGTGACAACTTGTGATTTGACATGGTACTAAGCATGTGTTTTAACTAAAACCAAACTCTATTCTATATCTCCATTTATTTATATTAGATATTTCATATTTTAGACCTTATTTATTGAGAGAAAGTTATTAAACTCTTCTTTTGGAGCAATTAGTGATTTAACATAGTACATTTTTAATAACTATTTCACATGTTTGAGTTAGACCACACATAAAGAAAGTATAGAAATATTGATTAAAATAATTTAATTTATCATTTTCTGTCATCTTAAATCTTTCAAGGTTGGGCTCAAAAGAAAAAAATTGATAATATTAATTAAATAATTAAATCAATCATTTGATCATATCATCTTAAATCCTAAGCTCAAACCGTGAGTCTTCACTTAGGTATTTCATTTTAGTTAGACGAAGTAGAATGGCTCAAGGTAAATTAGGGTTGAATTTCTCTTCATTTGTTTGTTTGTTTGTTTATTTATTTTTTTCATTCATTGGTATACACTTTCCTAGCTAGTTGCTAAGTTTTGAATTTAATCAATTTTTTTTTTTTTTTATGAGCAAAAAGGGTTGGCCGAGGAGCCACACAGGAGGGACCTAGATGGTAGGAATCGTATGCACTCCGTCAAGTCTGACTGAATTATAGTATGACCTAGCCCCATCAGGGCATCAATGAAAATCTAAGGCGGTTAATACTATTTAGGAGCCATAACTTGACTCAGCCCCATAAGGGCATCAGTGGACACTACCAAAAAAAAAAAAAAAAAAATCCTGGAATTTTTTAAGTGTTAGCAAACCGGTTTTAAATGCCAAGAAAACCTATCTTGGCATTTAATTGTTGACATAAAGTATACATCAGCAATCCTAGAATCAGTAAAATTATTTCTTGGCACATAGTCTATGTGTAATACCTCGATTAAAATAATAATTTTTATTTTCTAAATAATTTCTCTTTACAAAACGGTTAAGGAGTTTTTAAAAATTGGTTTTAAACATGGACCCAGACCCTTCTTGGTAACCTAGAAAACCCTAAAATCCCTTAAAAAATAGAAGCTAAAACACTAACCCTTTGAACCTAACACGAAGCTGGCAGCTGAGGGCATGAGATGACGACAACACGATGTCATCGCCTGCCCTCGTTGCCTCTGTTATCGTTGTGTTGTGATCTCTCGTTGCCGTTGTCTCATGCCCTCAGCAGCTAGCTCTGTCGCCAGCCTTCTTCATTGTGTTTTCTTTCACGCTCTCTCTTTCTCTCTCATCCTCCACCATGTATGCATGATTTTATCTCTGGCTTATATGTGTAAACGCCACGTAGTGTTTTGGCGTTCAAAAAATTAACGGCAAAAAGATAGTTTATCCTGGCATTTAGATAAATGCTAGTAATTTTTTGTAAGTATTTAAAAAAAAAAAATGCCATCAAAATTTAAAAGAGTTTAGATTTTAGGGTTTAGGGGAAGTGAATCAGAGAGACAGGGTGGCCCTCGTAAGGAGTGGATGATCAGAGCTGGATTGCTAAAAGGAGCTAAGCAGACGTCATCCAATTTTGTGCTAAGTAGAAGAAGCCCTTATTCATCTCACTTTTATATTTTGTTGCCCTTTTGAAGAATCTATCGTGAAGGGTTTAAAACTAAAGATTTTTTACAGAGAAATTTCATTTAACTAAAGATTTTTTTTACAGAAAAATTTCATTTCCGTTAACCTCATAGTAAATTGAAACTTCACTTTTCTTGGTTAAAAGTTAAATGTTGAAATGTTTAATCTAGAAGCTCCTAGTAAGGAAAGAAGGATCGTTACCCCCCTCCACTACGCTATTTCCCCTCGTGGTTAGACCGATTATCCTTTGATTGTTCCACTGTTACTTGTACTAATTCTATATTAATCTTTCTCTTTTACGGGAAAGAGGACCCTAAACACCAAAAAGACCCATTTTTGTTGTAGTGGGGGCATACGTGGGATTTTCCGTTATGAAAATTTGAGTCATCGTTCTAGTATATGCCCTGACCACTTAAAAATTCCTTTGGACCATTGAACTACCACAATGATGGTTTTAAATTGAATGGATTATGTGTAATAATCGCTTTCTCAGCTGGACCTCTTTTCCTTTCTTAGACATTCGCATTTTAAGACCAAATTCATGCAATTGTTACTTAACTTTTTGGTGGTCAAGTCACTGCCAAATACAATGTTTGAAATTATCTCTCATTTGCCATCACTTTCTTTCTCTCACGTTCAAGGAAATTCACTGGCTGTGGGTTGGTAACACTTTGGATAAGGAAGTCATTTTCAAGCTACTTTGGCAAAGAAATTACATTTAAAAAAGAGAACGTGCAGTAAAAGGACACCTTAGAGATCCATGCATATATACTACAACCTACATGTTCATGCATCCATTGCATGCATGTCATGATGAGGGATTACTGTATCAGCCACAGCAAAAAGAATGAAAGCTATGATNACTACAATACCCCCCCCCCCCCCCCCCCCCCACACACACATATATATATATATATGTCTAATACCATTAAAAACAGAGCACAGAAAAGGATCGATGGACCTAATTGTGGTGTGATAAAGATGGTAAATTTAAAATACAAAATTGAATGTAGTAATAGTAAAATTTAAAAGAAATACATGTTACATGTTAGAATATTTAAGCAAGTAATTATTAAAGCAATTATGATATTAAAGTTCAAAATATATTTTCAAAAAGGAAAGAAAAACATTGAAAATACTAATCTAGATGGGAAAAAAAGTGAATTTAATTTGGAGACTGAAAACAGCACTCACTGAGCTTCGTTGGTGGCCACAACGTGCATTTCAAAAATAGCTTTCCGAATTTAGGTTATATGTACAATTTTAAAACTCGTAACAAAAGTTATGTTTGTTTTACTGCATGTTGCGTGCGTGATGTTGCTCCAATTGTGCCTAATATGCTAATTTGTTGGAAACCTAGTTCGACCAAGACTTGTGTTCGAACAAGATATGGATAAGACTGATGTTTTAAGTTTAAAAGATGGCGTGATCAAACAAGTCTAGTCTCGTTTGAATGGGGTCATCTATGCATACAAAATAGACACGGCCTAATTAAAGACGAAAAAGAAGGAATTAGCTAGGGTTTTTAAGGCATGCAGCCACCCTTCCCACGACTGGCCACCTAGAGCAAGAGAAAAGAGAGAAAGAGAAGAAAAGGTGAAAGCTTTGAAAGAAGAGGAAAAAAGAGGGTGTTTTTGCAGCAAGGAAATGGTAAATCAAACTTCAAGCATAAGATTCTACCCCTTTTCGCTTAACTTTCATGAAGTTTATGACGATGTTTTATGCATGGAGTTTGTATTTCGAGATGATATTGTATATGTGTGAAATTAGTGTGTTTGTGCTAAAATGATGGAAGATAATCCCTTCCATAAAAAGCTCAAGGTTGAGTGAGAGCATTGGTCGATCAACTAGGGTATGCAACATGCATGTTGTGCATTCCCCAGCATAAATGAAAATTGTCATATTTATTATTATTATGGGAAAAATACATTTTATCCCCCTGAATTATTCGCTTATTTACACATTGAATCTAATGTTTAAAATGTGACACTTGACCCCCCCAAACTTTCAAATTATTGCAATTCAACTATTCTGACTTTTTTTTTTCTCAAAGTACCCTCATAAATTTTTTTTAATGCAATTCAACTATTCTGACTTTTTTTTTCTCAAAGTACCCTCATAAATGTTTTTTTTAAAAAAAAAATTAATTAAGGGGTGGCCGAAGCCACCCCCAGGCCCAACTGGGGTGGCCTTAATTTTTAATATTTTTTAAATTTTTTAAATTTTTTGAATTTTTTTATTTTTTTAACTTGGGATGGGGTCATTTTGGGAAAAAAAAAATGTCATAATGGTTGAATTGCAACAATTTGAAAGTTTGGGGGATCAAGTGTCACGTTTTAAACATTAGAGGTCAAAGTGTAAATAGGGAAATAGTTTAAGGGAGTAAAATGTATTTTTCCATATTATTATTATTTAGCTTTGTTGTCGTAAAATAGATGAATAAAAAAAAAGATTGCATCCGGACCCTAGGAATTGGATCGGATCACAAATTCTTGCAAGAGTTGCAGATAATTTATGAAATTTGAAATTTTCGTACAGAAAAAAAATAATTAAATAAAGAAGAGAGAAAGATAGAGCGAGAGGCAAGTTGACAACGTTGTGGATGGTTACGCGCGCTCTGATACGATATAGAAACAAATATATATGAAGATTTTGTTGCACACTTTTTCATTTGTGTTCATCGAATTTATATTCAAGTGTTGAGATTACAGATTAGGAAGCTAGAGATAAAGGTTGAAGATATATTGTTTCCTTTCTAGAAATTTCTAGCCGTCGCTCGATTTGACTCTACCATTACTTGATTCGATTGTAATTGTCTTATTTCTTTTAGCCGTCGAATTATAGTTGGTTGTTTTCCAATGTAGAATTCCCCTCCTTTTGAATCTGATTGTTCATTAATTGATACCCACTATTCTTTATCCATCAACTTTTTTTATTGTTATCTTATCCATCTGATTGAGTATGACCAAATACATGCCCATTAATCTTTATCCTTCTACCTTTATTTATTTATTTTTTTTTTTGGCTATATTCTCGAAAAGTACTGAGAATGAGATCATACCATGACCCCTCTGTCTTCAAGAAGTCTACGCCATTCTTATAGTTTAGTTTTACATATTTAATGGTTGATTTAAAATAAAAATAAATATAGGATTGAGAAATAACATATCTCTTTTAAGATTAAAAATATAAAAATAATAACTCAAATTCTAATGACCGAATGATATATATCTATAAATCCTTAATCCTATTAATATTATCAGCATTGAGTCTTACTAATGTGCTAATGAAATTAGATCAGATTATGTCTTAATCGGCCTCAAAAAAATACTTGCAAATTTCACTATCTAAACCATTTCTCTATAACTCTCGACGAACATGTGCTACTATATCCTTGACGCGCCTTTTCGAATAAAAACAAATACAATGATACAATGAATCTCTCTCTTATCCCTCGCGCAACCCATGAAAGTAAAAGACAAGTGATGTGGCTGAGAAGTTTTGCTGAGACCAAGGAATAAATCCCCGTTGTTTTCAGCCACAACTTGGTATTATAAGACATCATTATGCTATTCTAACTCTCTCAAGGCGACTCTCTTTCTGGCACACCTTTTATAATGAGGTAACCACCCTACTGTTCCACTCATATTCGTGGGATCTAAAATCTCCCCATTGGTCAAGTTTTTCAAAGTTTGATTAAAACATTTCAACAATTTTATTGACAAAACTGACTTTTTCTACATTTTTTTTTTTGGTGTCATTTACAAACTCGCAGCCCTATGGGTCTCTCAGATTTGACTTTACATGTCACGTTAGGCCGGGTGTAACAAATTATTGGGTTGGTTGCAAAATCTTATCGTTTCAATTTCAATATGTTGAGGAAAAACTTCAGAAAGCCCTCCCAAACTTCTATCATTTTTGAAATAACCCCTCTAAACTTCAAAAACTCTCAATTTAATCCCCTAAAGTTTCAATTGCACTCAATTTAGACCCGTCCGTCAATTTGACCTGTTAACTTCAGACAGAAACCTAAACACATGACCCGCACGTGATTTTTTACCCCTGAATTACCCATTATACCCTCAGAAGAGATTTCCCAAGCTCCCCGGAACCTTCCCGATAAAGCTGTTGGCTCTCGACCTCGACATCATCAAATCCCCGTCGACATCAACCAGAACCTCGCACTCTTCTTCCCCTTCTTCGACTCTATCAAAATCAAGCAATTCCCCCCTTGCAATCTCCACCCGAAAACCCCGAACCTCTCGAAAGCAGCCCAACCAGACTTACATTGAAGCTGCAACCCTCCTCTCCACGGCCTACCCCAACATCTTCTCCCACTACAAAAAAATAGAAATTTAGTAACTAACCATTAGTAACGTTTTAAGACCCTTAAAACGTTACTAAATTTTAGTAACATGTCAATTGTAACGTGTGTAGCAGGTTAGTAAACCGTAAGTCGCTAATGGGAATTTAGTAACGTGTCAATAGTGACACATTACTAAATGGTCAGTGAATTATTTTTTCTTCCCATTTTTCATTTATTTTTCGATTATTTAGGGTGTTATACCCGAATTTAATAGTCACCGTACCTAATATAACGTGTACATTACAAACAATCATTCCTAATATTAAACTTTAATTTAATTAATTCGTAGAACTATCCATCAAGAAATAGTTACCAACATCTACTATATCATGTTCCATCAAAAGAACCTATCAGTATTATCCAACTATCACAAATTTCAACAACTAAAACTGTTTATACACATCCAACATAAATTGTTAATAAACAAATAGATCCAACTATATGTACATAAGCAAAACACACAAAAAAAAAAACAAAAAACAAAATATACAAGTTTTGTTGGCTCAAAAAAACACCACCTCTCCATCTAATTTGAGTGAACACCATCATGACTGACAACTTCTCCGAACAAACTGCAAATAATAAATCAAACAAATAAGTAAAGAGAAATATGATAGAATCTAATCAAGTACCAATATGGTAGTGTTAAAGAATAAGTAATATTGCTACATATATATTATATTCTTATTTCAATAGTACGTTTGATGCATGTGACAATGGATTGAACTATAACAATTAATGAAGTAGCCAACCCAACCAGCTTCAACAGATATAGTAAGATTATATATGCAAATATCCAACCAATAACAACCAATTTCCAATGATAATCCACAGAAAAACCGAAATATATATTTAAGTGGTGCACATATACGTACCACGATATACGTAGAACCATGCATGGTCACAATGTCACTTTGATAACTGCGACTTATGTCCAACCGAGATCCATGGTTGGTCTTCATTGTGATCGTCGTTTGATTCTATATTTATGTCATCCACACGCATAATATGTGATTATTGAACAGAATTAGTAACAGTTAACATTATAATCAGTTACCCTAGATAATCGTGCTACTAAATAAGAAATAAAAGTAATATATTATTACTTGATCGGCTATATATAGAGGATCTATAAATGACACGTGCTAGAGCTATAGCATTAGTCACGTTCAGTTCGGAGGTGACAACTCTAGATCCCTCAACAAGCACACGAATGCAGGCCTTATATGCCTCCATCTGCACAGCCATCTGCTCAGCCACCTGCTCAGCCACCTGCGCAGTTGATCAGTGCCAAATATTGTATATTTGACCCCCTTAACTTATATTTGCTAAGCCTTTAGCACTGTTAATATCTAACTTTTGTAGTTATTTTTAGTGTTTTATGGTATGCAGGTCATTGCATCAATACATGGCTACCAAAAGGAAAAATCAACTTGAAGAGATGCTATGAAGTTACTGCCAGTGCGTTCGAACGCAGGTCCAGTCAGCCCGCGTCTCCCGCTGATGCCCTAGCCGGCCCTATGATTTCATCGCTTCGAGCTGGCGCCGCGGTAGTTATCTGCGTTCGATCGTAGAGCATACGATCGAACACATGCATCAGTGTGTTCGAACGCAGGGGCTGCGTTCGAACGCATGGCAGCACACCAAAGTTCTATAAATAGCCGCCTTCTTGCATTTTTTCCGAAGTCCTTTTTCTTTTGGGCGAGTTTCAAGAGCATTTTGCCATTATAGGCCCTGCTTTGCCCTTTTTAATTGTAATCCTTTACTTTAATTTAATTTAATGCATTCTCTTACTTGTTCTTTACTTTATTGTTACATGGGTGGCTAAAATCTTCAACTAAGGTTGAAGATGAAGCCTCACCCTTAGTTTATTTCATGCTTTTACATTAAACGCATTTACTTTTCGTCTTTTAATTTTTCATACTCGTTCATTTAATTTCTGTGACAAAAGTTAAGTGGTTGTCCTTTTTGAGGCATCGATAGTCATCCTTGTTGAGTTCCAAGCCGGGTGCACAACGAATGATTAATGATTGATTTAATATCCACTGTGATCTAAGGATACAGTGGATGATTTTATCAAGAATTAATATTCGTTGTAGCTTCTTAATGGTAAACACACCAATTGGTTTGACTTGTGTCAATAACGGCAATAGAGTGTGTTTAAGGGCTTAACTCGATAGGCGGAAAGTGTGTGTTTTATGTTTAAGCTAACTTTTTATATTGGGTGAGGTTAGTCTTTAACCTTAGTTAGCTTTATCCATTCCTTTACGCTTTTTTAGAATAATTTTAATTTCTGCAAGTTACGTGTTCGATGATACGACCTTTTTTTCGGAACTAGGTTAAAATAGATTTAATTTAAGAATAATATTAGTTTTTTTAGCAAAACTCCGTTCTCTGTGGTTCGATATCGGTACTTGCACAACGCTATACGACCTAACAATTCGTGCTATTGCGAGTACCCAAATTTGGTACGATCAAATTTTGGCGCTGTTGTCGGGGAACGGTTGTTTTTATTTAAATTAATATTATTTTTAGATTGAATTTATTTTTCTACTAGTATTTAATTTTTGCAAATTTCAATTCTGTTCTTAGTTAATTTTTGCATTTAAATTAATTTTGGTTAGTTTTTAGAATAGTTTTTGGCAATTTTTAATTTTGTACATAGTTTATGGAAAATCAGGCTCCCACAGTGCGGTCGAATGCAGTTCTTGCGATCGAACGCGCTGTGGATCCATTGGTTTCGTGACCTTGATCCAACCATTCCCAATGGTTCGGTTACTACAAGACGGACGTCATTAGTTGGTGTGGGCCACTTGGGGTCGGACTAGATCGTGCCACTAATGTTACGTATGGTATGTTGTACAATGGTTGGCCCACTGGCATTATATTATAGGTCTTTCGGGACAGCATCAACCCTGCTGAGAATGGGTAATATCTCGGGTAGACCATACTGTTGAACTATGACCGTTATTTACATTGTATGCATATATCATTACTATATATATATCATGCCTAAATAAACTGTCATGATGACACTGCTTTTGCTTATTAAACATCTGAGTTCATTACTAAAACTGGTATAGGTATTATCTGCGTTAAAAATCACTAAGTCTTAGACTTACCCCCTTTTATTTATGTTTTTCCCCATTATTACAAATAATTGCTTAGTTTAACTGCACTAGATGAAGATGCCGTCGGAGACTACATGGGTGATTGCTCAGGACCTGATATGGGTGATCTTTGAGGATATGGATTCTGTTTGGCTTAGGAAGATGTGGGAAGACGGAGGATCTGCCCATGCAGACATGATAGAGATCCCGATTTCATTGGCTTTGTTGAAATTTAAGTCTAGGCTCTGATCTGTTGATCTTTTGTGAACAATGTTGTTGTATCTTATTTTGGGTATGTATCTATTTTCTTGTTGACGGTCTGATGACCGGTATACTTATGACTATTTATGATATCGATGATGTAGTACTTATCTCTGGTATTATTGTGTGATGTTTCATTTACTATATTTTAATCTCATAGTCTTGATAAAGTCTTTCGCTGCAGTTTTCTCGTTACGACGAGGAAAGTGATTTCAAGGAGGTCGTGTCCTAGAGGGACATGGCTAGGATGGCGGGCTATAAGATCAATTACTAGTTAATTGATATTCCTATCGGGCAGGGCGTCACAGTAGAAGCCTTGGGGGGTTCAAATCTAATGTTCACAATAAAGCGGCTCTTGAGTGCTGCATTGCAGAGGGATACATAGTAATCGAGTTGGTTACATTCTGCTCGATGTATTTAAATGATGCACCGACATTTCACAATAGGCCACAAAGAAATCAGGATGGGTCTAAAGAGGCGAGAACACGATTCAACATGGACTGAATCACAATGAAACAGATTCACTGTTATATTATGTTTAACTCGGACGACTTCCTCCAATTCCGGATGTAAGTCGTTTTAATAGCATATGTATGTTATTTCATCTTAAACCCTTACTAGTGAGCTATAATTGATTGAATTTCAAATTTTAGGGCATACATGGATACGCTTAGGCAATCTTTAAATAGGGGGCAAACAATGGATGAGTAGTTGGAAGCACTTCATTCTCAGCTGTTTTGCGATTGGTATCGTGACTACGTAAGACTAATTAATGTCGTATATAAATTTTAAGGGACACAAATTTGATTCTCGTTCATATTTCCTAACTACACTAACTGTGCGTCTTTGATTGTATTATATCCGTAGGTTGATTATTCAAACAATCGATGCAGGAAGGAAATGGGGGACAAACTGGTAATGCGTTGTAGAGGACCAATGGTATCGACAGTCTATTAAAACAGATATGTGGTCAATGGCAAGCTATTTCGCACTATTGAACATAATGTAGGAAAGAGGTCTTAGAACAATGGTGTGTGCGTGCTGACTGTTGATGGGGAAATGTACTACGGGGAAGCTTACCCAAATAATTAAGGTCGAGTATTACGATAGGATGAAATATATTTTGTTTAAGTGTGATAGGGCTGACAGCACAAGAGACCGGGGATACAAGGTCGACGAGTATGACCTAACGTTTGTCAACTTCAAAAACCTTGTCCACAGGGGAGATCAAATTACTGATGAGCCGTATGTGTTAACTTCTCAAGTGGAACAAAAGTTTTTTACGCTAAAGATAAAAGAAACTTAGATTGGGCTTGCGCTGTGAGGACTAAGCCCATAAATGTATACGACATTGGTCAGGGTCTAGGGCCTAATGATGATGAACCCAACTTCTAGGAGAGTGAGCCTCTCCTATTGGATCGTAATCGTCATTACGATCCACATGATGACCTCGAATACGTCAAAACTGACTTAGCGCCAATTGAAGTGTATGTGATTCCATAAAAATTTAATATTGTACGTTGATTTGTTTGTTATTATTTCTCAATTTGTACATTCATTGTGTTTAATATTGTACGTTGATTGGTTTGTTGTGATTAATTAATTTGTACATTGATTAAATGATATATTTCTCATTTTTAAACAAGTGAGCTTCTTATTTAGCATATTGCACACAATTAATTGAGTATGTGATGTATTTCACAGGTTAATATGAGTACTCGGGGAGGGAAGACAAGAGCACAGAGACAACCATTTGTTGACAGTCAGGGGCAGGACATTCGCCAGCTTATAATTAGGGCTAGCAATTTTGACACGATCCGACAACTCAACAAGAACACGACACGAAATTAGCGGGTTTGGGTTTACCATAAATGGGTAGACCCGTTTATCTTCATTAAACGGGCTGTGTCATGGGTCACCCGCCAGACCCGTTTAACTTAAAAAATAAAAAATAAAAACGTGTGAAACATTGGATGCCAGCTGCTATTCCTTACCGCACGGGTTTCCACTAAAAATTAAATAGCACTGCATGCTTCAATAGAATGCTATTAGCCTATCATGATGTTTATATAAAAAAATTGATATAAACAATTAAATAAAAAAACTGATATGACTGATGAGAAGCACTTCACGTGCTTCAGTTAGTTCAGTGAACCAGTAGTACTCTCTTTCTATCCTTTTGCGTTTGCCTTTTCCCTTCACCAACATTGAATATAAAAATCTAAATAAAAAAAATTGATACCCTCTTTACCTCTCATCTTCCTCATCAGCTCGTCCATTATCTGCAGAGTGTAGACTATACCCATTACCCATCATCAGTATTCATCACCCATGGCGTCTCTATCTCTCTCTCTCTCACGCCGTCGTCTCTCGAAAGCCACGACTATCTCTCTCGTGCTGCCGCCGCTCACTAGCCTCGCGCCGCCGCCACATCCCTCTCACTCTCAGTCTCAGTTTGATTGGCCTTTTGTGGGGATGACAGCGTTTGGATTTTGTTTTTGGGTTTGAGTTACATGTTCTTGTATGTGAGTTTTTGTGTGTATTTGGTTTACAGGCTTTGGGGGGTTTTGAATTTTTGGGTTGTAATTGTGCTTTTCCATGTGCGGATTGGGATTGAGTATTGGCTTTTATGAGTTGTGACCCATTTAGACACGACCCGTTTGACCCGTTTAGCTTAAACGGGTTCACGGGTCGTGTCGGGTGACCCATGACCCGTTAGACCTGTTTAGCTTAAACGAGTTTACAAGTTGTGTCATGTTTGGAGCTCCGACCCGTTTATTAAATGAGTTGTGTCTAGGTCGTGAGTCACCATAGGTCATAAACGGGTCGACTCGTGGACTCGTTTTGCCAGCCCTACTTATAATGCAGCAACTAGGGTATCGACCCATACTTCTAGGTCCTGCGGAAGGGCAGACATCTGCGAGTCAGGATGAGTCAATCGATTTTGCTGAGGAGGCTTGTCGTCCCACAAGCTTGATCTAGCTAGGGTATCATTATACTCCTACTCCTCGCAATGGTGACGAATCCATAGACATGCCATCTGAGTCAATAGGTTTGACTCAAATGGGTTATCTTCCACACGATTTTTTTGATCAGCTACCATGACGCAGCTCGGATATGGATGATAGTCAAACACAGTCCGAGGATGATGAAAATGATGATGATGATGCTAACATACAGGACTCGGAGTCTACTGATCCTTTTGAGCAAGTGGTGGGTATGAATGAGATTCAGACCATAGGTATGTATGCCAACCAGTCTCGTTTATACTTATATATCTATACATAGTCTATATGTAATTAATATTCAGTTTCATTTAATATTGAGGACTTATTATTTGTCAAACTTACCAATGTAGATGAAACTGGTAAGTTTGAAGTGTTGATGGTAAAGGACTCGTACAAGTTATGGAACATCCCAGAGGGAAAAAAGATCATGATGGAGTATACTGGCTCGTGGCAGCCTATAGGAAAAAATGGGTCAAAATTTAGACGACTGATGGGCAAGACTGTTAGGAGCGGCGCCTTTATCAGGATATCAGACAGCTGGAAAAAGGTGTCGCAAACTACGAAATGAGGATTTATGGAGCTCATTGATGGTATGTGTAAATTAGATATTAGGAATTTATAATATATAACATCTATAATTTATTTTATGAAACGATTATCTAATGGTGAAAATATAGGGTTATTAATTTCTCAATTTTTAACTAATGCAAATGCACTTCTACATCTTGCTTGGCTCGGATACGAAGGAAATCAAGAAGGACGCGTTCAGAGACATGGGTGAGAAGCTGAAGTTGTGGAAACACAAACTAAAAAGGAGCCTCTACATTCAAAAGCATCGATACACCTGTTACGGTGAGGGCCAGAGCGGGACATATCATTCAAAAGTACGACCCCTAGGATGTGGATAAATTGTTGGATATATGGTGCGATGTCGGTAATCAGGTACGTCAATATTTTAATTGTAATCATGTATTATTAGTAATTGTAATTGTTTGATGGCTCACATACTAATAACGTAAGTTGTGTGTGTAGGAAAACGCTCAGCATATGAAAGAGATACGAGCATGTTATACAACACCATACTGCGCCGGATTGAAGAGGTTGGCAAACGTGTCACATGAGGAGGTATGTTTGTCATTTACCATACATATATAGATCTAGATGTCATTAGAATTAGAATTTATAAATTCATCATATTTTTATGTTATAGATTTTTGCAGGTACTTACTTCGGGCACACCCCCTACGAGAGTGAAGGTTTACATCGATACCCACACAAAGAAAGGTAATGGCTACCCAAATGATGAAGTCAGGGAGAGAGTGGTATGATTCTCACACCTTATCTTGAAACATATTTGTGTACTACCTAAGTTATTTAGGATTAACACTTAGCTAGTAATTTATTTAGTATTGGTGTACTAGTTCTTACATATCGTGTGTATGAAAATATAGGAAATGATGAAGAGCCTATAGGCGACTGACTCTGTAGCCCTGGTAGGTGGGCCCCAGGGGACAGTCAGGTGGGCATTGAACGACGTGTACACACAAGCTCACGACGATAAGCCTAAATATACGGGGCTTGTATGAGGTGTCAGTAAAAATATTCTACCTGGGCAGGGTAACAGTCATTCCTATTATACACCATCCCAAGCAAAGGTTCAGAACCCTAGAAGCTCGGCGGCCATGTCGCATCGAAAGAGCACTTGAAGCGAAAAGAGAGCAACACAGGGCACAGATGGCCCAGGAGAGGGAGGAGATTACCACACAGGTAACCGCCTAGATTACTACTAATCGTACCAAATTTGGGTACTCGCAATAGCACGAACTGTTAGTTTGTATAGCGTTGCACAAGTACCGAGATCGAACCACAGAGAACGTTGTTTTGCTAAAAAAATTAATATTATTCTTAAATTAAATCTATTTTAACCTAGTTCCGAAAAAAGGTCGTATCATCGAACACGTAACTTGCAGAAATTAAAATTATTCTAAAAAAGCGTAAAGGAATGGATAAAGGTAACTAAGGTTAAAGACTAACCTCTCCCATTATAAAAAGTTAGCTTAAACATAAAACACACAATTTCCGCCTATCGAGTTAAGCCCTTAAACACACTCTATTGTCGTTATTGACATAAGTTAAACCAATTGGTGTGTTTACCGTTAAGGAGCAACAACGAATATTAATTATTGATAAAATCATCCACTGTATCCTTGGATCACAGTGGATATTAAATCAATCATTAATCATTCGTTGTGCACCCGGCTTGGAACACAACAAAGGATGACTATCGATGCCTAAAAAACGACAACCACTTAACTTTTGTCACAGAAACTAAATGAACGAGTATGGAAAATTAAAAGACGGAAAGTAAATGCGTTTAATGTAAAAGCATGAAATAAACTAAGGGTGAGGCTTCATCTTCAACCTTACTTGAAGATTTTAGCCACCCATGTAACAATAAAGTAAAAAAAAAGTAAAAGAATGCATTAAATTAAATTAAAGTAAAGGATTACAATTAAAAAGGGCAGAGCAGGGCCTAAAATGGAAAAATGCTCTTAAAACTCGCCCAAAAGAAAAAGACTTCGGAAAAAATACAAGAAGGCAGCTATTTATAGAACTTTGGTGTGCTGCCAGGTCATAGGGTTGCGTTCGAATGCAAGGGGCTGCGTTCGAATGCACTGATGCATGCGTTCGATCGTAAGCTCTGCGATCGAACGCAGATAACTGCCGCGGCGCCAGCTGGAAGCAATGGAATCATAGGGCCGCCTAGGGCATCAGCGGGAGACGCGGGCTGACTGGACCTGCATTTAAACGCGCTCCTACATTCGACTGCAGTTGCGTTCAAACGCACTCTGGCAGTAACTTCATGGCATCTCTTCAAGTTGATTTTTCCTTTTGGTAGCAATGTATTGATGCAATGACCTGCACACCATAAAACACTAAAAACAACTACAAAAGTTAGATATTAACAGTGCTAAAGGCTTAGCAAATATAAGTTAAGGGGGTCAAATATACAATATTTGGTACCGATCAAATACCCCCAAACTTACATTTTGCTAGTCCCTTAGCAAAACAAAAATGAAAAATACAATTAAACATAGGTCCGCTTTCGTGGGAGAACGGTTGCATTTAGCCTATGCAACAAGCCTTTTAAACCCCTAGGAATTCCCTAGGGGACGAGTGAAGTCTCGTGAGGGTTTTTCATGAATGATACCCACAAACATTGCACAAAAATTTTATTTTCAACAATGCAACAATATAACAATTATGGTTTTATTCATGAGCAAACTTAATCAAACAAACACCATCTTCACAATTTTTAGGGAATTATCAATCAAGCTACAAACATGGCATTATGAGATATCACACTAATCAATTCTAGTGAAAGTGACTCCAACACATAATTATAGGATTTCAAAACTAATTCTAGTCCTGCATGCTTCGACACTCAAAATTCATTAGACTACTCATCGGACACAATAACCCAGGTTTATTTCAAAATTTATTTATTTATTTATTTTTTATTGCTTAGCTCCCTTAAGCTTTCTAATTGACCCATGTATCAAGCGTTAAGTCAATGACTCCCAAACCAGAAGATTTTAGGGCATTAGGTGTAAAAATACCCCTAAGGACCTTCTAGCTCGAGTCAAAAAGGCTACAAAGCTTTGCTAACCAAGTCTAACTTCTCACGTTTTACGCGAACGCTCAATGCTTACTGAGGCAAGAGGTCCGGTTACTTGGTGAAAAGCTCAAAATGATCATCAAATTTTTTTTTTTTTAATAAATAAACCAAGGTTATTTCCCAACGAGCTACCAACTACATTTAAGCTTACAAAACTAACATGACCAACATCAGCATTTTATCCCACAAACTACGTGCCAAATGTGCTCGTGAAAATCAAATTGAATTGTACTATCTCATACTGCTAAAGAAAATAACATAATTTAAATTCCCTTAACAAAGTGATCATGTGTTCATTAAATTAAGCTCACAAAAGAAAACAAACCATAATTAAAATAAAATGCATAATCAAAAACAAAATGTGCACAAAAATATCCCCAACTAAAAATTCGCACTGCCCACAGTGCGCGGATAAAGAAAATACAAATGAAGTGCAAGGGGTGTAAAAAAGATAACCAAGATGTCACAGAGACGTTATTGGGCTGGTGGCAACCTGTCTAGAATGGCTCGCAGCATGTCCTGGATCTAGAGCCTGTCCTGGCATGCATCCCTCTGTATGTCCGCAATCTGGAACTGGATGTCTGCCATTTGGGACTGGATGTCTGCCATGGAGTCCTGAAGAGCATAATAATCAACAGCTCTAAGAGTGATCATCTCCTCGTATTCTTCTTCTTCTGGCTGCTCCTCATATTCTGCCGCCCTCTCTGGCTCAGCTGCTCTCTCCTGCTCAGCTGCCATCTCATGAATATCCATGGGCTCTGGCTCTAGCTCTGGCTCTGGTGCTGTTGTGGCTCTGGGCATATGGGAACAACTCTGGTTTCACTGAATGCGGCCGAAGTGTGGGCTCTTGGTGATTGGCCCGTCCATAGCCTTGCCTTTAATCCCCTTCTTCCTAAGAATGTGAGTGATAAGAAAAGGAAAAGGCAAACCCCAAGTGTTGGTGTGCTCGGCCATTCGATGGTGCACTCCTTCCCAAAATTTGTAGATCTGTCTCCATATGAGCTCAGGAATGGAGTACCAAAAGCCTCTGTGGAACGCATACAGGGCATTGAGGAACAAGTTCCACCTCTGTGTCTTGTGTCCCAAAGGACACACGTTGCTATACAACACCATGTCAATGAATAAAAGATTTCGAGGAATCTTTGCTTTGTAGGCTGCATTCCGGTGTTTGTCTGCATATTGCCCCTCACACATGTCGGAAATGATCTCCTCGAGGGTGAGCATGAAGGGGCACTCAAGCCAAGGAACATCCAACTCAGGAGGCTCATGGCTGCACTTCAAAACGGCCGCTACATCGGCTATGATCACCTCCACCTCTCTCCCGTCAATGGAAGAGACAAGAACATCCGGCCGGCTGCAATCATAACTCAGATGCTTGTAAAATGCTATAACCAGACGCTCAAATGCAGTGGAGGGGATGGGCTTGAAAAGCCTCTTCAAACCCCGGTTCTTCAGCTCTTGGACCGCCCAACTTGTAGCTTCATTGTTGGAGAACTCCTCTTTGATGGCAAAAGTGTTCTCCAAAATGAGCTTCCGGCTCTCAAAAGGCGGCCTAGCAATCATGGCTCGAGTCTCAGAGGACCGAGAAGTCGACCCTTGCCCTCTAGGCATGCTGGAAAGTGGTTGGGGCTTTTGTCGAACGGGTAGTGTGCAACCCGTTCACCCCACCCCCTGCAAAATCACACACAATCAACAGAACAAACATGGGGCACAATCCGTGAGTGGAATTGTGCCTTAAAATAACAAAAAAAAGGAAGAAAAATGGGGTTTTGGGGGAGATTGGGTTTTTGGTGAGAAAAGGGGAAAATGGAGAAATGGACGGCCGGCGATGGGTGGCGGTGGTGCAAAGAGGCCGGCGGTGGTGCGGTGGTGGTGGGGGAAATGATGGATGGCGGTGGGGTTTGGATTATATGCAGAATGGATGAAGAGGGATGAGGGAGATGGGAGAAGGATGTATGGCGGGGAGGGCAAATGGGGAGAAAAGAAAGAAACAGTGACCTAAAAAGAGCCAAAAACGCATGCGATCGAACGTACAGGTGGTGCGTTCGATTGCATACGTTCTGAGTGTGTGGGTGTGAAGTGGGCGCTGCGTTCGAACTGACGCATGTGAGTTCGAACGCAGGCCCATGTTTGCGTTCGAACGTATAAGGTACGGTTGAATGCGTGTGTGCAATGATGTGTCTGTGAGATGGGGCGCTGCGGTAGAACAAACGCAAGTGAGTTCGAACGTAGCTCCGTGTCTACGTTCGAACGCAAATGGTGCGTTCGAACGTAGGGTGCAAAGTAAAAATATATATATTTTTTTTTACAAAGATATTTACACAGTAAAATAATTACAAACACAACACACAAACTAAAATATTTACACACTGAAAATATTTACAAAAACACATCTACTCCACCCCCAAACTTAAAATCTCACATTGCCCACAATGTAACAGAATTAGCAAAACCTAGGGGATTCCAGGTATGCATAAAAGAATGCTTCCCCAAATTTGACTGGTAAACAACAAATGCAAAACATAAAGCAAGAAACATAATGAGGGGTGCCTCCCACAAGCGCTAAGTTTAACGTCTTTAGCCAGACTCGTGATGTCAATCAATCCGAATAAATCGGATTCTCCAAAAGAGTGTCCTCAACCTCTGAACTCCTCAATTCCAAGAATGGTTTTACTCTTTTTCCGTTCACCTTAAAGGTGTTACCATTCTTGGGATCCTCTATCTCAATGGCCCCATGAGTTTGATCTCTCAATTTGACACTTCAACCTGCCCACTCGTCTGTGGGTGATAAGGGGTGGCAACCTTATGAGTGATGAAATACTTCTTCATCAGCTGCTCAAAAATCTGATTGCAGAAATACGTGCCTCCATCACTGATAATCGCTCTAGGTGTACCAAACCGAGCGAAAATAGTGTCCTTAAAAAATTTGACCACAACTCTGTGGTCATTGGACTTGCACGCAACTGCCTCCACCCACTTGGACACATAGTCCACAACAACCAAAATGTACAGAAACCCAAAGGAGTTTGGGAAAGGTCCCATGAAATCGATGCCCCATACATCAAAAATCTCAACTACCAAAATGGGATTAAGGGGCATCATGTTCCTCTTTGAAATACTCCCGAGTTTCTGACAGTGCTCACAAGATGTGCAATAAGCACGAGCGTCTCCAAATATGGTGGGCCAATAAAATCAACACTGCAAAATCTTTGCAACGGTCTTGTTTGCACTGAAATGGCCCCCACAAGCATGATCATGACAAAAGGAGATGACATTGGTTTGGTCAACTTCAGGTATGCATCTCCTAATGATCTGATCGGGACAATACTTGAACAAATAAGGATCGTCCCAAAGAAAATTTTTCACCTTGGACAAAAATTTGAGCTTATCTTGTTTCCCCCAATGCAAAGGCATTTGGCCGGTAACAAATAGGATCCTAACTTGTCCAGCGTAAAAACGACCGCCAACAACTCCTTTTCTGTGGTGGAGTAATTGAGTTGTGCGTCGTTCAGAGTCCTGCTCACATAGTAAATCACATGGGGAAGTTTATCAATGCGCTGCCCCAAAACAGCTCCAACAGCATAGTCTGATGCGTCACACATGATCTCAAATGGTTCACCCCAACTGGGTGGTCTAATGACTGGTGTGGACGTCAGAATCTCCTTCAGAGCCCCGAATGCTTTCAAACATTCTTCATCAAATTCAAACAAGGTCTTTTTGGCCAACAACCTACACAAGGGCCTGGCGATCTTGCTGAAATCCTTGATGAATCACCTGTAGAACCCTGTATGGCCCAAGAAGGAATGGATTTCCTTCACAGTACGTGGGGGTGGAAGGTTAGAGATCAAATCTACCTTTGCCTTGTCAACCTCAATACCCCTCTGAGATATGACATGCCCCAGTACTATCCCCTGCTTAACCATAAAATGGCATTTTTTCCAATTAAGCACAAGGTTCTTTTCTTTGCACCGCACTAAAACCAAAATAAGACGGTGCAGACACTCTTGAAAAGATGAACCGAAGACGGAGAAGTCATCCATGAAGATCTCCATAAAACGCTCTACCATGTCAGAGAATATGCTGATCAATGCACCGTTGAAAAGTAGCAGGTGCATTGCACAGCCCAAAAGGCATGTGACGGTAGGCAAATGTCCCAAACGGACAAGTAAAGGTAGTCTTCTCCTGATCTTTGGGGTCCACTGGGACCTGGTTATATCCAGAATAACCATCCAAGAAACAGTAATATTCGTGCCCAGCTAAACGCTCCACCATCTGATCAATGAATGAAAGAGGAAAGTGATCTTTCCTGGTGGCAGCATTCAACTTATGGTAGTCTATACAAACTCTTCATCCTGACTGAATACGAGTTGGCACCAACTCGTTATCCTTGTTCTTCACTACCGTCAACCCAGCCCGCTTGGGCACAACATGTATCGGGCTCACCCACTTGCTATCAGAAATTGGATAGATGATCCCAACATCTAACAACTTAATCACTTCTGCTCTCACAACCTCCTGCATCGCTGGGTTGAGCCTTCTCAGTGGTTCCCTCGATGGTTTGGAATTCTCTTCCAGATGTATCTTATGCATAACCAATGAGGGGTTGATTCCTTTAATGTCCTCAATAGTCCAGCCAATAGCTTCCTTATGCTCTCTCAAAACTTCTCACAATTCCTCCTCTTGAGCATCTATCAAATCTGAAGCTATGATCATTGGCAAAGAATAGGCTGGACCTAGGAACTTATACTTCAAATTATCCTGTAAAGGCTTAAGTTCCTTCTTCAGGGAATCAGGCACAGCTGTCTCCTTCTTCTCTTCGTTCACCAAAGGAGCAGTCTCTAAAAGTGCATCTGGCTGCTCCATAAGTTTATCCAAATCCAAATCTTCACCAAACTGAGCAAGGCATGCTTCCAGGGGGTCCTCCATGCTTGATTCTTCAACAACTTCATCCATGATCTCCTCAATCAAGCATACTTGATTCATTTGGTCATAATCAAGTGGTTGTTTTCTGATATGAAAAATGTTCAACTCCACCGTCATATTTCCAAAAGAAATCTTCATTACCCCCGACCTACAATTTATCAGGGTGTTAGTCGTAGCTAAAAATGGTTGCCCTAGAATCACAGGGATCTCACTCCAAATCACCTGAACTGGCTCTATGTCCAACACAATGAAATCCACGGGAAAATAAAATTTGTCCACCTTAATCAGTACATCCTCAACTATTCCTCGTGGAATCTTCACAGACCGATCAGCAAGGTGTCATGGATGTGGGCTTCAGCTCTCCTAGCCCTAACTGCAAATAGACTGAGTAGGGAAACAAATTCACACTTGTTCCCAAATCCAACAGTGCCCTCTCAATCTGGCTAACTCCTATCATGCAAGTAATTGTAGGACATCCAGGGTCCTTGTACTTGAGGGGTACCTTGCATTGTAGGATAGCACTTACTTGCTCGGTCATGAATGCCTTTTTCGGGACATTTGTTTTCCTCTTCACTGTGACCAAGTCCTTCAAGAACTTGGCATATGAAGGGATTTGCTGGATGGCGTCCAAAAATGGAATATTGATTTGGACTTGTTTGAACACCTCCAGAATGTCCTCTAACTTCCCTCCATTCCTAGGCGCTTGTAATCTTTCAGGGTAAGGTGCTTTTGGCACAAGTGCCCTAGGAGGTTCCTTAACAACAGGGGTGACCGTAGATGGCTCAGCATATCCTTCCTTCTGGTCGTCACCCTCTTCATCTCTTGGCTTTTCTTCCTCAACATGGTCTGCTTCTGGGTCCACCACTTTGTTGTCCACTCTTTTCCCAGACCTTAGAGTAACAATCGCCTGAACATGCTCCTGATTTGAAGAGTTTCCAATACTGCATGCTTTAGGGTTGTTTACTGCTTGGCTCGGGAGCTTTCCCTTGTCCCTCTCACCAAGGTGATTTGCCAATTGTCCCATCTGCATCTCCAACTTCGAGATTGCCTGGGTGTTCACCATGGTGGAGTGCCTCACGTCACTGATTGATTGACCAGTTATCTTCATGAATTCCCTCATGGTCTCTTCCAGTGATTGTGTTGAAGATGTTGGGGCTTGATAAGATGATGATGACGCTGGCTGAGCCGAGCGTCCTTGATTCTGATAAGGAGAAGAAAATCCTGGAGGATAGTGATTTTGAGCATGAGGAGCTCCTCCTTGATTTGTGGTGGGTTGATTCTGTTTCCACGCCGGATTATATGTCTCAGAATATGGCCCACTGACCGGTTTTTGGAAGTTATTGAAAGCGTTCACTTGTTCCATCTCAATAAAAACTGTCATCAATGGACAATTTTGTGCTTGGTGCATGGGACTAGCACAGACAGAACAGCTCTCAACAGGAAATGTGTTTGCCGCATTGACAGGCCTTCCTACACTCAAAGCATCCAATCTCTTGACAATGGCATCCATCCTTTGTGCCAACTCAGTTTCTCCTTTTAACTCCAGGATGCCCCCTTTCTTAGGGTTTCGAGCAGATTTACCTCGACAACTCGTGAAATCCCACTGCTGGGAGTTGTCGGCAATTTTCTCCAGTGCTTTGTAGGCTAAATCTCCCGTCAAGTTTATAAATGCTCCCCCATTCATCAGCTCAATCATACTACGGTTGGGTTGAGACAACCCTTGGCAGAAGAATTGTACCAGACATCATTTTTCATATCCGTGAGGGAGACATTTCATCAACAGATCCTTGAACCGTGCCCAACATTCTGAGAATTTCTCATCTTCATCCTGAGTAAAGGAACTGATTTCCTTTCTTGCCTCGTTTACTCTGGACATTGGGAAAAACTTGTTGTAAAATTGCTTCAACAGCTCTTCCCATGATGTGATGGAGCCAAGAGCATTGGAGTCCAACCACTCTGTGGCTCTATCATGAAGTGAGAAAGGAAAGAGTCTGAGGTGGATAGATTCCTCAGAAAAATTTTGAAATTTGGTGGTAGCATAGATGTTCTTGAATTTTTTTCACATGAGAGTAAGGGCTTTCATGATCTAAGCCGTAAAAGGATGGTAACATTTGGATTACATGTGGCTTTAGATCATAGTGGGTTGCATTAGTCGGCGGCAACACAATGCACGAATGGGAACTAACCGCAGTAGGTGCGAACAATTCCCGGAGTGACGTTGTGAAATCTACGTCATAGGCTCTTCTATGCTCCCCGTTCCCTTCTCTTGCATCTTGATAATCCTCGTGCTCCTCCATTCTTGGATTCCTTTGGTTTTCCTCATGCTCCTCCATTCTCAGATTTCTTTGATTATCCCCCATCTCGCCTTGAGCTCTACGCGCTCTCCTAATGTTTCTTTCTAAGTCGGGATCTAATGGTGTTAATTCTAAGTTCAAGGATCGCCGACCAAGCATAAACCAACAAAAATTTAACTAAACACTAAAGAAAAACAGCAAGCTAAACAAGCAAACATGCATGAATAAACGATAAAAACAGGGACACAAAACAGCAAATATAGACAACTACAAGAACCTAGATGAATATAAACACTACTTGCAATTAAACTATGGAAATAGCAACCTATATGCATTTAAATGAATTAAAACTAAACAATTTTAAACAAATATGAACACAGGCAGAATTAACAGAAGCAGCAAAGTATTGACAACCTAGTTAAAACAAATGGAAACTAACATGGCAAAATTAAATTAACAATTAACTACAAATTAACTTAACTACTATTTAAGAAATTAAACTAATTAATCAATTAAAAATTAAAATAATCTAAACACAAATACAAACAGCAGATATCAAGCTAAAAACAGGCAAAGAGATCAAATAAGACTAAGTTAACAATTAATTAAAACTATTGGAAACAGGAAAATACATACTGCCTCGGGTATGCTGGTGCAGGAAGCAGAGGTGCGCTCGAGCGCAGGCAGCACGTTCGATCGCACAGACGGAACAATTTGGCAGGCTCTGCAAGTGCGTTCGAACGCAACTGAGGTGCATTTGAACGTAGCACTGCACTGCTTTCTGGCAGGGACTTGCGCTCACATGCAGGTGAGGGAGGGTGTTGAAGAATAATCCCCTTCTAGACAAGATATTAGGCATGTTTATAAGAAATGAGCAACCCTATCTTATTGAACTAGTTTTAGAGATAAGTTAGACCCACAAATTTCTTCAGTAACACTAGAAGTGATACTAAAAGATTTCCATGTTTTACAAGTACTTATTGAAAAAATGAAGAAAAATAATGGATTACAAAAGGATACTTTTAAATAATTTGGGAAGGCG
Source organism: Carpinus fangiana (assembly GCA_006937295.1). Lineage (NCBI taxonomy): Eukaryota > Viridiplantae > Streptophyta > Magnoliopsida > Fagales > Betulaceae > Carpinus > Carpinus fangiana. The sequence goes on from CM017322.1 coordinate 19,949,416, forward strand.
TTGAACAAAAATCTATAGATTACAAAAGGATATTTATTAAATTAATTGCTTAGCTAGGCATATAGCTGTAATCGAGTAGAGTTGAGTTGAACTTTAGAATTTCAAGGCTAACTCGTTTACAAATATGCTTATTTGAGCCAAGCTCAAGTTCAATCCAAACTATGAAATTTGTGTTCAAGCTCAGCTCGTTTAAATGTCGAACGAGCTTGAGCTCAAGCTCGAATTCGCTGAGAATGCTATTCATGCCAAGTCGAGCTCAACTCAAGCTCGAGTTAAGCAGTTAAATTCTTTAATTTTCACTTAGGGTAGAAAAACAAATAGACTACAATTGATAGCATGATAATATGTAAAAGATAACATATCAAATATATATTCAAATAAAACTAATCTTAAATAATTGAAATCCTATTTTAACTCAACAATTAATCTAAGTTAATCTAATCCTAATAAATTGGAATTGCATTTCAATTTAACTATTATCCTAACTAATCATAACCTTATCGCTAGCCTATCAACTACTTATGTACATTAGCAATAGTGGTTTAGTAGCTTTAAAAGATTTTCAAGTGATTAGATCTAAGGTATGACACAACAACAACATAAAACCAACAAATACCCAACTTCTCTCCTACATGTCATTTTTTTAAAAAAAAAAAAAATGATACATAAGAAAGAAGTTGGGTATTTCTTCGTTTTATGTTGTAACTTTATCATTATTCTTAGATATATATACTAGAAAATGATAAAGTTACAACTTAAATTCAATTAATACCAACTTTTCTCTTAAGTGGCCTTTAAAAAAAAAAGTGAGTGGAGGAGAGAGAGAGCCTTAAACTAGAAGAGAGAGAAATTAGGTCTAGAAGTTGAGACTTAGTTGAGTTTAAATTGTGGCCATATCATATATATATATATATATATATATATATTAAGGAGAGAATTTGACTTTCAAAATGAGAATTTTCAATCTTTTTAGTAGTAGCCGCTTTGAGTTCCGCCGATGTTCTTTAGAAAAATGATCATTTTTTATAAAAAAAATAAAAAATAAAAAAAACCAAATTAAAAAATGATCACATAGGATATTATTACTTCAAAAAAAATTATTTTTTATTTTTATTTTTTAAAAATAATAATCATGACATAAGAGAAAAGTTTGGCCAAAATTGTTTCTTAATCATTTCTAAAATAAAAATAAAATTGTGTAATATTAATGGGCCTTCTAATGGGCACCCGCAGACTAAAAAAACAGGTAAGAAATGGTTGTTCTTTTGGAAAAGTCCCTAATGAATGTGACATTTTCACCTTAAAAATCTAACCATTACCGGGTGTTAAATAAACAAATAAAACGTTTCAAAGCGTATTTATTCAAATAAAATGAACGGTTTTCAAAGTAATTTAAAAAAAGATCATAATTAAACCCTAACCCTATTTTATGTAAAGAAGGAAGGTGAACCGAATTAGCTCTATCTCTGATGTAAATGGCAAGGTATCCAACTCAAGAGCAGCAATTGAGGGGGCATTTGTGGATTATTTTGAGGAGCTGTTCAAGTCAGGGAGCTGTGGTAATATTATTGAGTGCTTGGAAGTTGTAGAGAGGAAAGTCACAGACCCCATGAACATATCACTGCTGAAACCGTTCACCGTTGATGAGATAAAGAGTGCACTTTTCCAAATGGCTCCTCTTAAGGCCCCAGGACCGGATGGGTTCAATGCCGGCTTTTTTTCAAAAACATTGGGACACCGTAGGACCGGAGGTTTGCAAAGCCATTCTTTACTCCCTAAATAATGTGGTTATTGATGGTGATTTGAATTCTACGTTTCTTGCCCTTATTCCTAAGACAAAAAATCCTAATTGTGTGACTGAATTTCGTCCCATAAGTCTTTGCAACGTCATATACAAAATAGTATCAAAAGTCCTTGCAAATCGTCTTAAGGTCATTTTACCGCATATTATTTCCCAACCTCAGAGTGCATTTATCCCAGGACGACTGATTACGGATAATGTCTTGGTAGCATATGAGACCTTACATACGATGCACTCTAAGATGGGGGGGAAGAAGGGATACATGGCGGTTAAAATAGACATGAGCAAGGCATATGACAGGGTAGAATGGGAGTTTTTGGGAGCAGCTATGAAAAAATTAGGCTTTGCAGAAAAGTGGATAAAACTTATTATGATGTGTGTTACCACGGCCCACTACGCAGTTTTGGTGAATGGGGAATCGACGGGGTTGATTCGACCATCACGAGGGATCCGTCAAGGAGACCCCATATCCCCATATCTTTTCCTTATTTGTGCAAAAGTGTTGAGCTCTCTATTATCAAGGGTGGAAGGAGAAGGTGTCTTGAGGGGGGTGCCCACTTCCAAGAGGGGACCCCGCCTCAACCATCTATTTTTTGCTGACGAGAGTTTGCTATTTTGCAGAGCGGACTTGGATCACTGGCATCGATTGACAAATCTTCTAAGAAAATATGAGCTTACATCGAGCCAAAAATTAAATGCTTCTAAGACGACCATTTTTTTCAGTTGTAATACACTGACGGAGGAACGACAAAAAATAGTTGACGCTTCAGGAATCTCTAGCTCACAAAGATACGACACTTACTTGGGCTTGCCAGCTTTGGTGGGTAGATCCCGAACCAAAGAGTTCAAGGGCATCATTGATAAAGTGTGGAAGAGGCTCCAAGATTGGAAAGTTAAATTACTTTCTCAGGTAGGTAGAGAAATCCTTTTGAAGGTGGTCATACAAGCCATCCCGACATATTGCATGAGAGTCTTCATGCTCCCAAAAATTTTGTGTTCTTTAATGCAAAAATTTTGGTGGGGGGAGGGTCGAATACCATGGATGAGTTGGAGCAAGATGGGCATATCCAAAGCAAAAGGAGGAATGGGCTTCCAGGATTTTATTTGTTTTAATAAGGCGCTACTTGCCAAGCAATGTTGGAAAATTTGGCAAAATCCGGAGAGCCTTGTGACAAAAATTATGAAGGCAAAATATTTTGCCAATTGCTCAATATTAGAAGCTCAATTGGGACATAGGCCGTCGTACGCTTGGAGAAGTATTTTGGGGTTGTGTGAGCTAGTAAAAGAAGGCATGTATTGGAGGGTTGGGAGTGGGAAAACTACTACCATAAGTGGGGAGAAATGGGTCCCTCTTCCATCCACTTTCTCCATCCAATCCCCTCCTAGACTATTGGATCCAAATGCGAAAGTGAGTGCCCTTATTGATAGGGACACCAAATGGTGGAATAAGGATTTAATAGAGACGGAGTTTTTCCCTCATGAGGTGTGGGCCATTTTGTCAATTCCTTTGAGTTGTACCAACCAAAGAGATGCAATCATATGGAGGGGTACAAGCAAGGGCGTATTTACGGTGAAGAGTGCCTACTACCTAGCAAAGACCATGGAATTGCAGCAAAAGGCAAAGGGCTCAACAAGAAGAGAAACGATTGTCCTGTGGAGGCATCTCTATCTGGAAGCTAAGACTACCCAATGCTGAAAAAAAACTTCATTTGGAGAGCCTGCAAGGAGATCCTTCCTACGAAAGCAAATCTGTACAGACGAAAGGTAGTAGAAGATGCCCTATGCCCAATATGCAGCCTTGAGGAAGAAACAAGTCTCTACATCCTCTGGGACTGCCCTTCTGCCAGGGACGTATGGAGTACCTCTATTAAGAAGATCCAGAAAAGTTCAATACGTGGCTCAAACTTTATGAACGTGGTGGAGGAATTGAGCAAGATCTGCGATGAGGAGGAGCTGTGCTCTTTTATAGGGACAGCAAGGAGGGTCTGGTTTCACCGGAATGAGGCTATGCATGGTGGTTCCTTTACTCATCCGAGTTTATTGGTCCAACAAGCAACCATAGCCAGGAAGGATTTTGAGGAAGCGAATGACCAAGCTAAGCCAGACTATCCAAAGACTACGGCCATTATGCCTCAATGGAGTCCTCCGCTACAGGGTGGGTGAAATTGAATTGGGACGCATCCCTTTGCAGCAGCAACTCTGGCTTGGTTTGTATGGGGTAGTGATCCGAAACTGGCAAGGAAGAGTCTTGGCTACACGGTGTTCTAGCAGAGTGGGGTTTTTTGAACCCCTGGAGGCTGAGGCATGGGCAGCGGGTTAGGCTTTGCAATTTGGAAAGGAGATGGGTTATTCTCGAATCATCTTGGAGGGAGATGCAAAGCTGGTGGTGGATGCCATAACCTCAATGGAGAATGACTGGAGTAGAATAGGATATCTGGTGCTGGGCGTACGGAACCTTCTGCATGTTTTCAAGCAGTGGAAAGTTCAAGCGGTGGGAAGAAATACGAATTGCGTGGCACACGGTATGGCTCTCTTTGCCAAGAAGGAACACATGTCGAGGACGTGGAAGGGGGACTAGCTTGATTGCATTTGTGAACTTGTATCGAAGGAGCTTATGGCTCCCTCTCATTGACTTTTCTATGATTATCAATAAAGTGATTCTGATCTTTTTCTTCAAAAAGAAAAGAAAAATGTAAAGAAGAATTCATATAAGGGGAAATATGATGCAACGCGACTTAGTGGGCTGCAACGAAGAACAACAAATACACAACGGATAACTAATTATAGATCTTGATTCTATCAAAGAACTGAGAACCTTTCATGAAAATCAAGATACTCTCTAGTATTTTGAAGGAAAATAAAGGAATAAACTCAACTCTGAGTATTCTCATTAATAAATATCAATAATAAACAACAACTAAATTGTTTGGAAGCTATAAGCATATATTTATAGCCAAAAACCCTAAACCTATTTAAAATATTACATAAATACCCCTCATATCCCTAAACCTAATAACATAACAAAATAAAGACGCCCAAAACTCTAATACTATTAAAACAAGGAAATATAATCGTAATTAATAACTAAAACGAAGGAAATTAACATAAGGCCTCGTGTGCACTTGAGCGCAGTAACAGAGAAGCTCCGAAACTTTGTTTGATCTGCATCATTCTCCCCATGTTGGACATAATTCGTCCTCGAATTCGGCCGGTCCTTTCCACGGTCCTTCAGATGCCCGGTCAACTCATTCTACTCGCCCTTTCCTCAAGATCAAAACAAGACATCCCAAAATAAGTGTGACACTTCTCATCATCAGAATACCTTAATATCTGTCATGAAAGCCCCACACACCACTTGGCAATACTTTGGATTTGCCGTACTTCTCTCGCTCCTTTTCTCTTTCACGTGCCATGAAAATGCTCAAGAATGGGCCAGCTGTTACTTCGCTTATGAACATATAATTTTCCTCATCCGTATAAAATTCATCAACATCATTATTAGGAGAATTTAAAATATCCTCAACACCAAGGAAATCAACATACTCAACCTCTTCTTCATTATAATTAGACACCTCACCTGAAAGGCCTTCATCCACCTCTTCATAATCGGCAATGTCATATGTGGGCTCTTCTTCTTTTAATTGGTCATCTTCGTCGGGGTAGAGGCCGCCAAACATGGGAAAAACCATCTTCTTCGTGCTTTTCCTTTAGGTCAGATGCCAAAGGTTCTTCAATTGAATCTTCCTCATTGACGTCTTTATCATAGGTTGGTGGAGAATCCCAATTTACAAACCATTGTGAAGGATCTTCAACTCAACGCATTCATGTTTGAACTCCTCATAATGATTTTGGATTCTTGAAACTCTCCATCCACAGATTCTTTTTCCTCCTCCACAAAATATGGATTTGTGGTTGGCAAGTACGAGCCCAATTGGACTGTTGTGGACTCTTCGCATCACTCCATGTTTACCGAAATACCTTTTTTTTTGTCGAAATTTCCTATTTTTTTCATCACAGCCGTAGACCTTTGTCTCCAATATTGGGGCTGTTGGCTCATGGTATATTTTTGGAGCACGAAAGCGACTCGTAGCTCTTTTAATAGTTGCTCCCAACTACTGATCTTCAATTTGCCTTGTTGCCTCCTCCTTTGCTTTAGATATTGCCTCCACGTAACAACTACTCCCCGGAATGTGTGTACCACCAAAGAGACTTGTTGTTCAATGGGCACCCTGTTGAATTCAAAAACCTCTTCAACAACCAACATCCAATAGCAAAATTCTGAAGGTAGTAATAGTCCTAGAAATTCTAGAATCTTGAGTTTGGACCCGTCCACCCACCGAGTGGCATGAGCTTGCGCATGGTGCTGGCATCCGTGTGTTCGACGCTCCGCAGAAAGGTTTCTGGATCCATTCCCGTTGTGAATTCACATGTTGGATATTTGGGTAGGCGAGGTTTCAAGTTGATCCTCCAATGCCCAAAATTGATCCCCCTTGTATTGCCATGGTTCAGCATTAGATTTGCCTTCCGCCACCGCGAATCGCTGTTTTGGTTGGCGACGACAGTCGTTTGGCCCACCACCCATGTGCTGCAAGCGAATTGCCGATTGCTCCTTACGTCCTATCTTTGCATGTACATACACTTCATTCATGTCTACCAGACAGTAGCTCTTCCCCATTCATGGAAAGTAATTTGAACTCTGATACCAACTGATGTAGTGCAACTTAGTGGGCTACAGTGAAGAACAACAAATACACAACGGATAACTAATTCTAGATCTTGATTCTATCAAAGATCTGAGAACTCTTATTGAAAATCTAGATACTCTCTAGTATTTTGAAGGAAAATAAAGGAATAAATTCAACTCTGAGTATTCTCATTAATAAATATCAATAATAAATAACAACTAAATTGTTTAGAGGCTATAAGCATATATTTATAGCCAAAAACCCTAAACCTATTTGAAATATTACATAAATACCCCTCATAACCCTAAACCTAATAACATAACGAAATAGAGACTCCCAAAACTCTAATACTACTAAAACAAGGAAATAGAATCATAATTAATAACTAGGCATAAGTAACTTACTTAGGGGGATTAATTTGGTCTTTGGGTCACTAAGGACGTCAAAAGGGTAAATTGGACTTTTGGGCAGACGTACACTAGGTCTGGCGGACGTACGTTGTTGTCTGTAGTGCAGACATACGTGGGGGGACCACCGGACGTACGCTCTGCAAATCGTACAAGCGGACGTACGTGAGATCACCGGACGTACGCTACTTTTTTAATACCCTTCGGTTAATATCTAGACGTACGAGGCAGCCATAGAACTGCTGGGCAAGAACCACCGGACGTACGCCCTTTGGCCGAACGTCCGCTGCTTTCTGAGCCTATAAATAGCACCCTACCCTTTCGTATTTTTCATAACTTCAGAACGCCCTCAGGCTGCCAGAGTTTTCCCAGAGTGTTTCCAAGTGTTTGTGAGTGTTTGGTGAGCATGTGTGTGCTGCGTTTACGAGTTTCAGAACGTTCGTGAGGCGAAACTCTTGCGGTTTGTTTCAAGGAGGTAACGTTTGATCTTTAGCTTTTAGTTACGTCGTTATGCTGCTCGTTTTATGTTTAGTGGTGGTTGTTAGCTTAGTTGTGCTTTAAGACCCGTTTGGGTTAGCGTTTTCGTTAGCTTAGCATTGTTACGTTGCATGGAGGTTATTAACTGGACTAGAAGGCTTTAGGTTGTTCATAGTAGCCCTAGGAGTCAGAGAATAGGCGAACAGTGGAAGAAAAAATGAGGTTCTCCTTGAGGACCCATATAGCGGACGTACGGTATCGTCGCCGGACGTACGGCTTGTCATTGCACGACGGACGTACGCTCTCGAGCCCGGACGTACGGTCACTGTGTGATAGGAAAACCCTATTTTCACCAACCGTCCCGTAGCTCCTGTTTTCCTTACTTTAGAGTTGTTTTAGTGAAATTATGACTAATAGAAGGTTTTCCACAGATTTGGAGAACCCGGATCTTTTGGAGTTTTTAGAGACGCGTATCAATCTAGGTGAGTTTTAACTCACATAATGCGCACTGTTATTTTTCATGCACTGCACATCTATTTTGTGTACCAAGCAAACATGCATATTTTACAACTCTCACGTTTTGTACGAATTGCACATGAACTCTGTCTTTTGAGAAAAACATTGTGCTAAACATGTTAACCAAGTGGGACTTGTAAAATGACATGCATGTAAAATACAGACAAGATAATTGCATCGTATGACATGGTACACCGGTACGTGCGGTAGTAATGGCCATGGGCTTACTATACATGTTAGCTTTATGGTCAAATGTGTGCATTATGTAAGGGCTATGGATCTATTGGTTTCTTGACCTTGATGCAACCATTCCCAATGGTTCGGTCACTACAGGACATACGTCATTAGTTGGTGTGGGCCACTCAGGGTCGGACCTGATCGTGCCACTAATGTTACGTATGGTATGTTGTGCAATGGCTGGGGCACTGGCATTGTATTATAGGTCCCTCGGGACAGTATCAACCCTGCTGAGAATGAATAATATCTCAAGCAGACCATACTGTTGAACTATGACTGTTGTTTACATCATATACATATATCATTACTATATATATCACGCATAATTAAACTGTCATGATGGAACTGCTTTTGTTTATTAAACACCTGAGTTCATTACTAAAACTGGCATGGGCATTATCTGCGTTAAAAATCACTAAGTCTTAGACTTACCCCCTTATTTTATGTCTTTTCCCATCATTACGAATAATTGCATAGTTTAGCTGCTTTAGACGAAGATACCGTCGGAGCCTACTTGGGTGATTGCATAGGATCTAATTCGGGTGATTTTTGAGGATATGGATCCAGTCTGGCTTAGGACGATGTGGGAGGATGGAGGATCTGCTCGTGCAGACTTGATAGAGATTCTGATCTCATTAGCTTTGTTAAAGCTTAAGTTTAGACTTTGATCTGTTGATCTTTTGTGAACAATATTGTAGTATCTTATTTTGGGAATGTATCTATTTGACGGTCTGATGACCGATACATTTGGTGACTTTTATAATATTATGGATGTAGCACTTATCTCTGGTATCACTGTGTAATGTTTCATTTATTATCTCTTGATCCCGTAGTCTTTGGTAAAGTCTTCCGCTGCAGTTTTCTCGTTACGACGATAAAGGTGTTTTCCCGGAGGTCATGTCACGGAGGGACATGTCTAGGATGGCGCGCCGTGGGGTCAATTACTGGTTAATTGATATTCCCATCGGGCGGGGCGTCACATGCGGGAAATTAACATAAGGCCCCGTATGCGCTCGAGCGTAGACACGAGTGCGATCGAGCGCAGGTGGGTGCTCACTCGTGCGCTCGATTGCAGTAACAGAGAAGCTCTGAAACTCTATCTGATCTGCATCAAAACGTAAGCTTTTATGCAATAATTACTCATGTTATAATGTTTAAGTTTAAGCTCCATCTAGGTCCCTCCATCAAACCCACCTCGACAAGCGGCCATCCACCGCGCACATCAGCCCCACCCACTTCCAATGGCACTTGTCGCTTCTGATTTCGGCAACCCTACTACAAAAATGGCAATGAGTCTGTTTGACAAAATTTTTTCTTTTTTCTTTTTTTATTGACGTGGTATAAAATTTGTAATGATTTTTTTATTTGAACAATAATGTTATAAAATGGACCTCGTGCTTCTCTTCTTAAAGATCCTCTTAAACAATCTAACAAGCTGTAAATACTGCGTAAGTGTAAGACTTAGTAAGTAAACCTTACAAATGAGTATGAAATGAGCTAGTATTAATAAGCAAAAATAAACATGCATTTGAGAAAGTAATTGAGCAAGGTGTTGCCTTCGTTATTACACCGTAAAAGTATAGTTTTGTTTTGGCACAACGTAGATGTAATCCTAGTGACAATTGCCTATAAATTTTAATGCAAAAAAACTAATGCTTTAATAGGTCATAACTTTCATGTATAGTCTACCCGAGATACTACTCCTTATCAGCAGGGTTGACTCTGTCCCAAGTGACTTATAATACAATGTTGGTGCCCTGATTATTATATGCTACCGTTCATAACTAGCAGCCCAAACAAGTCTGACCTCGAGTGACCCATGCTACTAATCCCTGGAATGACCCACCAATCAAACGTGGTTACGCTAGTCACGAAATAACCATTGGATCCAAGACCCATATAACACACACACATTTGACCGTAGAATCAAGTATATATAGTAAGCCCATGGCCATTATTGTAGTGCCCCAAGTAATTACTAGGCTATGATTAGCTTAGTCAAAGGATTAGGGTGCGTACTTATGTAGGACGGCAAGGTTATTGCCTATGCTTCATGTCAATGAAGACGCACTACAAAAAGTTGAGATTTTCTTGACTTGAGATTTTTGACCTATCAATGAGGTTGAAAGGTTACTAAATTTTATTGACCTAAACTTCTTGACGTGTGTGCAAGGTTATAAATATGGGTGTCACTAAAGTTAATTTATTGACGTATGAATTACTGGCAGGTCAAGAAATTTTATTGACCTGCAGTTTTGCCAGGTCAAGAAATTATTGACCTAGCAAAAAATGACATGTCAATAAAATTCTTGACATGGCAGAAAGCAACAGGTCAAGAATTTTATTGACGTGACATTTTTTTCCAGGTTAACAATTTATTGACGTGGACGGTGGATCCATTGCTAGGTCAATAAATTATTGACGTGGCATTTTTTTCCATGTCAATAATTTATTGACCTGGCAAAAAATGCCAAGTCAATAATTTCTTGACATGGCATTTTTTGCCACATCAATAATTTATTGACTTGGCAAAAATCGACAGGTCACTAAATTAGGTCATTAAAAAAAAATTCATTACTCGCCATATTTTTTTTTTTATATATAATAATTTTTAGGATTATTGCCAAATCCTAGAGTTCACCTAATACACATTTAATGAACTACTACTATCCATCAAAAGAATTACCATTCATCAATATCCGTCCATACATCAAACGAACTACAAAATACTTACTATCAATTACAAACACGCAAGTTCCATCAAATATCACAAACATGCAAGTTCCACGTCAATCACATATACAGTTTCAACAAACAACCAAACTATAACTATTACCACGAATATAGACATAATTTACATCTAACTATAAACATAAACAAAACAAGAACAAAATATTTATAAGTTCACCACCTACAAACTACCAAACAATGCTCAATCTACGTCAATAGCTTCCCCATTGCACGACTTCTCCGCATTAGCTGCAAATGATAAAACAAACAATCAGCAACCAATATGATTGAATCTTATTAAGATTCTAAGCCAAACACCAAAAAAGACACTATAACAACTTTAACATATATACTAACAAAAATAGATACTATAATAGAACAAAAAATAATATAAACTAAACTAAACAAAATAAACAAAGTCTATGAGAAATAATTACTAGACAAAATAAACAAAAAAAAAAAAAAAAAAGAATTATCATCATCCAAAGTCTATGGGAAATAATAACAAGATAAAACAAATCAAAATAGCGTGCAAAATAAACTAAACAAAGCAAAACAAGAATTATCATCATCCAAAGTCTATGGGAAATAATAACAAAACAAAACTAGATGTAGCAACAATGGAAATAATAACAAACATCATCATCTAAAATTTAAACATCAAAAACAATACTAAAAGCAAACAAGTTTTAACAAGAGTTGCCATATCATTCAAAATTCCAATTATAATGTATACAACATATATTCACGAGCACAAAAAAAAAAATGGCATTACCTGATCCACTCCCTACCGAGGATCTCACCATCAAACGGGCTGGTGACTCTTTGTTTGGCACATCCTTCTGTCAAGTCCGCTCGGATGAGGACCTCGACTACATCATATGCTCAAGTTGCCGAACACAGGCCTCATACATGGCCATTATATGCATTCTTTTTCTGCAAGTTGCGCAGCTATCTAGGCTCGTTGTGCCTCCAACAGCGCATCTATCTTTGCTCTGTGCTTCTCCCTTTCAGTTTGAAGAGTAGCTTCTATCATTTGTGAGACCGCTGCGCTCTCATGATTCTGTGACCGTGGCTGGACTAGTTTATAATTGTGACGACCCTGATGGGCAAATTAATTAACTAGTAATTGATCCCATGGCTTGCCTCTCAACCCTACCTCTCACGGGACAGGACTCAGGAATTTCAACCTTTCTCGTTGTAACAAGAAAGCTGCAGTGGAAGACTTTACTAAGACTATAGGAAATAGAGATCAATAATTTAACATTCACACAACATTCACCAAAGAAAATATAACATCATCATAGCATACATAGTCACCAAAATGTACTGTCTATCAGACCATCGTCAAGTAGGGGTACAAACTATAAGATAATAATAAACATTGTTTTTAAGAATGATCAATACATTAGAGCCTAGATCTAAGCTTAAGCAAGGCTAATGAGATCAAAATCTCGATCATGTCGCTACGAGCAATTCCTCCATCCTCCCACGAGGTCCTCAGCCAAACAGGATCCATCTCATCAAAAATCACACGAATCAAGTCCTGTTATATTACCCAAGTTGGCTCCGTCGCCATCCTTGTCTATGATGGCTAAACCGCACAGATATTCGTAATGATGGGGAAAAACATAAATAAAAGGGGTAAGTCTAAGACTTAGTGGTTATTATAACAAATATTGCCCATGCCAGTTTAGTAATGAACTCTAATGTTTTTGTAAAGCATATGACAATTTAAGTGTGATATAGATATATAATATATGTATATGATACAGAGTAACAATCATAGTTCAACAGTATGGTCTACTCGAGATATTACCCCTTCTCAGCAAGGTTGGCACTATCCTGAGGAACCTGTAGTGCAATGTCAGTGCCCCAACCATTGCACACTATTGTATATAACACTAGCGACACGAACAAGTCCGACCTCAGGTGGCCCACACCTCTAATGATGTCCGAGTTATAGTGACCGCCCCTTAAAGCTGTGCCGGCCACGAAACAGCCATTGGATTTAAGGCCCATATAACATACACATTTGATCATAAAACTAACATATATAGTAAGCCCGTAGCCATTATACCGCATGTACCAGTGTACCATGTCATACGATACAAATTATCTTATCTGTATTTTACATGCATACTTTTACATGTCTCACTTTATTAACATATTCAGCACAACGTTTTTCAAAAATGCTAGAGTTCATGTGTAGCAAGTATAAGTTGTGAGAGCTATAAATATGCATGTTTTCTTGGTACACAAAATAGTCATGCAGTGCATGAAAATTAACATTGAGCATTATGTAAGTTAAAACTCACCTGGGTCGTAACATGTCTCTGAGAATTTCAAAGGATCCAGGTTCTCCAAATTTGTGGAAACCTTCTATTAGTCCTATCCTACCAAAACAACTCTAAAATAAGGAAAACAGGAGCTATGGGACAGCTGGTGAAAATAAAGTCCCTTGTCACCCTCTGGACCATATGTCTTCGCTCGGGGCTGTACGTCCTTTGTGATACTTCGGACCGTACATCCGCTCCGAGGTATTCAAGGAGAACCTCATTTTCTCTACCTATCCTCATATTCTCCAAATTAACTTCTAAGTAGTAACAAAGGGCTCCTAAGGCCTCCCAAGTCGAAATGGAACCTCTATACAACGCGACCATGCTATGTTAACAAAATATTAAACCTAACCAAGATTTAAAGCATAACTAACCTAAAACTACGACTAACAACACAAGGAAAAAAAAATCGAACAGCATAACGACGTAATTAAAGAGCTAGGTAATCGAGCGTTACCTCCTTGAAGCGAAACTTCAAGAGTTCCTTCTCCGGTAGCACCGAAACACACAAAACACTCACAAACACTCAATGGTCAACAAGCAGCTTGGGGGCAAAGAGAGACGTTTGAAAACGAAAAGGGGGTAGGGGGTATTTATAGGAAAGGGTTGTTACCAACTCCCTGAAAAGCAACGGACGTCCGCCCAACCCTATTGTACATCCGATACTTTTACACAGTGGTCCAAAGGTTATCCCATACGTCTAAGGTTATCCAAAGGTTATCCCACGAACGTAGCGTACATTCGTGTACTTTTAACCATATGTTCGTGTATTATTCATAGAGTACGACGTACTATTTGTCAGCGTACATCTGGTGATCCCCTACCGTACATCCGTGCAACAAACAGCAGTGTACATCCAGTATTTCTGCGTACGTCCGCTTAACCTAGCTTACGTTTGTCCAAAGGTCTAAAATCTCTCTCTTGCGTCTTTAGTGACCCATTATTAACCCGCTTAACTAAGTTACTCAAGCCTAGTTAATTATCTAGGTCACTACATTCTCCCCTCCATATAAAAATTCCGTCCTCAAAATTTTTAGACAAATACCAAAAGAACAGCACTTAAGAGGAGTAAATGTTAGCTTCCGTCCATAGAGTCATCGAAATTGTGCTCAATGGGTTCCTGGGCTATCTCTTCCCAATCACCGACTGGCACTACATCTTCCTCATACAACAGAAGAAAATCACCTCGTAAGTCAGTTTGAATTATCCAAGCCTTTAACCTCCTGCTACTTTGGAAATTTTTTTTTTTAAAAAAAAGAAAGTGTTATAGGGTTTGAGCAAACGCACGCGCCCGTGACTGGACATATGCTTTAACCCAGCATTCTTTTTAAAATGGCCGAACGTACTCTAAACCCTATTCATTCCATTTTCTCTCCATTTCTCTCAAACCAAACACCCTAGAGTGATTTTCGGCCAAGTCTCTATGATTTCAAAAGGTTTTCAAGCTCACATTACAAATTAAACCCGAGGTATGAGATTTTTGCAAGTTTTCCCCAATTTTTCGTAACTTAGGGTTTTGAGTTTTAAATTTTGATTTCTTGCATTTTCTTGCATACTAGCTGGTTGGTTGTGAACTAGGACCATACTATAGGGTAGTTGGGACTATGTCCTTACATTTTTCCTAATTAAATCTTGAATTTTTGGATTTTGGGGGTTTCGCCCTAAATCCGAAACCCATGAGATTTCTTGATTTTCCCATGCGATGCATGAAATGAGAGCTAAACCTTTCCATTATGACCTAGGAACAAAACCCACTCACTCTTTTTGCCCGAAATTACTCAAAAAATTTGGTTCAAACCCTAGTTCTTGAAAATTAGGGATTTTGAGTTTTTGTGGATTTGATGGTTTTTATGGGGTCTTTTGGACCAATTGAGACCAAAAACTTGTAATTAGGAACCCAATCTACGACCTTGACCGTTTGGATTGGGATTTTTCGTCGAAATCCAAAAATTACCAAAATGCCCCTCATACACCAAGAATAGGGTTTTTGCCCTAATTCGATTCTGTAAAGTCGATTCAAACTTTTTTACCAATTGTACCTGTAAAGCCTTTCGTTGAGGACTTAGTTTACAGACCCGGTCCTTGGAATTGTGCCCAAACCCCATAATCTTAATGCCTTTCTTTTCCTAAAAGGGGTATTTTCGTCCTTTATAGCATGACTTAGTCAGATGGGCCCTAATTGACCACTAGGGATCCCAAGTCCACCTAGCTATTTGAAATATTAAACATTTTGGTTGCCCAAAATGACCAAAATGCCCTTAGTCTAAATAATCCTTTCTTTGGTACCAACTTGCTACCACAAGGGTACCAAGCCTTTCTAAGTCAAAAATTTTGAGCCACGCCATTTAACAAATATCTAGATACTCCCAACTCAAATCAATTACCTAAGGGGTTAATCATGATGTCCGATCATCCTATTTCTTCTAGCATCATTACCATATCCATTAACCCTATCTAGTTTGTGTCACGACATTAGAATTCACAAATAAATGCTCTATGATGCTTTACCCCAACCCTTGCATTCCAAGGCATGTAGAAACAAGACATTTTGCATTCTGCATGGGTTTTTGCATGGGGTAGATTTTTGCATAGTCTTGATTACAGTTTTCGATGCAAGGAGATGGCACAGATAAAGGCAAGCGTAGCGGCATCCATTTCCTCTCGTACACTATCGCGCAGGCTCCAACGTGAGGCATAGTTCACCCAAAACTCGAAGTCTGAGGCAGAGGTAGAGATGGATGAGGCCGTAGCAGCCCCAGTAGGCAGGCCGGACCCCAAGGGTCCTATCAGAGAGGCTAGTAGCGCCATAGACTTGGACGATGGGGACCTCGTCTATGACCGCAACCGCTTTCATAAGTTTAAGGCGTAGCGCCAATACAAGTACTACATCAAGCATCAGATAGTGGTAAAGAGAGCGGTCGAGGTGGCAAAGCTCGATGCATGCGCTCCACAGATACCGGGAGTGCTAGATGCCCAGGGTTGGATGGAGATGGTGGAAGATCACCACCTAACGATCGAGGATTTAGTCCATGAGTTCTACTCCAACCTGCACAGGAGGGCTGGCAATTCCTTTTATACTTGGGTTAGAGAGAAGGAGATCCATGTGACCCCCGACCTCATCAATACTGTCACTGGAGCACCGTGGGTGCTCAACCCGAAGTATCCCTAGACAGTTGACCACCTTCCCACCTGAGTAGAGATGGTCGAGTGCTTCACAAAGGGACACCCTTTGTAACACCCCTGTCCCATATTGGGAAGATGAGAAAAAGTCCACATAGAATGGGTAGTTTATAAAGATAGTCATGAGTGCTAAGTCTCATATTGCCTAGTTACTAGGTGAAACTGGGCTTTATAATGAATTCTAGGGAAGCTCCAAATTGACTAGTCCTTTTGGGGTGATAGCGCAGATGTGGCTAGAGCTTTTTTTTGAGTCGTTACAAGTGGTATCAAAGCCAGGTTGTAATGCCAGGTTATGTGGTATTGGAGCACTGCATGGCGTGACCCTGACGAGGACGTCAGAAATTTAAGAGGGGGAGTTTGTAACACCCCGGTCCCATATTGGGAAGATAAGAAGAAGCCCACATAAAGTGGGTAGTTTATAAAGATAGTCATAAGTGCTAATTCTCATATTGCCTAGTTACTAGGTGAAACTGGGCTTTATAATGAATTCTAGGAAAGCTTCAAATTGACTAGTCCTTTTGGGGTGATAGCGCAGATGTGGCTAGCGCTTTTTCTTGGGTCGTTACACCCTCACCAGATGGAGACAGAGGGAGAGAGTAGCTTCTAGATCCACAACTTCAGCAATAAGGTTCAATGCATCTACCGCATCGTGATGAGTCATGTTCTCTCGATGCTGAGCCTCACCTTGATCACTATAGTGAGGGCCCGACGCCGCTACGCTCTTCTGACCTAGGCTAGCATTGACTACAGCTCCGGGGTCATGGCTACGATGATGTCGGTTTGACTCGCAAACTCGAACACCGTGCTGCCCTACAAAGCTTTGATCACCAAGATTGTCCAGAATGTCGAGGTAGTTACTGAGGGCATGATCGAGCTAGCACCAGAGAAGGCACCCATCACCTCGCGTTACCTCAAAGCGAGTTGTTGTGCAAATTTATTTAACTCGCAAGTGCACAAATCGTTTATAGTTTAATGGATTGCATGTGCGAGGTCGAACCCACAGAGAATTGTATTTTTTAAGAATAGATTTATATCTAAAATAATTTAATCCTAATCTAGTTCCTAAAGGGTTTTGAAAATTAAAAACATAAACATAAACAAAATAAAATAAAATAAAACAAATGATAAAGTACTAAGGATGCGGAATTCACACTCACCAAATCATAACAATATACTTCATGTTCAATATTAATCCGAAGTTCTCACAAATTAAATCTTATGTATGTTTTACTATGCTTCAAAGAATTAATCAAAATCATCTCATGTATCCATTCATTGCACAATTCACAAAAGGAATCCAAATTTAATTGAAACACCAAATGTATCCGAAGAACAAATCACAAGGGATATCCAATTTTTAGGCATATAAAACCAAGCAATCAATTATGTGAAATTATCCTAAATCATCAAGTGTATCCTTGAATCACAACAAGATATCCAAGAATCATTCCACACATTGAAAAGAAGTAAAACAATTAAAATATTAAACCATAAAATCGGATCAATAAAAACTTACATAAAAGTACTGTTGTTCTTCATAGTGAGACTTCATCCCCAACCTTAGTTAGAAATTAGCTCGTCATAAAAATAAATCCTAAACTAAACTAAAGAGAAAAGCTATGATTTTTTGTCTCTAGCCTTGTCTATTTTTCTTGAATGTAAAGAGGTCTATTTATAGGCTTAGAGAAGTCCTAGAAGCCCTAGTAAATCTAGATAATTTGGAGGTCAATCTCCCAATCCAAATAGAAGTTTGAAATCGGAATAAGATTCATCCAGATTTGTGTTCTCGTATTGAGGGGCGATTTTGGCATAGTAAATGTCCGAATTAGGAAATTCATATTTCACGATAAATTGTAGCATGTTGAATTAGTTTTCCAATGCCACTAATATCTGAGCAGAAAGTTTGGTCAAAATACTGAGATGTGTGTAGAATCTGAATTTGAATCTAATCCGAATTTGACTCTAATTAGAGAAATTCCGAAATTATCATTTCCTTGATTCGGTTAAACTTAACCACATCTTCTAGGCCTTCTCAAAGTATGCTTTCTTTCAAGACTTTGCAATTTTCCCTTTTAAGATGCTGTTTCTCTTCAGCAACCTACAAAATACTAAAACACAATTCTAACACAAAACATTAGATAACGAGACAGCTAAAGGATTAACTAATATAAATTAAGGGGTTTAAATATGTAATATTTGGCTCTTATCACCAATAATGCCCACCTCTGAGAGCCTACACAAGAACCGAGACCCTAGCGGCAAGAGCAGATGGAGCATTTACCTATGCTAGCCAGGATGAGCGGCTAGACAGGATGGAGGTCTCGCTCCAAACTTACAAGCTGACCCTACAGGAGGATCACAGCATCATGACCCAGTTGCGGGATCACTTGATGGGATCCAAAGATGTCCAGGATTACGGCATCCCCAATTCCAGCTTCAACCGAGGGAAAGGGAGCCCTGGTGCGAGGGGAAGTCCTGCGCGATAGGGAGCCCTGTTGCAAGAGGGACACCCGGACGAGCGTCTGCAAAGTCGACTTTGAGGAGGCGATCACGCTCTTAGGCTATTGTCATTTCTTTTTAGCCGTTGTTGTTGTTAGTTGTTGTTTTTAGATGTTTTAGTTAAGTCCACCGCGGTGGTGGCAATTTTGGGTGTATTATGCTACAGTATAAGTCCACCTTGGGGGTGGCAATTTTGATTGTATATATGACTGCTTGTGCTTGTTTTTAGCATGTTTGATATTATCTTTTCTTTTCTCAATCTTTGAATTGCAAAACCTTTTTCAAAAACAATTGTTTAATCTTTAGTTTCAAAAGCTCTTAATTTCGAGGACGAAATTATTATAAGGAGGGGAGAGTGTAATACCCCGATAAAAACAACCCTTTTTATTATTCAAAAACCTTTTCACAAAAATAGTTAACAAGGTTTTCAATAGAATTGTTTTAAGAAAGACCCAAGCCCTTAATGTCAACCCAACAAGAGCTTAATCCCCTAGAAAACAGAAGCCAAATACTAATCCTCTAGGGGGACATACGCTAGGTCAAGCAGAAGTACACCACTATTTTTAGCGCGGATGTACGCGTGGGGTCCTGTAGATGTACTCACTGTAAATAGTACAGCAGACGTACGTGGGACCACATAGATGTACGCTACTTTTTAGAATACCCCGTGGGTAATACCTGGATGTATGAGACACCCTTTGGATGGTTGGACAAATAGTATCGAACGTATGCTAGGGTTGGAGAACGTTTGCTGCTTTTTCAGAGAGTTGGTAGCAGCCCTCAACTATAAATACCCCTTGCCCCACCCTTCATTCTCACCCCATTCCAATTCTCCGGCATGCCCCTAGGCTACCAGAATTGAATCTTTGCTTGTTGAGTGTTGTTTGGTGAGTGTGAACTTTAAAAAGGAGATTCCAAGGAGGGGAGATCATGTTTGTGCTTAGCTTCGGGATAAGCTCCATCTCTTTTTACATTCCAGCACTGTTTTACCTTTTGGCTTATACCTTTATGAGTTTTCCAAAGTGTTCATTAAGCATTTTTTAAAAGTGTTCATGTTTTCAAAAGATCTCTTAAAGTTTCATTGTGTTGAGATTTCTTATGTTGCATGTGCCCATTTGTTAGCTTAGAAGAGGCTTAGAGGTCTAGAAATGTTATAGGAAGCAAGTGCTATTCGAAAACTTAACAGTGCGCTTAACTCATTGAGTAGATGTACACCATCGAGGCCAGACATATGGTCAGGGAGTAGAGCACCAGTTTAAGCTTTGATCATGCACAGTTTAGTTTAGCCACCTTATGGTTAAACACAACTTAGTATAACGGTGTGTTGTATTCTGTTATAGTAGAACTTAGCTTTGTCAAAGAATTCACTTGAATGCGAGAGGTAAGTGAACCTTTACAACCTTTTTACTTAAAACATGGGATATGTCAGTTGACTGACCACGAGTATGATATGAGCATGTGTACTTTTATAATTACTTGGTAAGCTATATTATGAATTGGTTGATAAGATGCATCATATGATATAGTACGCCGGTACATGCGGTATGAACAGCCATGGGTATACTATATAGACTTGATAATATGGTCAAACGTATGTTGTGTTATATTGGCCTTGGATCCAATAGTTGTTCGTGGCCGGCGCAGCCTTAATAGGCGGCCACTACAGGATGAACATCATTAGCGGTATGGGTCACCCGAGGTCGGACTCGGTCATGCAGCTAGTGTTATGTACTGTAGTGTGCAATGGCTAAGGCACCGGCATTGTACTATAAGTCCCTTAGGACAGCGCCAACCCTGCTAAGAATGAGTAATATCTCGTATAGACCATATATGATAGTTATGACCTATAATTAGCACTATTCTTTCTGCATTAAAAGTACTTAGGTAATTATCGCCGGTAGTACACTGTAATCTTTAAAAACCCCAAAACCCTACTGAATGGTGTATTAACAAAGGCAATGCCTCTTTTTATCTTACTCAAAACTGTACGTTTATTTCCGCTAAATTAGGCTCATGTCATACTCATGTTATGAGGTTTACTTACTAAGTTGTTAGACTTACACTATTACTATTTTCTAGGAAACTTGACTCGACACTCTGGGAGTGGCGTGTCTACTGCTACTCGTGTGGTTTAGGACTTGCCCATTATTACAGGTTTATCAATATTACAGCTTAGTTGCTCCATGTTCTTACTTGATGAATTATAGTAACTCAAATTTATTCACCTTCCATTGCATTTACTCTGATGATGCTAAATGGGCGATTTTCCGTTTAGTCATAAGTTGACATAAAAGGGGTAATTGCCATTGACTCCGCCAAATTAGTTGAGGCTGACTTTGGGGGCGTTACAAGTAGGCACTGAACCCAACTACCCTTAAATTCTAACACGCAAGCCCGCAACATATCTTCTAGAATTTGATTAGTCCACTCAGACTGACCATTCGTCTAGGGATGAAAAGCAGTAGTAAACTTCAACTCAGTCCCCATTTCCTTCTAGAGACTTTGCCAAAACCTCGAAGTAAATCGAGAATCTCTATCCGAAATGATCGCTGATGCACTCCATGTAAACGAACTATATTCTGAACATATAGTCTGGCCAACTTATCCATCGGATCCTTAACCTTCATCGGAATGAAGTGAGCACTCTTTGTGAGACGATCGATGACCACCAAATGGAATTTTTTCCGATGGGTGTCTTGGGTAACCCCAAAATAAAGTGCATAACTATCTCATCCCACTTCCACTTCGGTATTAGCAACGGCTTAAGCGTCCCTACCAACCTCTGATGTTCTGCCTTCACTTGTTGCTAGGTTGAACACTGCTCCACAAATCTTGCGATATCCCGCTTCATATTGTTCCACCAATATGATCCCTTCACATCCCGGTACATCTTACTGCCTCCAGGATGTATGTTGTGCAAATTAACTTGCATTCATAATAGTACGAACCGTTAGGTCATATAGTGTGCAAATTGCAGGATCGAATCCACAGGGAACAGAGTGTTTGCTTATGAAATTAATATTGCGATTAAACTGACTCTACTTTAACCTAGTTCCGAATAGTTATCAAGAACACTAAATTAGGGTTTAATTAAAAGTTGTACTAAGGAAATGTTAATGTATGGAAAAACGACTAAAGTTAAAGATTAGCCTCACCCCGTATCAAATAGGTAGCTTAACACATTCAACACTAGATTTACCGTCTTAATAATAAAAACCCTTCAACACACTCTATTGTCATTATTGACACAAGTCAAACCCAAACAATGTGTTTACCGTTAAGGAGCTACAACGAGTAATTGACTATTGATAAAATCATCCACTGTATCCTTGGATCACAGTGGATATTGAATCAATAAATATTCACTTGTTGTGCACCCGGCTTGGAACACATCATAGGATGACTATGATTGTATCAACAAAGACAACCATTTAACTTTTTGTCACGGAAATTAAATGACGAGTACGGAAATGTAAATGACGGAAAATAAAAGCATTTAATGTAAAAGCAAGAGTTATAAACTAAGGGTGAGGCATCATCTTCAACCTTAGTTGAAAAGTTTAGCCACCCATTAAACAATAAAGAGAAATAAAGATAAAATAATGCATAAAAATTAACTTCAAAGTAAAAGATTACAAATAAAAGAGGCAGAGCATGGCCAACA
>CM017322.1:19976890-20047297 GCA_006937295.1 Carpinus fangiana
CCAAAATTTGTTGTGCAAATTAACTTGCATTCGCAATAGTACGAACCGTTAGGTCGTATAGTGTGCGAATTGCAGGATCGAATCCACAGGGAACAGAGTGTTTGCTTATGAAATTAATATTGCGATTAAACCGACTCTACTTTAACCTAGTTCCGAATAGTTATCAAGAACACAAAATTAGGGTTTAATTAAAAGCTATACTAAGGAAATGTTAATGTATGGAAAAACGACTAAAGTTAAAGATTAGCCTCACCCCGTATCAAATAGGTAGCTTAACACATTAAACACTAGATTTACCGTCTTAATAATAAAAACCCTTCAACACACTCTATTGTCATTATTGACACAAGTCAAACCCAAACAATGTGTTTACCGTTAAGGAGCTACAACGAGTAATTGACTATTGATAAAATCATCCACTGTATCCTTGGATCACAGTGGATATTGAATCAATAAATATTCACTTGTTGTGCACCCGGCTTGGAACACATCATAGGATGACTATGATTGTATCAACAAAGACAACCATTTAACTTTTTGTCACGGAAATTAAATGACGAGTACGGAAATGTAAATGACGGAAAATAAAAGCATTTAATGTAAAAGCAAGAGTTATAAACTAAGGGTGAGGCATCATCTTCAACCTTAGTTGAAAAGTTTAGCCACCCATTAAACAATAAAGAGACATAAAGATAAAATAATGCATAAAAATTAACTTCAAAGTAAAAGATTACAAATAAAAGAGGCAGAGCATGGCCAACAGTACCAAAATGCTCTCTAAAAATCGCCCAAAAAACTCAGTGTTCGACCAAATAGACCTAGGGTCCTATTTATAGACTAACAGGTCACTCGAGTGCGTTCAAACGCAGGCAGTGCGTTTGAACGTAATGATGAATTGTGCATTCGATCGCACATGGTGCGTTCGACCACAGAAAACCGTAACGGCGCAGCTGGAAGCGATGGACTCCTAGGGCAACCGCGTGAGTTGCGGGATGACTGGGACTACGTTCGACCGTGCCCCCTGCGTTCGACCGTCAGTGCGTTCGAACGCACCAAGTGCGATCGAACGCACTTGGCAGGGATCCATTTCTTCCCTTAGTGCATTTTTGCTCCTTTGTGGGCATATTTTGTTGTAAGGACCTGCACAACTCAAAAGACTAAAAACACTAAAAATAATTAGATATTAACAGTGCTAAAGGCTTAACAAATATAAGTTAAAGGGGTCAAATATACACAATTTGGCACTGATCAATGTACAATGTATGGGGAATGATAAGCCTATCTCATTATCTCCTTCCTTAGACCTCCGCTCTCCGGTACACACACCTGCTTAAAATGGGTGAGCAACCCATCATCCTTAAGACAAAACTCCTTGGCATTACCTTCTTCACACAACTGCTTGATCTTGGCACACTCAGGGCCCTCCAACTAAGCGGCTTTGATCCTTGCATGCAATTATGGCTGAACCATCAGGTTAGCTAGGTGTGCAAGCGTACCTTCACCTACTACCTCAAATCCCATCCCAACGAATTCCTTTATCAACTAGGGTTGAGAAATTCCAAGAGCGGCGTTCCATCGTTGATTTCCTACTCAGCGCGTCTACTACTACGTTAGCCTTACCAGGATGATAATTGATCTCACAATCATAATCCATAATTAGCTCCAATCACCTTCTTTGCCTCATGTCAAGCTCCTTCTAGGTAAAGAAGTACTTCAAACTCTTGTGGTTCGTGTAGATCTCACACTTCTTGCCATACAAGTAGTGCCTCCAAATCTTCAAAGCAACCACGACTGCTGCCAACTTCAAGTCGTGTGTAGGATAGTTCTGCTCGTAAGTCTTCAGTTGACGTGAAGCGGCAATGACATTGTCGTTCTGCATAAGCACACACCCTAAACCCTTCTTAGAGGCGTCACTATACACTACGAAATTGCTAGATTCCATAGGCAATGCCAACACTGGAGCAGTTACCAAGCGCCTCTTCAGCTCTTGGAAACTATGTTCACATTTGTCTGTCCAAATGTAGTGGGTGTTCTTCTTAGTCAAGGCAATGAGTGGTGCCGACAGTTCTTTTTTCAAGAGTCGAACCTATGCACATGCATTATCCAAAACCCAATGAGAATGTCCCTAAGACCATTGAACCACCACCTCTAGTGATGATAGTTACTGTTTAATAGACAGGAACTGTAATAAAAATGACTGTTGTTAGAAAGAAAAATAAAAAAATATTTGTACGAAAAAAGTGGAAAAATGTTGTTTTGTGATGATTTTTTTTTATTTCAATAATAACAGAGCGTAATTGATGTGATATAAAAAGTAAGAATATTAAAAATTAAATTTTTTAAATGCCAAACGATACTAATTAATTTGAACCCAATTTATTTTGTTAAGCCCACTAAATTCATCAACCTGTTTTTCGGTTGATTCATGCACAACCAGTTTTCAAGAGTTTAATTTAATAAAATTAATATGAATATTAATTAGGTTTTAGAGTTTGTTTTATAATTAAAAAAGAAAATCTAATTTAATTTATATGGCTTAAGCTAATTAACCTGGGATTGGCCTATTTATTAAACTAGTAAATTCATATTAATCCAAATTGACACAAACTTG
Organism: Carpinus fangiana; assembly: GCA_006937295.1. Taxonomy (NCBI): domain Eukaryota; kingdom Viridiplantae; phylum Streptophyta; class Magnoliopsida; order Fagales; family Betulaceae; genus Carpinus; species Carpinus fangiana. The sequence continues at coordinate 19,979,502 of CM017322.1, forward strand.
ACTATAAAAAATTTTATATTAAATTTGGGTCGAGTTTGTGAGTGGTAAAGTATGTTAATAATATCTTAAATGATGCAATTTGGATGAGAACATTCGGGAACAGATTTGGATTGTTTGGTCAAAAAAGTTGAAATGGTTTAAATGTGTTGGGGACCTGCATAAAGAGGTTTAGAATCAAAACGGAAAGGAAAAGCACAAATTAAGTGTGATGGATTAGAGATGTGTGGGTTTTCACATTCCTATTTCAAATCGGTTAGTTTTATTGTTAATTAAAAGGTAGATAGTAGGGTTAGGTTAAGATATATCGTATATTGTCATTGATTCTGAGCGAGTACTGAGTAGGTACTAATAGTAATATGATCACGCTCAGATAAAGTAGCCACTCCGGTAACTTTCTACTATTCTTTTAAAAAAATTTAAAAAGAAAGAAAAAGGGTGGAAGATGAACTCCCATGAATGACATGTCTAATTGTAAGTACACTCATCTTGTTTTCCCCGAAGAACAATCAGAAATTCGCTACAAGGTAAAATGGCCAAATGCACTGGACCAAGAAATTGGTTGGTGGGGTATCTCCCTCAACTCCTCTCCTACTCTTGTCGATAAAGAGGAATCCTTCTGCCTTGGTTTGGCTTCATAGTGCATCCCATTGTACCTTCACTGCCTTAAATTTTATATACATGTATACCTCGCAAACTTTTCAATTTATTGATTACTTTGGAAGGAAAAATCATATTTCCTCCTTCATGAATTGACAGTCTCTTTGGAAAGATTTAACTTTTTACAGCAATATTTGTTAAATTATTATTTGTTTCAAAAGCTTAACTTTTTTAGACAAGTAATAATTTAAGATGATATTGAGCACTAGCAACAGATGCCCTATATGGCATTCCCTTCCCTATGTTTAGGGAAAAAAGAGAAAAAATCACAAAAACACCCCCACAGCAGGAGCCCTATATTTAACCTCCTCCATTGGGTTTCTACAGTGTTTCCCAATGCATTGGGAAACACTGTAGCTGTTCCCTTGAATATTCTAATGAAAAAAAACTCTCCTCTCTCCTCTCTCCTTCGTCGAGCCCAGCTCTCTCTCTCTCTCTCCCAACAAACAGAATCACAGACTAAAATCGCAAACCAAAATCACAGACGAAAATCGCAAACGAAAATCGCAAACGAAATCGCAAACCAAAATCGTCTTTCCGACAGTCCGTCCTGCCTTCCGGTACCAAAACTGACCCAGGGCTCCTACGCACCGTTACGACTCCAAACCCCAGTCCAAGGCTCCTCCGACTCCAAACCCAATGTGTCAAAGACCGTGGACGAAGTGTGGTGCGAGATCGTCTCCGGTGACAGGAGGGAATGCAAGGAGGAGGCGCCGGAGGACAAGATGATGACTCTGGAGGACTTTCTGGCACAGGCCGGGTCTGTGGAAGATGATGACATGAAGGTCGAGTCCAACGAAGAAGATGCTGAAGAACTTTTTGTGTTGGTGATGGAAATTTTGTTTCTTTTGGGTTGAGGCAGAGGAAGAAATCAGAGAAGAAGGAGAGAGATGCGGGAGAGAGAAAAAAAATCGAAGAAGAACGTGTGGTGGGGGGAGAGAGAAAATAATAATTTTTTTTTAAAGTTAAAAATAAAAAATATTATTTTAATGATATAAGGAATGAATAAGGGAATCTATTGTTGTGTATATTTGTATAGGGAAGCAAAAAGTAGCTTGGATCCTTAAACTTAGGGAAAATGGTTGGGAAGCTGCTGCTAGCTCTTAGAACAAAGGTCATGAGTTTGAACATTGTCTCTATCATTCACCTTCATTTCAGTTAAAATATTTCACGTGTTTGGAGTGTAAAATATAAATTGACTAATGATTTTTTTTTTTTTTTTTTACTTTAACTACTCATTTTTCTATACTCGCTCTAACAAATTCTCTATTCTACTATCTATTTTTTTTTTTACAATATTCTTTTGCATGGGATAGAGTGTGAAAGAAAGAGAAATTAGAAGAAAGAAAGGGTGTGAGAAAAATAATAATAAATAAAGCTTATAGTGTAAACCATGAATAGGCTGAAGAGTCTATTTACTATTCATATTAGAAGAAAAAACTACAAAATGACTACTCTATTATAGTCAAATTTGACTATTATGATGAATTTGCCTAAATAAAGCTTATAGTGTGAACAATGAATAGGTTGAAAAGTCTATTTACTAATCATATTATAAGGAAAAACTACAAAATGACTACTCTATTATAGTCAAATTTGACTATTATGATGAATTTGCCTATTCTGTTGAAGATGTTCAATATCGATTTAATGTATGTTTCTTTAAAATATAAGTGGTATAGATAAATGATCAAAATAAGCCATAAAAAAAAAATTAAAAAAAATTAAAAAGAAAAAAGAAAAGAAAAGACAAGAAAAGCATTTCAAATTTTCCTCTAAGAGCATCTCCACCAGAAGTAGGCAAAATAGTTACTAAAAATGTACAATTTTTTTACTCTAACTACTTATTTTTTCATACACACTCCAACAGATTCTCTATTCTACTGTCTATTTTCTTTAAATATTATTTTGTATGAAAAAGAGTGAAAGAAAGAGGAGGAGAGAGAGAGTAAAAGGAAGAAATTGAGAGAAAAATAATAATAAGCAAAGTTTATAGCGTGAATAGTGAATAAACTAATCAACCTATTTACTATTCATACTAGAAGGAAAAACTACACATTAGCCATTATGCTGGGGAAGAAAAAAAGGTTAATAATAGTCAAATGTGACTATTACGAAGAATTTGACCTAATATTAAATTCTTCAAAATTATGCTTGTTTCTAATATTAGCCACCACGTTCAAAGTCAAACAAATTTTGAGCTCAAAGGGGTATGGATTTCAAGCTAAAGAAGAGAATTTGAACATGCTTACAGGCCAAACACGAGGTTTTTTCACGTCATGAAGTATATATTTGAAAGTGCAGGTCAAATAGATTGTTTCGCAATTGCACAGCGTCATAACCCCACCCTCAATGGCGAAGCAGGGAGTTTTATTTACAGGGGATGAAATTATATTTGGGATTTAGCGTGTCCTTGACATGTTTCTCTACTGAGAGTTTTAGTAGTGTTCAAAATGTTTAATTTTTATCCACGACAAGAATATATTAGGGGTAATTATTCTTTTCTCCCATAAACTACCACGCAATTACCATTTCCCCCCATGAACTACCATTTTGTTACCAAAACTTCATTTCCGTTAGTCAAGGCCGTTAAGTTGAACGGTTAACCGTGCTGTTCACGAAACTTTTTACGACACTGTTTACAATTAATAACACTGTTCACAACACTATTCATAGGTACTGTTCATTGACTTATCGACTTTGACTGACAGAATGAGGGTTTTGATAACAAAATGGTCGTTCATTGAGGATATAATGTAAAATTGGTAGTTTATGAGGAGAAATAGTAATCGCGTGGTAGTTCATGGGGGAAAAGATAATTTCCCCAATATATTATAATATGGCCTTAGCATGCTCATCTATATGCTTCACCAAATAGAAACATCATCCAGCTCAAGTAAACTTCAAATGCTGAACAAATCCTAGCTGTCCAAGCAACCTATTTACAAGCTAGAAACAAATCAAACCAGTAAATAACTAAATACAAGGGCCACTATACCCCTTCGAATAATGAATCTAACATCACTATGTATATTTTAACCTGACGGATCAGGAGATCGTACGCTCCCTTTGGACACCCCCTAGATTCGCCCTTGCATAACTTATTACCGAAGGTCCTCTGAGCATGTTGCAACAACCAACACCTCATGAGGAACAGTAATCTTCTTGAATTGATTTCATTCTGAAAACCCCTTTGCTTGCAGCATCAAAGCCATAAATTAGATCATGTAAACTACAAAATAGCCCATTTAGAAATTGAACTTCATGGTCCGCGTGGAATGAAGCAATGACCAGTAATTCCTATACTCTTGACGCTCTTCTCCTTTTAATGAAGCTTTTATATACTCTAATACATAAAATTAGTCTAAAGAAATGCTCAGAAAGACTGGAAAAACCTTAATTTGCTTGAATTTTTAGTGTCTTTCACAATGACTATACAACTTTAATTACGCTGATCGAAGTGGTGAATGTTTTCAAATGTGCAGATCAGGGTCTCCCAGCTTGAGGCAATGATGATCTTCCACTAAAAATTCTTGCCACCCAACTTCCATCTTCCAACTTAATAAACCATCTCTTATTTGAGCTGTACAGGGCTAGGGAGTAGCTTTCTTGACTAAAATGGTGGCCTCAGGGTACAGTCGATTGCAGAGTCACCTGCCCTGCACCTGTTTTCTCATATTCTGCACAAGCCTTTAGGGTATCTTCCTCACTAGGTGGAACCAACTGCCAAAACAGTGGTAGGTACTTGTCCCATTCCTTCAGAATAACAGAGCCTTTGCTGCTCCCAGTTTTTTCCTTCACAAGAAAATTAGTAAAACCTTTTTAATAAAATAGACAATGCATCTTCTGGTAGTGACACTCAGGAGGATCTTAAATTGTGAAATAATTTGATGCAGAAGTTGTATAAGATCTTATGGAAGTGGATGGAAAGATTTGTCAGAGATAGCGGGGGTGTGTTAGCTAATCCAGTCTCTTACCTTTTTTTTCTCCCAATTAAATGACAACATTAACAAATTACAACTTTTTTACACAAAAAACTCAAAAACAACTTTCATCTTTATTTCACATTAAAACCCTTTTTTAAATCAAAACACAAAAAATGAGCCCCAATATAAATGTCTAAACAAGGGTCTAATCCTCTTCCTTTCTTAATTTTACTTTAATATAAATGAGTCCCAATACCAAAACGGACTTGGAAGATGCGGAAAAGGCATGCATCCTCCCATAATATTGAAAAATTAAGCTATAGTCAGCAAGTGTCTATAATATTGAAAAATTAACATGAGGTTTTTTTTTTTTTTTTTTTTGAAAAGATACTGATCTCATTAAGGTAGAAGTCAAAAGCACGAAGCTTATACAACGCAGAGCAACAAAACTCTGACAAATCTTAACCATGGTCAAAACAAAATCAAAGCCAAAACTGCGACTTCACCAACCGACTAACTTATGTGTGACTTCCGATACTACAATAGATCTGCAACAAGCAGATACCAACAAAACATAGGTGTAACTCCTAATGGAACCCCCACAACCCAAGGTTAGGGGACTAAACCATGCACAACCCAAAAGGCTAGGATGCCTTATTACAAGAAAAACAACTAAACTAACTCATGTACCAAATCTGCATCAAACAGTCACGATCCAGAACATGAGTAGTGCAAACACAACAACAACAAAACAAAACTAAAAAAAAACTAAAAAACTCTACAAGCAGCAGCGGAGGAGTCCGACATCGAAGAGATCCCCAGAAAGACGCACCAAGGCTGATGAAGAAAAACAAATCTAAGAAAGAGAAAACTAGATCTGGAGCAAGATCTAGAAATACAACTTAGATCTGAAACAAACACCCGCCCGAAACGGAGACCGGAGAAAACACCGAGAACTGCTGTCGTAGAGGGAGGAGGAAGGAAAACCTCCCACAAGCTTGTAAGATTATCATATTTTCCCCATAGATAATGAAGGATAAATATAAACACCAAGAAAAAAAAAAAAAAAAAAAAAGAGTAGAACTAAATTAATAAATCGATCTCATTCATATGCATCTCATCTCATTAGAAGTTAAAAAAACCAAGTACCATGATTACTTATAAATGCCATGTTATGTGTCTATGAAATTTTAGGGAATAATTTACGCCATCCAATGCATTATTATGACTTCTCTAGGCAGCATAAAGCTAATAAATTTTTGTATACACCACATATTAATTATAATGCCATATGCACTTCATGAAAAGACAATCTCAAGAGTACAATTATATTGCTAGAAGGGAGACAAGTTGAAGCTCCTGGAAAGGGAATAGATAACAAAAGTCTAGTGAGTTTATTAGCACCCTTTTTCAACACAATGTGATCGATCACACTCGGCATGATGCACTCTATTAGAGCGATCGATGCCTGCACTCGATAGCATTTTTCAATAGTATGACCAGTGACTCCACAATGAGAACACATGGGGCGGTCTTTCTTGTAGTTTTGTTTGAAAAATCTAGGTCTTGGTGAAGATTTATTCATGTATACAGCAGGTTCATGATGAGTTGAGAGAAAAGGTTTAGGCAAGACAGATTTAGTCATCATAGCAGAGAATGTATCATGACTAATAGGATTCACACATATTTCTCTTTGTTTCTCCTCTTTAATAATAAGAGAAAAAACCTTGTTTATAGAAGGAAGAGGATCCATTAGAAAAATCTGAGCTCTAACAACAGAGAATGAATCATTTAATCCCATTAGGAATTGCAAGACACGTTCTTGACTATAAAGTTCAAGAATAGACTTCATCCTACCATAATGACAACAACTACAAATAGAAACAGGTCTGTAATTGTTAAGTTCTTCCCAAAGAGTTTTGATTTTGGTACAGTAACAACTTACAGAGGAATTTTCTTGAGCAACAACAAAGATGGCCTTTTGCAGCTGAAACACCCTCGGGCCATTCTTCTGTGTATAACGATCCTTAAGGTCCTGCCATACATCATGAGCAGAAGTGATGTAGATGGCAGTGTTGTAGATTTCCTTGGAAACAGAGTTAACAATCCAAGAAACTACAAGATCGTTGCATTGAGTCCATGCATGATAGTAACTCTAAAAACAGATTGCTTTGACAAAGAACCATCAATGAAACATAGTTTGTTTTTGGCACTCAAGGCAACTAACATTGAGCGGCTCCAAGTACCATAGTTTTCTCCAGTCAATGGCTGAGGAATCAATATAATTCCAGGATTATCACCATTGTGGAGAAAAAGAGGACTAGATGGATCAATAGGACGAGAACTTGCAAATGGATCTTTGAAAGTGTTTTGAGGAGGATTTGTCAAAGGATTTGGCAAACCATTTGAGTGATCATCTGCCAAAGTATTGGACAGATTGTTTGGAAAGAAAAGATGTTGATGATTTTCAGCCATTGTTGAAGCTTGAAAATCACCTTGAACAGCTGAAGTAGATGGATTGTTGGCTGCCATTGCAGAAAACAACAAAAGCAAGAAAAGAAAGAAAATTAGATGAAGCACAATTTGTGGTTATGCTCTAATACCATGTCAAGAATCAAAGAAAACAATGAAAAACTCCAAAACAGAGGAGATGAAGAGAAAATGAGAAGAAGAAGAAATTCCTCATTTGCAATATTAATCTCGTGAGTTCTTACAAGGGAACGATTGAAGTTTATATATGAGCTTACAATCATAAACTAACTATGGAAACTAACTAACTTACAAATAGAAGAAAGTTAGTTAATTAGTTTATAATAAATGAAATACTGTTCACGTGCGGTTGGAGGTCCTCTCTGTTAGAGCGATCAATGCTTGCGCTCAATGTGCGCTTGATGACTGTGCTTGATACTTTGATTTGCACTCAATCGCACTTGTCAAGGTCACTGTGCTGAAAAAGGGTGCTGATAGAGTTCAAATCTTAATTGAAGTATGAACTTTTATAGGTTAAAATTCCAATTGTCTACAGACAAATTATATTTTCCCTGTGGCCCAGTTCCGAATAGTTAGGCCACAATTATTCCATGCTTGACTCAGCTAGCGCACACATAATGAAGTAAGATGATATATATTGAACCAATAGCAGCTGGAAATTATAAAAAATAAAACCTTGGGGAGGAGGGTACTGTTGTTTTCATCAAGAATGTATGCTAAACCTCCGGTCATTCCAGCAGCAACATTTCTACGAACCCACTCTGTCACAAGTCAAAGATAGATGTGGTGAAATTCTATTCTCCTGAAATTTCCTTCATTTATATGTGTGCCAGGTAGACAGCAACTACTCACTTTCCAAGAACAGCCACACAACCACCTGTCATGTACTCACAGCAATGGTCTCCGGCCAGTACCCTCCACGTCCAGCTTTCCCTCTAACAAAGATTTGACCAGCAGTAGCCCCATACAAGCAAGTATTCCCTACATTAGCCGCATCCTCGGGGATAAACCCCGTGTTGTCAACAGGGGTCACAACCAACTCACCTCCAGCAATACCCTTGTACCGCTTATATTCCAGCATCAGAATTTATTTGTAGGAACAATATAAAATACAAATCTTTAAAATGGCCAACAGGGTTAGAAGAGCAAATCAGCAGAACTTGAAATAGCTCAACTACTTGATATTATACATGCATTACCTTTAATATTTTATCATTATTCCTTTAAAAAAATATAAAATAAAAAGGTAAGCACAACTCTGTGTGTAAAATAAAATTTATTGAAAATCGATCTAATGCACCAAGTAAATTCAAGCACTACAAAAATCACACATTTTTTAGGCAACTTTTTTGACGTTTTGGGTTTATTGGAACTTCAAAAACGTTTCTAACGCGACTTTTTTGACATTTTTCAAACCTTAAAAAACCATCTGTCAAAAAAGTTGAAATTCTGACGTGATGAACAGTAACATGTCAGAATTTTTTGACGTGTCACTGTTTGGAGCATCAAAAAAATTTTTGACGCGGTGAACAATGCCACGTCAGAAAAATTTTTAAAATTCTTTTTTCTAGAAATTTTTTTGATGTTTGAAAATTCAAACGTTAAACTTTTCTAACGTGCTGAACAGTGCCACGTCATAAAAGTTTTTAAAAAAAAAAATTTTCCATAAATTTTTTTAACGTTTGAAAATTCAAACATCAAAAACTTTTTTGACATGGTGAACAATGTCACGTCAAAAAAGTTTTTTTTAAATTTTTTTTTCCAAAAATTTTTAAAAATTTTTTTAAAATATATATTTTAAAAAAAAAAACTTTTTTGACGTGCCAATTTTGACACGTCAAAAAAGTTCAAAAATTATTAAAAAAAATAATTCTTTTTTTTTAATTTTTCACTATCACCATCATCTCCCTTCTTTCGTTTCGATCTCCATCGCTACACAAGTCTTTCTACCTACACCATCATCTCCCTTAATTAAAATTTTACTAAGAGCAGTTTCCAGCCTTTCTACCTACACGAGCAAAATCAAACAACAAAGAGAAATGGTCCAGATAAAATCAAAACAATTTCTCCAAAAAAAAGAATCCAGTAAAATTACGGAAACAAAACAGAGCCAAAATCAGAGAACTCACACTCCGCCAGCGACGCCTCCGGCGACGAGAGACTTGCAGATGCTTCGGACGGCGTGGCCCTGGTTTTTATTTTTATTTTTTCGCTTCAGTTGGCTGCGCTCTTTGCTTCTTTTTCAGTATTTCAACAAACATCAACACAAAGTCACTCTCTTCTGTTAGGCATTTCTTCAAACACCACTGCCACAACCATGGCTTCTCAATCTTCATGTTTCTTCCGCTTCATGTCCCACGTCGCTCATAGATCCAACATCCCACAAAAAAAAAAAGGTGGGGAAGAAAGGCTACCTTTTAAGCGGCCGGATCTTCCAATTTCAACACCACCGACGCCATCTCCATAAGCCTATACCCCGGCTAAGCCATCGGCATCGCCATCTCCGGATTTTCCACTGCCACCGGACGCCCACATGTTGTAAGTCCGATGACCCAGCTCACTCCCACGAGGTACTGTCCTACATCCCCTCCTTCAATATTCCCACTTCATTGAAGTGAAGGGGAGAAGGTGAGAACTAGAGAAAGAAACAGAAAAAATGGGGAAGAAACCCATTCTGCTGGAATTGTTGAGAAGAAAAAATGGTTTAAAAAAAAAAAAATGAAGAAGAAATTAAGGGGTGTGGGTTGCGTGAAAGGAGGAGGAAATGGGTGCAGAAAAGAAAAAGGTGGATGGTGTGTGTCGGCCAAGTGGAAGGAGAAAGGAGAAGAAGAAACAGAAAAAGAAAGAAAAATGGAGAGAAGACAAAAGAGGAGTGTACGTGTGCGCGCGGGAGGGAGAGAAGGGTAGAAAACAGGGGGGAAATTTCGAATATTTCATGAAGGTGGTTCCGAAGACCATTTTTTGACGTGTTAGCAGGTAACACGTCAAAAAAAATTTGACGTGTGACCGCTAAAACGTCAAAAAAAATTTCAATTTGCGTATCCAACACGTGGCTATATGTAGCTACTTCTGTTATTATATATATATATATATATATATTCTAGCTATATATATATTATAATTAACAACATGAGAACTGTTATTATATATAGATAAATAGATATATTACATATTTATATATATAAATAAATTTAAATTTATTTATTTCTTCTCATAAAGCTTTTGTTTTATTAAATAAATAAATATATAATTAAACTTTCTTTAAACCATTTTTTTGTTTCACATTATATTTTATTTTTAAAAAAACTTTTTTGACATTTTGAACAGTGCCACATCAAAATTTTTTGACGTGACACTGTTTAAAACGTCAAAAAAGTTAATAATTTGAATTTATTAGATTATTATATTATTTTACTAGTTAATAATTAGATTATATATATTAATTAATTATTTGAATTTTTAATTTATTAGTTAATAATTTGAATTTTTTCTTGCTATATATATATATATATTAATTAGATTATTTAATTTAAAATATATATTTATATACTTTCTTTAAACCATTTTTTTGTTTCACATTATATTTTATTTATTAGTGCATAATTAATATATATATGGTATACATATAATCTAGGCCTATATATGTATATAGTAAATATTATATATGTATAAAATTTGTATTATATATATTTTTTAAATAAAATAATCTAATTAATATATATATAAATAGCAAGAAAACTAATTAAGTAAATTTGAATTTTTTGATTTTTTGATTTTTTTAAATAAATTTTTTTTTTTTCCTTTTCCTTTTCCGTAGGTTAGCTATTAATAGTAACTTAGGATTATTATTAACGACACGTCGGTTTCTCTTCTCTCGTAGATATTTAGTTTAATTTTTTGTTCAAGTACTTTACAATTTAATAAGGTGTATATATACATGTAAAAAAAAATTATTAATTAATAATTTTTAAATTATATTTTTTTTAAATAACAAATCTAATTAATTAATTAATATATATAAACCCAACCATATATATATATGTATACATTGAATATTTGAAAGATATCCTCTCTTTCGCCCAAGAAAGATTGATTAAATCATCAAAAATTTGGAGCGTGAAGTGCAATTATATTTATTTTATTTTTTGGAGGGGGTATCCAGATTAATATTATCAATTAGAATAATTTATGGTTTAGAATAATTTATAGTTGGCTCAATTGGACCAATAAAATGAAGTATCCAGGCTCCGTTTAAAAAACAAAACCCAATTGGTAATATATCTATGATTACTATTTTTATCATATTATAAACATGAGTGATCTCAAACTGTTTAATCAATCGAGTAATATATTGAATACATTGAATATTTGGTAGAAGACATGAAATAAATTTTAAAAAAAGGCCATAGTGCATGCATGTACATATATATATATATATATAAATAGGAAGAAAACTTTAAAGAATAAATTTGAATTTTTTTCATTTTTTGCTTAGAAGAGAAGAAAAGGGCGAAAAAACAAAACAAAAATTTGTTGATGTGGCACTGTTTGCCACGTCAAAAAATATTATTATTTTTTGGAATATAATCTTATTTTTAAAAAAAAATTAAAAAAATTTTAAATTGTAATGCACTTGAACAAAAAATTAAACATAATTTTTAACGAAATATTTGCAAGAGAAGATAAGATAAGAGAAGAGAAGAAAAACTTTTTTGAGGTTCAAAAACTTTTTTGAGGTTCAAAAGTTTAAACCTCAAAAATTTTTTAGGTTTAAACTTTTAAACCTCAAGAAAGTTTTTTTATATATTTTTTCTTCTCTTCTCTTGCAAATATTTAGTTAAAAATTATGTTTAATTTTTTGTTCAAGTGCTTTACAATTTAATTAGGTCTATATATACATGTTTAAAAATTTTATTAATCAATAATTTTTAAATTATATAATTTTTAAAAAATAAAAAATCTAATTAATTAATATATATATATATATATAAACCCAACCATATATATATGCATGCATTTACATATATATAAATAGCAAGAAAACTTTAAAGAATAAATTTGAATTTATTATTTTTTTTTTTCCTTAGAAGAAAAAATAAATAAATAAATAAAAACTTTTCTGAGGTTTAAAAGTTTAAACCTCAAAAAATTTTGAGGTTTAAACTTTTGAACCTCAAAAAAGTTTTTTTTTTTTTTTTTTTTCTTTTTTTTCTCTTCTCTTCTTTTGCAAATATTTAGTTAAAAATTATGTTTAATTTTTTGTTCAAGTGCTTTACAATTTAATTAGGTGTATATATACATGTTTAAAAATTTTATTAATCAATAATTTTTAAATTATATAATTTTTAAAAAATAAAAAATCTAATTAATTAATATATATATATATATATAAACCCAACCATATATATATGCATGCATTTACATATATATAAATAGCAAGAAAACTTTAAAGAATAAATTTGAATTTATTATTTTTTTTTTTCCTTAGAAGAAAAAATAAATAAATAAATAAAAACTTTTCTGAGGTTTAAAAGTTTAAACCTCAAAAAATTTTGAGGTTTAAACTTTTGAACCTCAAAAAAGTTTTTTTTTTTTTTTTTTTTCTTTTCTTCTCTTCTCTTCTTTTGCAAATATTTAGTTAAAAATTATGTTTAATTTTTTGTTCAAGTGCTTTACAATTTAATTAGGTGTATATATACATGTTTAAAAATTTTATTAATCAATCATTTTTAAATTATATATATTTTTTAAAATAAAAAAACTAATTAATTAATTAATATATATATAAACCCAACCATATATATATGCATGCATGTATATATATATATAAATAGCATGAAAACTTTAAAGAATAAATTTGAATTTATTTTATTTTTTGATTTTTTGCTTAGAAGGGAGAGAAAAAAAGAAAAGAAAAAGGAGGACAATTCTGACATGGCAAACAGTGCCACGTCAGAATTGTCCTCCTTTTTCTTTTTTTTTTTTAAATTTTTTTAATTTATTTATATATAAAAAAATTTCCCTTTTTTGGTTGGTCTAGGGTTTTTAGGGTTAATTATTAATGGTAAGTTTCCAAAAATAGGTCTATATACGTTTATAGTAAATAATTAACCCGACCGTGTGATTTTTCTTTATACTTATTGTTTTTTCTGAACAAATGCTGGATAATTATTATAACCTCGGGCCCGGATTTTTGGCTCCGCCTTAAGCTACGCTCGAGATCGAGCTTAATTTTTTTAAAAAAAAAAAATTAATAACCTATATATATATAAGGGAAAAGGGAAGTTTTATATATAAAAAAATAAAAAATAAAAAATAATATAAAAAAAAAAGGGAGGACAAGTTTCAAACCTCAAAAAATTCTGACGTGGCAAACAGTGCCACGTCAGAATTGTCCATCCTTTAATCTTTTTTTCTTTTTTTTTTTTAAAAAAAAAAAAATTTGTTGGACAATTTTGACGTGGCACTGTTTGCCACGTCAGAATTTTTTGATGTGGTAAACAGTGCCACGTCAAAAAAGTTTATAATGATGTTTTTTGACGTGGCACTGTTTGCCACATCAAAAAATTGTGACATGGCTTTTTTGACCTATTTTTTCAAACGTCAAAAACTATCTATTTTTTTGTAGCGAATAATAGCCCATTGTTGAGTCTACGTAGCCTACTACTTATACTGAACTTTTTTTTTTTTTTTTTGTGGGTGAGTAAAATTTAACCCAAAACTCAATTGAATTATAACATTGAAATAATCATCTCAAAAAGTAATTTCTTAGTCGTCACTTGATTAAGTTTTCGGTAAAATCTTCAACTTCTCGAACAACATAGAGGCAAGGATTTGGTGAACAAACCTCTCCCACATAATCATTAGCCTCTCCTACCAGCTGCAAATTCATTCCAGGCTAGGAGTCAAAAAGCATGCAAATGACTGCCCAGCACTCCCCGTAAATCTGAAATATTGAAGAAAAATTATTAGCCAACATTTAAACAAAAGAGGCCACCAACTGCTTCTCCAGTAGTAATAGTTATTATAACCGATAAAAAAAGTACAATTCTTTATTTTAGCTACATATTTTTTAATGTCAACTTTAACAGATTCTCTATTCTATTAGTTACTTGTTTTAAAATATTATTTCTCATTTTTTTATTATATTATTGTCAATACTTAATTAAAGAAAAAAACAAAATTACCCAGGAACACAATAATAATATGACATTTAACAAAATTTCCCATCCTCTTCTCGCTTCAAAACACCCATAAAAAGACAATATTGAAAATGAAAAGAGAGAGAAAAGGTAAAAGGTAACTCAAGGGTAGGGATATGTATCGGTTATATCGGTCCGATTAATAGGGTTACCGATTAACCGACTGATAGCCTATCGGTTAACCAATTTTTAACCGTTAACCGACCGATAAGTCGTTATACCGAAAATTATCGGTCATATCGGTTAATGGTTAAACCGATTTTCGTGAGCTTTTTCACTTTTGGGCCTTTTTTTTATATAGATTTAAGCTTAAATTGATTTTTATTTGGGCTTTTTTCCATTTCCATATTGTTTGATTTCAAAGTCATTACATAGGCTCATTTCAAAGTAATGAGGCCCATTACATAGTCCGATAGTCATCCCCATCAAAGAACAACTTCATCAAATTCTTCGAAAACCCGCTCACCAGAGCCACCCCCTTGTCGGAGACAGTCACCGGTGTTGAACTCGAGTCACATATGAAGCTAAGGTGATTCGCTAAACGTAATAACCTTCCCTTTCCACGGCTCTTCGCTCAGATCGGAAACCAACAACCCCATTGCAACAGAGACTTCCCAAGGGGTCCCGAACATGCTGCCGGAGATGTCGCAGACGGCGAGGCAGTTCCCCAACTTGCCTTTCTTGGACAAATCTTCCACCATTCTCTTCCATTGAAGGTCAGCCACTTGAATTGCTGCATCATCGTCCAGCAATGACTGACTATCAAGCAATCCCATTTCATGACCCATTAAAGGCTTAAAGCTCAACCATTTACCCCAAAATTCCAACGAAAAGGAAAAAAAAACAAACATGGTATGTGGGATTCCAAAGGGGTATACGGTATACCTGGAGAGAGTGAAGTGAACCTAGACCAAGTGGGTGCCGGTTAGGCCTTAGGCTGCTGGCTACTGCGGGTGCGGGAGGCGACGGGCTGCTGGCTAGTGGCTGCTGCGGCATGCGGGTTGCAGACTTGAAAGTTGAAAGTGAGGGATTTTGTGGGTTAGGGTTAGGAGAAAGAGGGATTTTTTGATCCCCTCTTGACGCTTTTAACCCTACGTTTTCCTTCCATTTACGGCTGATGTGTGCGTGTAGACTGTGGGGGTTAGCACTTAGAGCATCCACATCAGGTTATGCAAAATTTAGTTAAATTTAACTTTTAAAGTGTACTTTTTTAGATATAGCTAGTCACTTTTAAAGACTACCAAATATCAAACTCTTTAAATATTTTGTTATTTTTATCAAATATTATTATTTTTATTGTGAAACTAAATTACTTTAACTACCATGAAATTCACTTTCATGCTCACATACATTGAATTATTTTTTGTGCACAATTACATTTTTAATTCAATAGATTTCATTGATGAATGCATTTAATTTTTTAGAAAAAAAAAAAAGACAATGGACGTCAATTAATGCAGTTGTGTACTTGAGAAAAGAAGAGTGATGAAAAAAAATGGAAGGAGAAAAAAAGTAAAAAAATGAGAGGATGAAACTTGAGAGGGAAAGAAATAGAAAAAGAGTGGAAGAAAACTGAAAAGTAGTATTAGAATGCAATAAAATAATATTATAATATTTTAACATTTGTTTTTGGTCTCTTTAAATTTGAAGAGGAAGTTTGACAAATGTTATATTTAACATTTGATAGAGAGTTTGATGTGGAGGACTTTTTGTAGATTTTGTTAAAATTTTAAAGAAATGTTAGATATAAAGAGCTTGATGTGGATGCTCTTAGCTGAAATAGTGAAATGAAAGCTGCCGATATTCCACATTTCCATGTCATGATAGTTGATTAGTTGTCCAGAGCCCCTATTTTTTTTTAAAAAAGATACAACAGGATTTGGTCCTTCGCAGCCAACCCCACGTTAATGGTACTCTGTGGACTCAGGCTGCTGCGTTCAAAAAGTCATATAATAATTAATAAGTAAGTTATATATAAAAATTAAAAATTAAAAATTCTTATTAGTCATATCGGTTAACCGATAATAAAATTTTAACCGACCGATTATCAACCGATAAGGTTACCGGTATAAATTTTTTAATCGATTACCGACCGATAACTATCGGTAACGGTTATATCAGTTCGGTTAATATCGGTAATCGGTAACGGTTAATTTGCCCACCCCTACTCAAAGGGCAAAAACTAAGAGAGAGAAAAGCTTACCTCTATAGGTGGCTAGGTTGTCCTGCAACGGCGATCGTTGGGCTTGCTCCGGCAGTGGCAGGTCACGACGTGCTTGGGTCTTCGGCTGTGGTGGGTCAACGACATGGCTCTGCAGGTCTGGCTTGTTTCGAACGGCGGTCCTATGGGTCTCTGGCAGTCCAGTTTGGAGGATCAACGGCGATGCGGGTCTGGGCTCGGATCTCCGGCAATGGCAGGTCGTCGACGGTGGTCACTGGAGAATTTTTGGCTAGTTGTGTTTCGGCTTGGACACCAATGGATGCTTGAATTTTTATTTTTTTTTAATTTATTTATTTTTACGAATAGTAGCTGCAAAAGGAGGATATTGAATACCAAATCAAAGAAAAAATAATATTATATTATATTATATTAAAATTTAATTTAGTGTGCTACAATGAATAACTATAACTGTAGCAGTTAATTAAGGTATAATAGTTAATCCCAAACTATTCTATTAGAATAAAAAATGGCCAAAATAGCTAAATAATTTTGTCTATTTTAGCTACAATGCTTGAAATGCTTTTACCGTCATTAATACTTGCTACGTCAAACCCAACCCACAACTTACGTTATGTTCAATTGCCCGCCAAAACCGGTGTAGCCATACAATTCTTGGCAATTACCGCTGCTATGCGCCCACAAACAGCACGATCGATATTGTACATCTTGAAGGTCTTATGGGTCACTTTTTCATTTTCAATTGCATCTGATATCTGCACAAACAAATTAATATGATATTTACCTTTATTGTTGTTACAGTTAGCAACACAGAGAATAAGTGCATGCTTTTAGTTGAAGTATGTAGCATTAACCAACATGTCGTTTTTGTCTCATATGCTTAGAATTAACAGCCATCAAGCTCGTTCACCTCTTAAAATGATGTCAAACAGGATCCAAAGGAGCACTAAAAATATGATTAAGCGTAAGTTTGTGTTTGTTTCAGCAACATTTTTCAAGAAAATATTTTCTGGTCTTTTTCGGTGTTCAGAACAACCACAAAGTGCAAGTCAACGAAAAACTAATTAAGGCTCCCAAGCAGAAAATGGTTTCCAGTTTAAAAAAGTAGAAGCCATTTTCCTCTCATTTGAACTCTTCTTGGACTACCTTTGCCACCATGAACTTGGACTACCTGGACCGATCTGTTGCACCACCTACTTCTCCTCCACAGAATCCAAGAACTCTACCCACTACAAGTGTGTGATCACAGATCATTAAGAACAATACTGAAGTTCCTCAACTGTTCTGTCAGGGCATTGCAGATCAAGGCTAAGACCAGCAGCCACTCGGTGAGGAGCTGGTCAGAATTGAATGTGCCACCACGGCCTTCCCTTGTTTTCGATTGATAAAAGAGGACGGTCTAGGAAACAAGCAACATTACGGTGAGAAAGGACATGAAGGATCAATTCGACCATTTAGAGGTCCTTGGTGAATATGACAAAGGAGAAGGTGTGGGGGACTAACCCAAGATTTAGAAATTTCTGACCCATTTCTTGTTGTGAATTTTAGGTTGTTTAGGGTGTGGTGGCGGGTAATGATTTTCAATACAAACCAAAGAGCTAAAAATATTTTCACCATCATTTTCAAGGTTTCAACCAAGTGGAAGATTAATAATTTTCTCAGAAAATGAATTTTACTGAAATAGTATACCTAAAAAGAACAAATTCTACCTTAATATCTTTCTATAACAAGTTCACTACTTTGATTTCTTATTTAAAGAAAGGGAAAATTACAATGCGACTACCACTTTATTTGTACTTACATGACTCATTGCAACTCAGACTTATAAACTACCAAAATGTTTCGAGTTACTCGTGTCAAATTTCATTGTTATTTTTGGATGGAAAATATCACACATGCTAATGATCACGTGCACATGAATCGTTTTCTTTGCCAAAAATACCTCAATTTGAGGGATATGATTATGAAACTACACGTAACAAAGGGTGAAATGCTAAGACTTAGGTGGGGTTGTGGCCACACAGCCACCCCCTAAAAGAACAAAAAGGGTGGCCACCCTGGCCTGAGTGAACAAAAGGGTGGCTACATGGTCATCCCCTTCGTTTACTCAAGGGTGTCATGCTCCGAGAGAACATATCAAGGTGGCAACGCTGCCAACCATTAAAGGAACAAAGACTTCAACTTTTTTTTTTTTTTTTCTAAAAAAATAAATAAATAAATACTATGTTATGAATGCATTCATGCATTTAGTGGATGACCATTTGGTTTCACCTCATAGAATTCTACACATTTATGTAACCTTTTAGAATTCCTATAACATTCATGTATACATTGATGTAGCCAATTGATTCATGTACCACCCTTTTATATTCCCCTTTTCATATTCTTTAACCTCCCATTATTCCATTCCTATAAAAGGGAGTATTGGCTAGTTTGTAAAACACACAATAAGAGTGAACAATCATACATAGTTCTTGAAGAACTAGTTTCACATATTGCAATCTCTTTCTATTATTTTGTTATTTTCTTTGATTTTACAATATACTACTGCTAGTATGGTATATTTCCAAACAATTTTAAAAATGGCTCAAGCGCACGTACTAGTCACGTGTAATGTTTTCCACCCAAACTAACCGCCAATCTGAAAGTGGGGTTAACTTGAATCATTTTTGTAGAAATCCGAGTTGCAGCAAGATGTATTTTGAAGGTGCAAGTGCAAAGAGGGAGTTTGGACGAGCGAAGTCTAATTTATCCCTTTTTTTTAAGAAATTAAAAATCCATGTAGCTTATGATGCTAGGAAGTTTAGTCGACTTCGCTTTGGGGAATTGGGCATTTTATGTAAACTTTGGATTTGGAGAAGGCACGTGAACATGTGAATTGGGAGTTCATGTTATATTTGCAAGAGAGATATGGTTTGGGGGAGAGATAGCGAGGTTGGATAGATCATTGCATTTCAACGGTCCATTCTTTTCATTCTCATCAATGGCTCGCCTTCGAGGATTTTTTAGTAGTTCATGAAGACTACGGTAGGGGGATCGTTTGTGGTAGATATGGAGACTTTAAGTAGGATGATGTTTGCAACGATGGATAGAGGGCTTCTTTTTGGGTTTTCAATGGGTTCGAGAAATCAGGAGGAAATGATAGTGTCACATTTGTTATTCGTAGATTACACTTACTTTTTGTGAGCCTAGTGTGGAACAATTCCAAAATTTGAGATGCTTGTTTCTATGTTTTGACTATTATTAGGTCAAATTCTTCATAATACTTGAACATTCACACGATTATACACCAGAGTAAATATAAAGCCTCGTAATATAAATATAACCATTAAATGTACCGATCATTAAACTGTCATCAAAATAGGATTACAACCCATAACATAATAACATCATTGTCTTAACAAAGATCAACATATCAAATACTAAGCTTAAGCAAGGCTAATGAGGCTAAAATCTCGATCATGTCAACACGGGTGATTCCTCTGTCATCCCACATAGACTTCAGCCAAATAAGATCCATGTCCTAAAAAATTACTCGAATCAGGTCCTGTGCGATCACCCAAGTTTGATCCAATGACATTCTTTTCTAGGATAGCTAAACTGTGCAGATATACGTAATGGAGGGAGAAAACATAGATAATGAGGTAAGTCTAAAGACTTAGTGAATGTTAACTCAGATAATACCCAAACCAGTTTAGTAATAAACTCTAATTTTAATAAAGTAAGCAATAGTTCCATCATGACAGTTTCCATAGGTGTGATATAGATATATGATATATATACTATGATATAGAGTGACAGTCATAATTCAACAATATAGTCTACTTGAGATACTACCAATTTTCAGTAGGGTTGGTGATATTCTGAGGGACCTGTAATACAACAACGGTGACCTAAATATTATACGCTACTGTACATAACACCAGCGGCACGACCGAGTCTAACCTCAGGTGGCCCACATCGCTAATGATGTACGTCTTGTAGTGACCGCCTATTAAGGCTGCGTCAGTCACGAAACAACCATTGGATCAAAGGCCCATATAATACACACATTTGACCATAAAGTTCACCTGTATAATAAGCCCATGACAATACCATGTCATACGATGCAATTTATCTTGTTTGTATTTTACATGCATGCTTTTACAAGTCTCTCTCTCTTAACATATTCAGCACAACGTTTTTCACAAAAAAGGTAGAGTTCATGTGCAATAAAGTGAGAGTTGTAAATATGGATATTTTTGGTACACAAAATAGTCGTGCAACCATTGAAAATAACATCGAGCATTATGTAAGTTAAAACTCACTTGGGTCGTATAACGTAATACCCTGATAAAAACAACATTTTTTAATTATAAGAGAATTTCTACAAAGAACGATTGATGAAGTTTTTAACAAAATTAGTTTTAACAAGAACCCAAGCCCTTAATGGTAGTATAACAAGCCTTAAACTCCTTAGAAATTTAGAGTCTAAACACTAATTGTAACACCCCAGTTCCATATTGAAAAAATGAGAAGAAGCCCACATAGAATGGGAGGTTTATTAAGTAGTCATAAGTGCTAAATCCCACATTGCCTAGTTACTAGGTGAAACTGGGCTTTATAATGAATTCTTGGGAAGCTTCAAATTGACTAGTCCTTTTGGGGTGATAGTACAGATGTAGCTAACGCTTTTCCCTAGGTCGTTACACTAACCATCTATCTAGCCTAATCTTTGGTGTGATCATGGCCGAAGTTCTCTTTCCCTTTACCCAATAGTCTTTCAAGAGCACAAAGCGTTGATACCAACTGTGACGACCCCGATGGGCAAATTAATTAATTAGTAATTGATCCTATGGCTCGCCTCCTAGCCCTATCCCTCACGAGACAAGACTCAGGGGTTTCAACATTTCTCGTCGTAACGAGAAAGCTGTTGCCGAAGACTTTACTAAGACTATGGGAATCAGAGATCAATAATTTAACATTCACACAATATGCACTAGAGAAAATATAACATCAACATCATCATAACATAGATAATCATCAAAGTGTACTGGTTATCAGACCATCATCAAGTAAGGGGGTGTACAAACCATAACAACATAATAAACATTGTTTTCGAAAAAGATCAAAAGATCAAAGCCTAGATCTAAGCTTAAGTAGGGCTAATGAGATCAGAATCTCAATTATATCCGCACGGGCAGTTCCTCCATCCTCCTACATGGTCCTCAGCCATATATGATCCATATCCTCAAAAATCACGTGGTTCAAGTCCTGAGCGATCACTCAAATTGGCTTATGCGGCATCCACACTTAGGATAGCTAAACCACTCAAGTATACGTAATGATGGGGAAAAACATAAATAAGAAGGGAGTAAGTCTAAGACTTAGTGATTCTTAATACAAATAATGGTCATGCCAATTTAATAATTAACTATAATGTTTTTGCAAAGCAAATGACAGTTTATATTATGAGTGATATAGATATATAATATATGCATATGGTATAGAGTAACAGTCATAGTCCAAACCCAAAATATTACCCATTTTCAGCAAGGTTGGTGTTGTCCCGAAGGACCTGTAGTACAATGTCAGTGCCCTCAGCTATTGCACGCTACTGTATATAACACTAGCGGCATGACCGAGTTCGACCTCGGATGGCCCACACAGCTAATGATGTCAGTTTTGTACTGATCGCCCTTTAAGGCTGCGCCAGCCACGAACAACCATTGGATCCAAGTCCCATATAATACACACATTCGACCATAAAGCTAACATGTATAGTAAGCTCATGGCCATTATACCGTACGTACCAATGTACCATGTCATACGATACAGATTATCTTGTCTGTATTTTACATGCATGTTCATTTACAAGTCTCACTATATTAACACATTCAACACAACGTTTTCTCAAAATGCTAGAGTGCATGTGCAGTAAACATAAGTTCTAAAAGTTGCAAATATGCATTTTTTTTTTTTTGTACACAAAATAGTCATGTAGTGCATGGAAAATAATAACGAGCATTATGTGAGTTAAAACTTACTTGGGTCAAATAATGTCTCCTAGAATTTCGAACGATCCGGGTTCTCCAAATCTGTGAAAAACCTTCTATTAGTCTTATTCCTACTAAAATAACTCTAGAATAAGGAAAACATGAGTTATGGGATGGCTTGGTGAAAATAAAGTCCCCTGTCACACTCTAGACTGTACGTCCGAGCTTGAGGCCATACGTCTACTGTGGCACTTTGGACCATACGTCCGATCTCGAGACCTTGCTTCCGCTCCGAGGTTTTCAGGGAGAACCTCATTTTCTCCACTCGTCCTTCTAACCTCCAAACCAACCCCTAAACTTACCAAATGGCTTCTTAGGGCCTTCTATGTCGAAACAAAACCTCCATGCAACGTAACAATGCTAAGTTAACAAAACACTAACCTAAACAAGATTTAAAGTATAACTATGCTAACAACTATGACTAATAGCACAAACAAAAATCTAGTAGCATAACGACGTATTTAAAAAGCTAAGTAACTAAGTGTTATCTCCTTGAAGCGAAACCTCAAAAGTTCCTCCTCCGACAGCACTGAAACGTTCAACTGGCAGCCTAGGGGCGAAGAGGGGCGTGAAAAACTAAGGAGGGGGTAGGGGTATTTATAGTTGAGGGGGCCCTACCAACTCCTTATAAAAGTAGCGGACGTCCGCCAACCCTAGCCTACGTCAGACATTTTTGCACAGCGGTCCAAAGGCTGCCTCATACGTTCAGGTATTAACTAGAGAGTATTTTAAAAAATAGCGTACGTCTGTGTGGTCCCGCGTACGTCCATGTACTATTTGCATAGCGTACGTCTGGTGGCCCCCCATGTATGTCTGCACAAACAACAGCGTGTGTCCGACATTTCCCCGTGCATCTGCTAGAAAAGACAGGAGCGTACGTCCGTTAGACCTAGCATACATCCGTCTCAAAAGTCCAAATTACCCTTCAAGTGTCTATAGTGATCCAAAGCCCAAATTTACCCCCTTAACTAAGCTACTTATACCTAGTTAATTATTTGGGTTACTACAATTGGGCTTCTAAGTCAACCCACTTAAAGACCATTTTTTTTTTTTTTTGGGCTTGGGTTAAAATAAACCCATACCCAGTGGCCCAAATAATTGACCCGGTTCCCATATGGGTTTGAAAACCCTACTCGGAATCCTTAAGTTCAACCCGGAAAACCCTAACCCCTTGCGCTGCCGCCACCTTCTCTTGCCCATGCACCACCATCGCCGTTTCTCATGTCCTCGCCACACAGAGCCACTGCACAACACCCAAACGGTGATTGGCAATGGGCCACCGCCCCGTCTAGCCCACATGCAACCCTATACAGGCTGTCACTACTACCCTCCACAGGCGGCTGTGATGGGCCACCGCTTGCTTCACGCGGTAGCCATGCAAGGCCACCGCACAACGGCCTTAGACAACACTGGCAAGAAACCGTGGTGCCGTCCAATCCATAGGTAGCCCATGTAAGGCTGCCGCTACTTTGAGTCACAAGCAACCCACATAAAGCCAGCATTCACTTTATGCGGCCAACACCGCTGCAGGTGGGGAAAGACCAGTGCTCACTGGTGGATTCTACGCTGGTGGCCAGAGATTTGGCCGCCACTGTTCCATCTACCCAACCACGGCTCAAAGTTCGTTCACAGTGTAATCCATACAAGTCATGAGTTTATGGCACAACAATGTTAATACAAGTGCAATTCAAACATGAAATTAACCGAAATGATTCTGTGAATATTTTCAAAACATATAGTATTTACATAATCTTAATAACCACCGAATGCGAATATAACTATATGTTGAGCAAAATAGCATAGAGTTGACTCGGATACCACATGTTAGCATATAAACCAAATTATGCTATAATAAAACGCAGCAGAAATTAATGGATTTAGAATTACCTCCAACCATTGTTGCCCGCATATTGAAGAACCTCTAGGCAATATAAATGTGCCCTATAGCAGTATGAACTTGAAATAAAACAAAGTAGAAAAATGATCTTCTGATCGTTATTTATAGATAGGGCAAGGACCCTTAATCAGAATTGTTACCTTATTTATTCTTCCCATCAAGGAATAAGAATCAAATCAATAATCAATTCAAAATATTTGATTCCACAAAATAATCTTTATTTTGAATAAATCACTGAACACCGTAATTATATTTATTTTATAGTTACAGTAAATATATGTGACATCCGAGCCATACCTTAAATGGAATTTCTTACAATATGTTGTTCGGAAGGTTTTTCATCTACCCATATTGCTACAACTTGTGAAGTTGATGGAGTATTATAAGCTCATTGGTCCAAAGAAACTTTTGATTTTATATGAATTTGTTGATGTTCTAAATCAAGTACATCCTTGAAAGACTGAAAGAAAGCACAATATGGATTGATCTTCAATAAATCTCTTATTTTCCTCAAAATGGATGGATTTAGTCAATCTAAATCATATATCCGATTCTCCATCTTATGTTCAGTATCATAAAAATACAATTGCAAATAGGAAGGATGACCATCTAGTGGTAATAAGTCATTGATATAATGATAGATTTGACCCTGAACTCTGAACGTGAAATACCCAAAAATCTTGCCAAACAAATTCAACTCTTTACAAGTGCAATGGGCAAAACAGGAATATATGTAAAAGACAACAATGTCCATCAAATTTTTTAGCAAGTTGAAAGGTAAACAAGGGCAAAATAGTAATTTTAAATTATGAAAGACATAAATAATCTTATCTAATTTAACTCTAATGAACAAAGATCAAGATCAAAATTGTAATTTTGCGTTGTCAAACAAAATTTACTATTTCAGAGGCATTGCCTCTTTTGGCCCTTGGGGGTGGCCCTAGGGGGTGGCCGAACCACCCCCAAGGGCCTTGGGGGGTGGCCAAAGCCACCCCCATGTCTTAGTTGGGGTGGCCAGCTAGCCCCTAGGCTGGTCGGTCGCCCCATACTTTATTTTTATTATTATTTTCTTAATTTTAGATTTATTTTTTAAAATTAAATTAATAAAAAAATCAATATTTTAATAAGGTAAAATAATGCATTTTAATTGGGACTAACAGTTGTTAAAAAATTTTAACGGTAAAAATTTTATTATAATTTCAATTAACCCAAAAAGTAAATTATTAAAAAAAAAAATTAAAAATTAAAGAATTTTGGCATGCTTACCCAAATTGTTTTGATATAATTTTCTTCTTCCATTTTATTATAAGTTTTTCTTTGTTATTTGGCTGAGTAGGACTAAAGCAAAACTTGGGTCGAAGTCAGCCGCGTCGTTGTGTAATCGTGTTGCATGAGGAGCAAGCCACGTGCATACCACAGTATTACCGGTCTTGACAAGTGACAACTACAACTCCCGTTGTCCTGGAATGGAAAAAGAGCTGTAATTTCAACCCGAAGCTAAAGGGCACTCCCATCTTTTAGACAATTCCGTGTCGGTCACGAAATCCTCTCTCACCATCATCTACAACGCAGAAGTATTTATCCCCTAAATACAACCAAATATTCTGCCCTTCGTTCTCGTGGAACCCATATCATACTGACGGTAACAGAACAGAAAGATATAAACACCCGCAGAGAATCTAATCCCGTATCGCACGCTTCTTTATTCCAAACTTCGCGAGAGCACTGTATTTACTGTGGATAACGATCACTACCAATTTTCTTCCTAAATTAAAAAAAAAAAAAAAAAAAAAGTGTACGTACCGGTACACCGCGAAACACAGGATCAGAACCCCTCCCCTACTCTGTCGCCCGCTTTTACATAACTGCTCTCAGACCCTCACTCTCCAAGTCTCCATAAAACCATTCGAGAAACTTTCATTTTCTTTGGTAGTCAACGATGAATCGTTTTGTGGCGAGGAGTTTGATGCGGGGCCTGATCGACGGTTGTGAGCACAGCCGCCGCGGTATTTCAACGGTGAGGGAGCACCAGAGTGTTGGTGCGCTTGGTGGATTTTACTGGACCAGAGCGATGAGCTCGGTGGTGCCGGGGCCGACGACTCCCACGGTGTCGGAGAAGAAGGAGAAAGGAGCGGAAGCGAAGAAGAGCGATGAGACTGCGGTGGTGTCGAGCTATTGGGGGGTGTCGAGGCCGAGGATCAAGAGAGAGGATGGGACCGAGTGGCCTTGGAATTGTTTCATGGTCTGGTGACCGATTCGATTATATATCTCTCACTCTTTCAATTTTGTTCATCTGAAGTTTAATTTCATGGCCATCATGATTCCGTGCTTTGTGTTTTGGTTTTTGTTTATATTGTGATAATTTTGTCTTCAATTCTGGAAGTCGTCTGGTCTTTGCTGATGATTTATGGTCTCTCTGTCTCTCTCTTTTTGAACTTGTAGTCACTGTTTATGATGGCGATTTTTGTGACATTTCCTTGCTTTGATATTGTGTGTGTGCGGGTGTATGTGCACGCGCGCCCCTATTATATATATATATATATATATATATATATATATTTTTGTGTGTGTTCGTTTGGGCTCGTGTTCTGGTGTATTTTCAGGTGCCTTAGTTCTCAGTTCTTTGGTGGTGACTTTTGGTGATTTTAAAGTGTGCTTGGCTTGTGGATTGGTTTTGCTAGGAGGTTTTTATGGTGATTATATATATTCTCAATTGTTAGCAATAAGGTGAAGGTTGATGGTTGAACGGTGTTCAACGTGTTACTGTGAAAGTAGCAAGCAATTCTCGTCATTGAGTAGTGGTTATTCTTGAGGATCTTGGTGTGTACTATGCTTCTTTTTAAGGTTTTAACCTTGTTAGTAATGGATGGGTGTTCTCTTTCTTTCTTTTTTCTTTTTTCTTTTTTTATTCAAAATTATCTAGTGAAATTCCGCTGTACTTATGACTTTTGGAAATCCTAAAACTAATAGCTGATTTTNCCCCCCCCCCCCCCCCCCACTTTTTAAGAAATCTTTCAGAGTTTGCTTTTTCGAGAGAAAAATTGCTATGATTTTTCCTTTTGAGTTGAATTTAAAACTGGTAGATTATATATATTAAGCACTTTAATTGTGAAACTAGAATGTTCTTAACCAACTTTACACCAACCTTCTTATGTAAGAGAATTAAGTGTTGTTCTTAACAGAGGATAATATTTTTGAGTCTTCATTGATTGAAATAGGCACTTCTTTGTTTTGATATGTTCTTGGTATCTCTCCTACTTTGTTGGCTGTATGAAATCGGAAACAAAATCGAATCATTCTGTTGTCAACACTTCTTTAGTGTGATTATTTTCAGCAGCAGATTAGGGTTTACTCAACTAGTCAGTATTAGAAGATTATAGGAAGTCTTCATTATTTTCATCGGATCTGAAGAATATGCCTTTGAGATAATATTTTATGATAGTTTTATAATGCCAAAAATTCTGTAATCAACATTTCCTGATGCTTGCCGGATGTGTTATAGTTCCATATTACATTCTTTTTGTGGGAAAAAGAAAATGTTATCATCAACCACTTTACTATTATTTCACTTGTGCCTATCTCTTGTAAGTTTATATGATGTGAAACTTGAAGAAAAATCAATTTTGGATCTACATACTAATTGTTATTGCCCGGTTTTTCTTTTTTGATCTAGCCATGGGAGTCATACAAGGCAGATTTATCAATAGATTTGCAAAAGCACCATGTGCCAAAGGTGTTTCTGGATAAAGTTGCTTACAGGACAGTGAAACTTCTTAGAATTCCAACGGATATATTTTTCAAGGTAAAGTCATCCTTCTTGTTTTTTTATTCTGGTCATCAAAAAGCACGCTTAACTTTTTCTCTCATGTATTGCTTGTAATGCTTTCTTCCTTGTGAAATATTTGTAACAATAACAGTTTAAGTTCTGGGGTTACTGCAGAGAAGTTTTTCTTACGTAGAATCCACATTTTATGCACTAAAAAAAGCTCTGTTGGAACTTGGAAGAACAGTATACTAATTGATTGTGTCTTTCACAGTGGAACTGGGTACTTATCATGTCTGAGCTGAACTGAATTTGAGTGGGAACATCGAAGAATGTCTTTTGACTAGTTCTGGTGCTGAAGAATATATATATCTCATTTGGTAACAATATACGTTGACGTTGAGAGTCACAATCTTGCATAAAAGGAGATTCTGTTCAGTAGTAAAACAACCCCAAAAAGGGAAAGAGAGAGGCACACTGATAAACTTGAACGCAGTTTACTCATTTATTACTGTTGGATTTTTCGTTTTGTTTGTTTGTCAAGTCTGCTGATCTTGAATATCTTCTTTTCTTGTTGGAAGGTACTATGATGTGATTTTTTTAAAGAATCAAAGCACATGGTTAGCACCATTAATTTTAAGCACGTTCCTTCCTTCCTTGTCTCTGTTTTATGGCTGACATTAAGAAGATATGGTTATGGTAGGACATAAGTGAGTAATACCTGGAGTTTTTTTTTTTTTTTTTTTTTTTTTTAAGCGAAGTGAAATTATTATTATTTTAATATGGAGAAAATATCCCAGCATGTATCTTCTATTGCATTCCTGTAACTGTATAATGGATCAAAAGCTATAGAGCAGTATTCTCTTTATTCCATGATAAACTTTTGCTCGTTCTCATCAGTTTTAGCTGCTTGTTAATGTTTTGTATCTTCAAGTTTATGAAGGTTTCTTTTGGTTGCTTGTTCTCATCAATGTTAGCTGCTCATTTTTATCTCTATTTAGATTAGTGCTTTTCCCACTTTAGAACAATTGTTGGGGATCATTGGAATGATGCAATTTAGTGAAAAGTAAAGAGAGAAGGGAGAAAAACTAGTCACAAAATTTACTTGATTTGGTTGTGTGCCTATGTCCACAGGAGTAAGCGTCATGGGCTTTGCTTCGATAGTTAAACCTTACTCTGATATATTGAAGTTCCCATTTTACTCTTACCATATCGCTTCACACTCCACGTCCCCTAACCTATAATTCAACCTAGGAAAAAAAACTTAAATTAAGCTACAATAGACCTCATGGGCTTTGCTCATTTCACTCCACTACACTCTGCCCATAAGGCCCATAAAACTAATATGAACTTCTCATCCTAAATATGAGCCACTATCTCTTACAATCTTTGAGCCACCATCTCTTACAATCTCTACTTTGGTGAATATTCAAATCCTTTGGAGATATCAAAACCTTATGTCTCCAACTTGAACCAAAAGGCTTGAAAATGTCTCCTCTTTGACACTTGTCTATAGCAACAGGCTTTGTCAACATGTCAACCGCATTCGTAAATGTGAACTTTCTCTAGTATCACTTGTAACAATCAACTCCCTTACCTTGTGAAACCTCACATCAATATGCTTTGTTCTAGCATGATAGACCTGTTATTTTTCCAAGTAAATGACACTATGATTGTCACAATGCAATTGAACTCCACCTTCCTTTATACCAAGCTCTTTGATTGCGCTACAAGGATAGCAGCTTCAACCATTGCCATGTATTCAAATTCTATGGTAGACATAGCTACTAGGGATTGTGACATGGATCTCCAATAGATAGGTTTGTCTATTAATGAGAAAACATAACCTGTAGTAGACCTCCTGTTATCCAAATTACATGCATAAGTTGCATATAAAAAAATCCCACCATTGAAACAGAGCCCTACTATTTGGAAAACATAATACCATGGTCTAAAATCCCCCTCGTGTGCCTGCAAATCCATTTAACTGCTTTCAAATGCTCTATTCATGGATTTTCCATGTATTTGCTAATTGTGCTAACCACATGAGCCAAATCAGGCGTGGTATTATAACACATTGGTTCCATATTGGGAAGATGATGAGTAGCCCATATAAAGTAAGTGGTTTATAAAGATAGTCATGAGTGTTAAGTCCCACATCGCTTAGTTTTTAGATGAAATTGGGCTTTATATGAAATTCTAGAGGTTATAAATTGGCTAGTCCTTTTAGGGTGATAGCGCAGATGTAGCTAGCATTTTTTCTTAGATCGTTATAAATAGTAGCAAAGCCAGCTAGTAACGATGTGTGATACTAAAACATTGCATAACTTGGCCATGACGAGGACATCAATGGTTTAATGGGGGAGTTTGTGAGACCTTTGTCACATATTGGAAAGATGATGAGTAACCCACATAGAGTGGGTGATATATAAGGATAGTCATGAGTACTAGTCCTATATTACTTAGTTACTCGGTAAAATTATGTTTTATAAGGGATTTTAGGAAAGTTCCAAATTGACTAGTTCATTTTGGGTGATGGAGTAGACGCAGCTAGCGTTTTTCCCTTGGTTGTTAATAGGTATATACGTTCGCATACGTCGAACATCTTGCCATACTAGCATATGGCACCTTTGACATATCTTTAATTTCTTCTTTTGTCCTTGGGCATTGACTAGCAGACAACTTGAAGTGATTCGCCAATGGTACTTATTGGTTTAGCATTATTCATAGTAAACTTCTCCAACACCTTCTTGACATAATTTTTCTGAGACACCCACAATTTTTCAGCCTTTCTGTTCATGTACCTCCATATGAAGAATCTTTCTAGCAGCATACAAATCTTTCATATCAAATTCCTTGCAAACAACTTGTCAACCTCATGCATGCTCTTTGCAGCAATCAACATATCAAATTCATATCAAATTGCAGTATTTTGTTAAATATATCTACTTTCCGGTGAATGTACCAAACTTCAAAAGTTGAATTTTCCTTCTCTGTGGGCAGCATTTGCTGGCGATCCTATTGTTTGCTTCTTGCCATTGTTTCCAAAGTATATGCTCATGACTTTGATTTTAATTTTATAACATATTGCAGAGACGGTATGGGTGTCGTGCAATGATGCTGGAGACTGTGGCAGCTGTTCCTGGTATGGTAGGAGGGATGCTGCTGCACCTGAGGTCTCTCCGCAAGTTCGAGCATAGTGGTGGTTGGATCAAAGCACTTCTTGAAGAAGCAGAGAATGAGAGAATGCACCTGATGACAATGGTGGAACTCGTGAAGCCCAAATGGTATGAAAGACTGCTGGTTCTCACTGTGCAGGGAGTCTTCTTCAATGCTTACTTTATTGCATATCTACTCTCCCCCAAACTGGCCCATAGAATTGTTGGTTACCTGGAGGAGGAGGCTATACACTCATATACAGAGTATTTGAAGGATATCACTAGTGGAGCAATTGAAAATGTTCAGGCTCCTGCTATTGCAATAGACTACTGGAAGCTACCCAAGGATGCAACACTAGAGGATGTTGTAACTGTGATTCGTGCTGATGAAGCTCACCATCGGGATGTTAACCATTTTGCTGCTGTGAGTATTACTTGCCTTTCCCATGCCCATGCTCTATACTGGTTTCAAAATGTTTTTTCTTCATACTTACCATTATTATTTTTTCTGAACATGTTAGTCACCTAAAATACATTATTATGTTTCATTCCCCATTGTATATAAGCGTTTATAACTTGCAAGTTACCTAACATTTTTCTGAAAATGAGCCAGTGATAATATGACAAAAGAGAGGGATTTCATTTGATGTTGGGAAGTCTACTGTCATATTACTGGAAGAATTAATTTAAGAACAGATTATTTTTCATCCAAATAATGCCAGAAAGCATCTTTTTGTTTTAATCTTACCTCCTACCTTTTGGGAAAACAAGCCGTTTGTCCATCTATTATGCATCTTATATCTTATGAATTTACAGATTCATTATATAGTGTCTAGACACTATCGACTTCTTCCTTTTTACTAGATATTTGCCGCATAATATATAGAGCCTTGATATTGATGGCCTTTTCATTTGGTTATCAGTAAGTGTGACATAATTTTATCTTCGATTAATTATCTGCATCTTTTCAACTCTTTTCTTTTTGCAAATATGGTTATGATTGAAACTTTGATTCAACACCCTCTGTACAGCAGTTACTTTGTACACATGGGATCGGGAGGTAGTCAAATGAGGCAAAAATGCTGTTTTCTCCTTGGGCATTTTTCATTTTAAATTTCATTGGTTTGATAAGTTGCTAAGTTAACCTCTGGTTTTTTAGATCAATGAATTTCTATAAACAACAAATCAAAGATCTACGGAACTCTTTAGCAAAATGCTGGACCAATTGATGCTACACAAAGCATCTACCCCCAAACTACAACATTTACCCAATACAACACAAATCTGTACAGATTTAACTATCAACAAACAAACATCAAACTCTTAACAATTAGTACATCCAACACAGCTATACAGAATTTCTATCGACCACCCACCCCATTTACTCACAACAATAAATTCTGATATATGCCCTAATTATTACAAATATCAGCATTTTCATTACTCTTAAATTTTCCGTTCCCCAAAATTATGTGCCCCACTGTCCATGCTATGTCTTGCAGCATTTGTCTTTCGATCTGCCCTGATTGCCATGTTTCAAGTCATTCCTTTGCCTCCAGATATGATAAACAGTTGCTCTCCAAGCCAATCTAATAGCCGAAGCTCTCATGCTCCTATTTCCTTCATTCTTTAATTCCCGGACTTATAATTTCCTCCCAAACTATTGATATGTCGCAAGCATCTCTTCATCACTTCCCTCCAAACTCTTTACCGAACCCACACTCAAAGAATAGATGGTCCCGGGATTCAATAACATTTCTGAAAAATAAACATCTCACTTCTCTATATCCCCATTGCATCAGTCTATCCCCAGTAGAGAGGCAGTTTTGAAGTGCGGTAGAGAGACAGTTTTAAAGTGCACAAGAAAACGATATTAGCTTCCATCAAGCCATTCTTGGCCGCCAATCCCACTCTTTTTCCTTCATGACACATGCTAATTTTTCTTCCAATTTATCCGGATGCTACCAATCAAGCCATAAGTGTACAGAGCTTCCATCTCCAACTGAAAATTTTAAGAATTTTTTAGCTAACTCCCCCAACATAAGAATCTTTCTCCAACGCCAAGTAGCATTCAGTTGAATTTTAAGCTGCCAAAAGCTCGTCCTCTTCAGTAAATTCACTTTAACCCAAGCCACCCTAAGATATCCTGACTTAGCAAACAAGTTCCAAATATGCTTCAATATTTCACCTTTATTCCACTCCTCTATCCTCTTTAACCCTAACCCTCCTTTCCTCATCTTTTTAGGACACAAATCATCTCCCTAGATACTTTATGCTTTGGCTGGACAGTCCTCATTTCCATTCCATAAGAACCTATTGAACTTTTGTTCAATAGCTCTAATAATCTTCCTAGGCAAAATGAAGATATTCGACCAATGGACTTGGATGCTATATAGAACCGATTGAAATCAAAGGCACTCTTAAGCATTTTACTGGAAGCTTCCATTCCTTCATATTTAGATATTCTAGCAACTGCCCCTTCACTCTCTGTGACAAGCCAGCACAGTAAAATGTGATCTTTGCTGGATTTGCTTGCAAAACAGACAACTCAACAAATTCAAGAAGCACTTTTTTCAATTGCAATGTAGCCACCGAGAATAGCAGAAGCTCATCTGCAAAGAGATGAGTAAGCTGAATATCAGATTATGGAGGATGATATCCAAATTCCTTTCCATTCTTTTGACACCTCTTCCAACAATTTGGGAAGTATCTCCATAGCAATCACAAGTAGATATGGGAAAATTGGATGACCTTGTCTTAACCCTCTCCTACCTTCAAAGTAGCCAAAAAGGTTTCCATTTAAAGCAATAGAGAACCTTGGAAAAGCTATGCTAAGTTAATCTCTTTTGTATCACCTATATGTATATAATTTATTTATTTTTTTGTTTCACATGCCCACATAAGGGGGAGGGAAAATGGGAGGAGGATTCAAACTAGTGACCACTGCTTCATAAGGCATGGTCTCCAGCCGATTGAGCTACCCCTTAAGGACTTTTCTATCACCTATATGAGATAGAGCATGGAATAAGAATGAGTTTGATTCCTTCTTTTACCTTTCCTTTTGAAAGTTCAATGCTCCATCTTTGTTTCCAAGATGAAAAGCAAAGGCAAAACTAGATTAGTGAAAGTTATGATACATGTAGTTTATCAAGACTTGTATGTACATCCAACCATTGCTGAATTATTGACTTAGATTTGACAAAAGCAGCGGACTCGATTAAGCTATAAATATAGAGGACAAAAAATGACAATCTAGCTGAACTGTGTTGAAATGTCTCACTGCAAAAGGGAAGGGGTTGTTCCGGGGGGGTTTGGGTTGTAGTTACTTGGTAACATCATTAACTAAATGAGTTTGGTTTTTGTCTTTCAGATCTACCATATCTTTTATTCCGACTTTGTTATTTGGTTATGATCACTCTGCTTTCTCTGCAGGATATTCACTTTCAAGGAAAGGACTTGAGGGATTCACCAGCCCCGGTCGGTTATCATTAAGATGCATTATGTAGGTTCATATAATTTTTCAACGTCATTTGTGAGTTTATATGATAAAGAGAAATGATAGAATTCATTCATTTTTCAACAATCTTTTATCCATCTACATGGTGAATGAATAAATTCACCATTGAATTTGTGTGAAGTATATATCAGTTCACAAATCTAATGGTTGATCTATTAAATTTGTAGGTTGAGATGGAAAAAAGATGAGAAAAATATTGATTTGAATCATTTCTCACATGGTAAAAGACTTCTATCAAACGAGTTTAATAGAATAGATGGTTCGTGTATTTTAAATTCAAATTTGTTGAATTTGCTTCTCTAGTATTCTTGTAAGTTTATTTGGATACATGTTAGTACACCCTACAATCAAATAATTTATCAGAACACTCGGCCAAAAATAAATACCCCTCCAGCCACACAAAATTCAGTGAGGAGATGGAATAGGGCTATGTTAGAAGCTTCAATTAGGATTATGCTTTAAATACAATCTGATTATAATTATTTGAATTTCATTAATAGTTTCTCTATTAGAATAAACTACTAAAAGCTTTCAATTTATGTTGCAATCAGTTGGGTCCGTGGGTTGCCTATCAAAACAACTTCATTCTCATTCTGCAATTTAAGGATTATGAATTGACCTTTTCTATTCAACAAGGCAGCTCGGCTTGTTTTGACCCTAATTATACCAAATTCATAATTTTAAAAAGTGAAGTCGCAATAAAAACTCATACATAAATATATATGTATATAATTTTTACAGCTTAGCTTAAGAGAGTGATGAGACAATAATTAGAATAGTGGAACGAAGCAAATGGATTTGTGTGGGGATTATAAAAAAAGGATCTTCATCGGTGGATCTTCTCAGTCGGAACGAATCGATGCCAAAACCAATGATTTTTCCAGATGGCATCCATGGTCTCCAAGCGAATCCCCTTGGTCTCCGGTACAAAGAGCGCCACGAAAATGCTCATGATGAGGACCCATCCAGCGTAGAATAAGAAGACGCCATATTTCATCCGACATAAGATGGCCAAGAACACCTGAGCCAGAATGAAGGTCAGCACAAAGTTGCAGGCAATGGATATCCCTTGACCCACTGGCCGGACTTCCATCGGCAATATTTCCGTTGGTACCAGCCACGTTAGCGGCCCCCACGACCACCCAAATGCGGCGGAGATGCTACACATTAGGACCAGTACCCCAATCGCTGAGCCCTTTGAAAATGTGTTGGTCCCTGCCGTCCCTAGCTCCGACGCCAATATCCATGCCAACGCTACCTTCATCCAAATCCAACCATCCATCCATATTTATATCATGTTAATTTTGATTTTTTATTAATTTTTAAATTAAATTAAAATATGATGATTGTAAGAGGAAAAAAAAAACTGACCTGGCAAATAAACATCTGGGTTCCGGCTTCCAAGAACAAGAATCTGCGTCCAAACCTGTCGACGGCAAAAGTAGAGACGAGCGTAGAAGAAAGATTCACGACGCCGAGAATGATGGCTCCGAGCAAAGCCTTGTCACTGCCGAACCCAATGGATCGGAACAGAACGGGAGCGTAGAACGCCACGATGTTGATCCCCGTCAGCTGTTGAAACGACGGGATTGCCACCGTCAGCACCAGGTGCGGCCGGTACCGCCTTTCGAATATGGCCTTGTATGGCTCGCTCCCGGCGGTTTTGGAGGCTACGTTGTGGCTGATGAGCTCATTCAGCTCGGCTTCGGTGTCCGAATCGTAGCTGCGGACTTGGCTTAGCGACTGTCGGGCTTCCTGCACTAGGCCTCGTTGGATGAGACTACTCGGCGTGTCAGGGATGAACAGCGCGCCGATCGTCATCATGGCAGCGGGCAGGGCGCCGCAGCCCAGGGCGATTCGCCAGCCGGATTCTCCGGCTTGAGCTGCGAAGAAGTTAACGATTGTGGCTAATACAACCCCAACGCCGATGAATAATTGGAACCCTGAGTTTAACGCGCCGCGCCATTTCGGTGGGGCCATTTCTGAAAGGTATATTGGTGCTGCCTGGAAAACAACAGTCAAGCAAGCTGGAATAGCTCAGTTGGCTAGAGCGTGTGGCTGTTAACCACAAGGTCGGAGGTTCGAGCCCTCCTTCTAGCGTTTTTTTGCACTTTTCATCAAAATGTTCGAATATTTGTTTGTTTTCAACTCATCCACTTTTTCTTTTTCTTTTTCTTTTTTACTATTAATTATGTGAAATATGAGGGTAAAAATCAGTCTTTAGATGAATAAATAAAAATGTTTAAATCAACAAAAGCTTTGAAAATAGATTTATCAAAGTAGAAGAGATTTATTAATTTGCATACCTGATTTGTGAAACCAATGCCAACTCCGAGAAGGAGGCGGCCCAAAATGAGCATTTCGATATTCATAGCAGCGGCGTTAAGCGCTGTGCCGGCCAAGAAGACGAGGCCGCCGATGAGCAAAATGCCCCTCCGGCCTGTAGTGGTGGTGACACGGCCGGCAACGAGGGATGAGAGCAACCCAGATACATATAATGAGGATGTAAATGCTGTCAGAGTTTGGCTGTCGAATATGCAGTATTGATTCGGCTTCGAATGCGCCATCTTCTGCAGAACAGATGGGAAGAATTTCTTCAGAAATGGCTCCATTGTCGTTACTCCTCCTGCAATAATATCAAACAATAAATTAATATTAAATTCCCATGAAAAAAAACTCGAATATATATATCCCATCCCATGCATTAATTGTACGTAACCGGAAATGCCAATATCATAGCCAAATATCAACCCAGCTGAAGCCGCAACAATGCAGATTATGACGACGGCCGCCGTTAAAGATCCTTCTACAGCTGCATTTGCTGATGGCCCTACATCGTTTCTACTACTACTACTACTTCCTTCGGTAGCGAACACCCCTGCTGTCATTTTTTCAATCTCTATCCCTTTTTCTTTACTTTTCTCTGTCTATCTCATAAGTTTTAAAGAAAAGTGAAGAAGCTTTCACAATTTCAATGCTTTTTTCTTTTTTTCTTTTTTTCTTTTTTTTTTTTAATATATAATTATTTAATTAAGAGTAATATTGGTTTTTTTGATATTCACTAACTATAATTGGCATCTGAATATAGTCATACGAAGGGAACCTTCAAAGACTTGTTGACCAGAATTTTGCCCTAATGAATAGGAAAGTCGATGGAACCACTGGCGGCCCTTACCATCCGGCCGCTATTTCTAGTTTCAACTTAATTTCCATTTGAAAGTTAGCTGCGTTTTTTTGTTCCGTTGGAATATATATTAAACAAAACTCTGCGTTTTGAAATTATTCATTGAAGTTCAAACTCTCTTTCTAGTGACTCCGTAAGCGAGAGGGCTTTTAAAATCATCATTTGATCAAAATTCAATAATGATCAATCCTAAGGCCAATTATAATTTTAGAAGGTAGGCTATGTTTAGAGTAACACATGATTGACTTCTATAACAATATTACTCCTTAATTAAAGGTATCAAATTTTCCATTAAATCTTGTCAAAATTTCTAAAATACCTGTTTTTTTTATTATAACAAATTTTGAAAGATTTGAAGTTCGTCATTAAAATTTAACGGTGTATTTACTTTCTAGAATGGCAACTTATTTTCTTGTGAATCAATAGTTTTTAATTTTGACATGATTCATTCATTAACCTAAATTTTTAAAGTTGAATTACAAATCAGGGTTGATAAACAACAAATGTAAAATTATGAAATAAATCATATATGGCTGAAATGTATAATTTTTTGCTTTGGTTATGAACACTTTATTATTTATCATGGAAGAGACAGGGTCACAAGCAATGAAAACACTGCCTAGTATACTACCTCTTTAAGCTACGTCCAAATCTCAAGAAAAAGATAAAATTATAGGTTTGGTTCTTTATAATGAAAAATGAGCTTTTAACTTAGTTCCAATTTTTTTTTGAAAACTTCTCTAAAGCCCTTGATTCAAATTATTTAGGTTGTGTCACACAAATTGATGCCTCAATCGTTAACCATAACTAATGATTGGTATCAATAATTTGCCCATATTTTTCTATAAATTTAATAGATCAATCATTAAATTTGTAGGATCCATAATTTCACAAATCTAATGGTTGATTTTAGGGTTGAGCAGATTCACCGAGTTCTGAGTGCCGACCGAGTTCTGACCGAGGCCGATAAGAAGACGGACAGTAGGCGGCGGGAATTTTCTTCTTCCGCCAAATAGGCGGAATGTTTTTTGGAAGTCAGTTTTCGACATTACCGACCCGACTTCTATCGACTTGCAAAACTACATCGTTTTGACGTAAAAATGACGTCGTTTTGATTAATTTAAAAAATAGTCATATATGTCTACTCAAAACGGCGCCGTTTTGAGTAACATATATACTTTTGCTCAGCCTTAACCTATTTCCCCCAACCCTAGCGCCGCAGCTCACACCTCACTCTCATCTCCTCTAGTCCTCCACTCTCCTCTTTGCCTCTTACTCTCATTCTCACTCTCACTCTCACTCTCACTCTCAATCGCACAGGCACAACCATCGAAGGTCGTTGTCTTGGATATATATATATATAGACTCTTTTGCTTAACCCTAACCCATTTCCCCCAACCCTAGCACCGCAGCTCACACCTCACTCTCATCTCCTCCAATCCTCCACTCTCCTCTCCGCCTCTTACTCTCATTCTCACTCTCACTCTCACTTGCAATC
Source organism: Carpinus fangiana (assembly GCA_006937295.1). Lineage (NCBI taxonomy): Eukaryota > Viridiplantae > Streptophyta > Magnoliopsida > Fagales > Betulaceae > Carpinus > Carpinus fangiana. Next base: position 20,019,008 of record CM017322.1, read on the forward strand.
ACACAGGCACAACCATCGAAGGTCGCTGTCTTGGGTCCCCAATGAGGCGACGATGGTTGTCTTCTTAGTTCTCCCAATGAAAACGAGGTATTCTTCATCTCTATTTTTTTTGTAAGAATCGATTTATAATATGTTTGTGACTCTTATTTATAAATTGTAGCTGATTATTCATCTCTGTTTTCATAGTCCATCGAAGGTCGAACTCTCCTCTTTGTCCCCGAACTCGAAGACGGTCATTTGCTCCTAATGTGAACGTGGTACTCTTCGTTACTCTGTTTTATTGTTTAATGATTAGATTTTTTTCTTGTACAGTTTACTTGTACATTTTGTTTGATGATTCGATTTTATATGTATGTAATTGATTAGTCTGTTTTATGTTGTTTGATGAGTCTCATTTATCATAATTGTAGCTAATTTTTAGGGTTCTTTGGTGGATTTGTGGGGTTTTACGATGTAGTGATCTAAGTAGTTTTTGTGGGGGTTTTGGGTGCTAAGTAATTGTTCTTCGGTGGGTTTATGGGGTTCATTTTGTTGGTGTGCTTTAGGGTTTTTTCTTGTATAGTTTACTTGTACATTTTGTTTGATTATTCGATTTTATAGTTTGCTTTGTTCTAAGTAACTGTTATGTTAGGCTTGTTAGCACTAATTATATGAATCACTACAGATGGATTCTCAAGTTGTCACTTCTGCGAAAGCTTCACCTGCTCCTGCAAAGTTTGCTACTTCTGCAAAGTCTGCTTCTACTGCTGAAAAGTCTTCACCTACTATTGTTGCTGCGGCGGTAATTTTATCCGTACCTTCACTGACTACATCAGGTAGTGCTTCTCATACTCCATCTCTTGATATTCCAATTACTCCCATGGAAGTTGAAGAAGTTGAATGAGTCTGAGGATATTCATAGAAGTAGTAGTGCAAGGGATGCTAATTCTATGGGAACTGGAAGTGGAAGGGGTCGTGGGAGTCGTGGGGGTCGTCCACCACAACCTAGGAAACCAAAAAATGTGTCCAAACCATCTTCAGCAGGGGAACATTTCACTAGGGATGAGACTTCTTCCCAAGATGACCCTATGGCCCATTGTAATTATTGTGGGACTACTTACAAGTGTCACCCTAAAATTAATGGGACCTCCTCCATGCTTTACCATGTCACTTCATGCCCAAAGTATAAGATTCATAAGACTAGACAAGATAAGAGTCAGCAAATGTTTACCTTTGAGGCAAAGAAGGGGGAGGCTAATACATCAAATTGCGAAGTATGATGAGAAAAATAATAATAATAATAAGGAATGCACTTACTGAAATAGTTATTGAGGATGAGATGCCTTTTGTGTTTGTGGATGGAACTGGGTTTAAGAAGTTTATGAATGTAGTTGAGCCTCGCTTCAACATTCCTTCTTGCTTTATATTAATAAAGGATTGTGTGAAAACAAATTTAAGGACTAAGAGTGATTTGAAGCATATGTTTATGACAAATAATCAAAGAGTTTGCTTGACCATCGACACATGAACTTCTATTCAAAATAAATTATATGTGTGTTACTGCAATTTTATTGACCATCAATGGACATTGCATAGAAGATTGTTGTCATTCCGTCAAGTGTCAGATCATAAGGGCATCACAATTGGGAGGACATTAGAGGAGTGTTTAGTAGAATGGGGGCATTAGTAGGCTTTTGACAATTACGGTTGACAATGCCTCCGCCAATAAGGAGGCACTGGATTGGTTGAAACAACGAATAATGTACGATGCCGACACTATTTCTTGTAATGAATTTCTTCATTTGAGATGCAGTGCCCATATTCTTAATCTAATTGTGCAAAGGGGTTTAAAAAATGCTCATGACTCAATTGAGAGGATCCGAAATTTGGTTAGGGATGCAAAGTCCTCCCCCAAAAGACTAGAAAGGTTTAAGTCTTGTGCAGATAGACAAAAGGTTGCTTGTCAGGCCTCATTGGTTCTTGATGTTCTCACTAGATGGAACTCAACCTATTCCATGTTGGAGGTAGCAAAGAAGTATAAAAGGGCATTTGAGCTTTTGCAAGAGGAATATGGGCATCTTATGTGTTATTTAAATCGGACTGTTGGAGGAAGAAAGGGGTTGGTGCCTCCCAAGGAGAATGATTGGAGCAATATTCATCACTTTGTACAATTTTCGAAAGTCTTTTATGATGTCACTATAAAAATTTTTGGTTCATTGTATTCAACTATAAACTTGTTTTTCCAACAACTTTGTCGTGTTCGTAGGCAAGTGCTAAATTATGCTGGAAGTCCTGATCCTTTGGTGAGTGCTATGGCTAGGGAGATGAAAGTGAAATATGACAAATATTGGAGGATCTTTGAGAAAATAAACCGGTTGTTATTTGTGGCAATTGTTCTTAATCCTCGGTATAAACTGGTTGCTTTTGAGTATTGGTGTCAAACGAACCTTTCACATGAGATGGCGAAAAATCTTGTAGATAAATTGAAGGACATAAATAATATATTTGACCAATATGTTTGCACTAGGGGAAATGTGCCAATGATGCGTGTTGATGAGGTACAAAGTCGAGAGGCTCCATATTGTCATGGTTCAACAACATCCGAGTGCCTAGATGACGACCTTTTCTTGAGTGAGTTTCATTCATTCCAAGCATCAAGAAATTTGATGGATTGTAAAATTGAGATAGAGCAATATTATTTGGAGGATGTTGAATCACCAAGTACAACCTTTGATATTTTGAATTGGTAGAAAGTTAATTCAACAAAGTTTCCGATCCTTTCTGAGGTAGCGCGGGATGTGTTGGCCATTCTAGTTACCACAGTTGCCTTAGAATCGGCATTTAGCACAGGAGGTCGTGTGCTTGATCCATTTAGGAGTTCTTTGGCTCCAAAAACAGTTGAGGCACTTGTATGCACTCAAAATTGGTTGGGATCTTCTCCCATTAGTTTGCATGACACATTCTTATCTAAGGTTGATGATGGTGAGAGCTACAGGCTGGATTTAGGTATTAATATTTCTTACTTACTACAATGAATTTCAAATATACTTAATTTGTTCTTTCATTAAATAATTTAATTGTTTCCAATTCCATTTTCTAATTTTTTTTTCTTGTTTTTCTTGTGGTAGAAATTATGTCCAATACTATTAACGTTGACAAGGCCAATTAAGGATTGAGATGTTCTCACATGGTTTTCTTTTGGTTGGTTTTATTGACATTCTTAGTTGGCTTAATTAATTTGTTACTTACTTGTTGGCTTCATATTTGAATTAACCTTTTTTTCTTTTTCTTTTTTTTCTATGCCTTTTGAAGGCTAATTGGCTGCTGTCTTGCAGACTTGCAGTTGCTGACTTGCTTAGGAAGCTTGGGACTAATTATGATTTTTTGAGAAGACTAGTGTTTTGAGACTACTTTGTAAAAGTAGTTTATGTGTTGGTTTCCTTTAGAATTTAGACTACTTAGTTGTTTAACTTGTTTATGAGTTTATGTTTTGAACTTTTCATATTGGTGTTTGTATGTTTGCTTGATTGCAATTCATATTGGTGTTCGTATGTTTGCTTGATTGTTTTATTGATTATTTGATTATTTGATTGATGCTATAATGTTTGCTTGTATTGCACTATTGGGGAATTTTTTGCTTATTATTTATGTGATATTATGTATGTATATGTTTGATTGTTATTTGGTATTTGTTTGGCTTATTATGTTTTTTTTTTTGAAAAGTGTTTGGCTTATTATGTTTATGTTTGATTGTTCTATTATTTGATTTATAGACCGAAAAGTATTGGAAATTTTAACAAATGGTTTGTATATAGGAAAAATCGTTTTTGCACAACCCTATCAAATTTAAGTTTTGATATATAATTGAAATTTTACTTGTAAAAAAAAAAAAAAATTTGAAAGCTTTGATTTTTTTTTTTTTTTTTTTTATCAAAGTAAACTAGCCAGAGGCTAGTACCCAAAAAAAGTAAAAAAAAAATAAAAACTTTGACAATTTTATCAGCAAACAATGGTAAAATTGAAAGCCCATCAAAGTTTTAACCTAAAAATCAGAAAATTCGGACCAAAAATGGACATGTCCAGTAGGCCCAATACAAAAACTAGGCCCAGCCCAAACCGATAATTACTGACCGACGCAGTCTTTCAAGTTGTGATTCTTTATCGGTTTTCATGGTTGTGTTTTTCGTTTTTTGATCTTATGACACTAGCTACCCATACTTTAGTCTGAATTGAAGAAAAAGAGGGAGCTTGAGGAAGAGGATGAGACGAGAATTGTTGAGTTTTGTTTTTATTGGAGAGAATGGGAGAGATAGACCGGTAGTGCTGCCAAAACATGACTATGGTTTATGAAATTGGTTCATCAATAGATTATTTGTAGGTGATGATGCTATTAGACTTCAGAGAATGCGTTGCAGATAATAGATATGTCAGGTGACCTTGATAGAAGGGGATTTCGGCGGAAACTTCACTTGAAATTTGAGCGGCGGTCTTTTGCAAATTCCGGCAGTGGCTTTCAGTTGAGGCGACGGATTTTTTAGGGGTAGATGTGGTGGTGTCTCTTGGAAGGAGAAAAACCTAGTTTTGTCTACTGCATTTTTTTTGTCAAGATCCGGTGTAGTCATGTGTATTTTATTTGGTGTTTTTAAATAATATGTCAAGCTCTCATTGGAGGATGTAAAAGTGAGTTTTACAGACCATCCGGATAGTAGGAGCTCTCATATATAATATATATTTTAAATATATATTAATATATTTATTTTTTTAAAATGTAAAACGATGTCAGTTACTCTAGATTTTTTTTTTTTTTTTTTAACAACCACAACAAAGCCTAACTTATTGGGTCAAAAAAGTTCTAATTATTTTTTTAAAAATAGGCCAAAATGGCTAAATTAAGCCTACAATGTATGCCCAATAGCCAAAATACCAAATTTTTTAAAGACCCCGTTACTGGTGCAGATAACCAACTACCAACCGGTGACCAGAGGTTATTATATAACCCGACAACTAGTAGCCGGTTACTGGTTACCGGTTCTGGTTAGCAGTTTTAGCCAATAATCGCTAACCGGAACCAAGTTTACCCCGCTACTCTTGAGTCTTTTTTTTTTCTTTTTTTCATTTTGAATTGTAGAAAGGGGACATTGCAACCTAATAATAGATCAGTAAGGTACAGAAACCAAATTAAAAGATTGGAAAATATTGCAAATTGAATGGTAACCTGAGAGGATAAATATAGCATCCCCAAAAATAGAACATTATGTTTTTAACTACCATCTTAGTATAGCTTTTAGTATATATCTATCACATAACTTAAATTTTATGTTTGCATTACACGACCTAAAATTCTCTAAGATATCATCATTAAATTCGAAGGGAAATGGCCTATATTTATAACTGTAATGCATGGTTCCGGGCATGCTACAAGATGCTTGATTTTGTGCAAGACAAACAATTAACTCTTGGACAACAATATTATCATCCAATTGCATATCTATATCCTAGAAATTTTTTCCTCTTCCCTCCTTAACCCCATCTTATACTGAAGAAGTGATAAACAACACCTAAAACCACAAATTAATCATATTACCGATGAAAAACTTGACAAAAAGTTTGTGACATTTCATGCTCAAATTTGAAGTGTAAGAGCATTAGCAATAGATACCTTATAACTTGCTCCCTTCTTTATATATAAGAATTTTTCAAAAAAAAAACTGCAAATACACACTTGCAACAAACACCCTCTAGTTTTCTTAAACTATTGGGTAGCTACAGTGCTACCCAATGGCTTATTATAATTCTAAAAAAACCATACTCACTCTCTTCTTTCCTCTCACATTATAAAGAGTAAAGAATAAAAAAAAATCAAAGTAAAGAGTATTAATTGATATAGGGAAAGATAAGAGAATTTATTGTAGAATGTATTTAAATATGGAAGCAAAAAATAGTTTCGTTCCCTAAATTTAGAAAAAATTGTTAGGCATCTATTGCTAGTTCGCCGAACAAAAAGGCCAAGAAACATCACAATTGGCGCAATCAATGAACTCCTTCTCTTCCATATCAGTAATCAAACAGAAATAACATTTAATTATGCTTTCTAACTCAAGACAACTAAAAAACATAAGAAAATCTTCCTCAAAATCACAAATGACCAAAGCAATAAGCCAATAATCTTGCTGTCTTCAGCAAGGGTAATCAAACAGAGATGATGGGCATTTATCCTTTCCAATTCCCAGTAAAAAGAGATATATAAACTACAAAACAGAGGAAAATCTTTCCGAAGAGCCTAACTGCCTCCAAAGACATTCTGCAGTATGAATACTTTGACACCCCAGCGTCTGGATCAGCCTGAATGCCAGTGCTGCCTCTCTATCTTTAAGAATTAAAACCAGCTCATAACTTTCTAGTGAGATTTCTCACTCCTTGATGGTGCTTGATTTTGATTCTTTTTTATTCTCTTCCTCTCTTCTTCAACTAAACGGACAGGATTTAAGTCCGGAGAGAATGATACAGGACTCTTTAGAGTTACATAAGCCTTCTTGTAATCTGGTTTTGCAATCAAGCGGCCTCCTCTCACCTTCTTCTTTCCTTTCATATTTAGTGTCCTTACCTTTTCAACTTCGTAAGAATATACTGATTCTAGAAACTTTTTGATCTCCGGCTGTCCATTAGGAGCATAGACGATCAGTTTTTTTTTTTTGCTTTTTTGGGTGATAAGTAGCATAAACAAAATCAGGTTAGACAAGAAAAATGGATAACTTCCGGAGGTCAAAATAGGTGATTGTGATAAGCCTCTCCGGTCTGCTTCTAAGAAGGGATTTTATGTGAGCTCCAATACTTTGTTGACTGGTGGCAGCCGATATGGTTTCCGTATGCTATCCCCAGGCAGGCTTTTGTCTTGTGGTTAGTTATGAGAAATAGCCTAACTACTAGGGAATGTTTGGCCAAGTGGGGTTACAAGAGTGAGGTCCAATGCCTGGTTTGCAGAAATGGTATGGAGAGCCGAGATCACCACTTTTTTTAGTGTAGTTTCAGCTCTCATATTTGGAAGGCGGGTATGCATCGTTGCAATGTGGATAACCCCCTGTTCTTTGGGAAGATTTTCTTAGAGTGGGTTGTAGCAGCTGGAAGATAAAAGCCTTGCATGACAAGGAATGAAATTAAGCATTATTGTCACCCCAAAACAGAGGAGCAGCTCTTGAAGGTGATTTTTGGGAAGTGCATCCCAAGATTTTGGGGAGGGGTAGTTTTAAGAAGAATAGGGAAAATGATCTCTGTCAAAGTTGGAACATTACTGCAGATTTGCTGGTATGTTTCTCTGTTGCTGCACTATGTCTGCAGTTTTCTGGTTGGTGTTTCTGTTTCTGCCTGTTTGTAGGCATGCAAGCTGTTTTAGCTGGTGCTTGGTTTGTTTCTAGTGTTGAATGAAATGTACTTATTTATCAAAAAAGAAAAAAAAAAAAAAAAAAAAAAAAATTGGATAACCGAGAATAATTAGAGACAGAATTTGAACAATGGAGGTGACAGAAGAATGCCTTGTAAAGTACCTTTGATGCAGAAGGGATGGTTTTGATTGTAATATCTCTGCCGTTGTTCTTCGAAGAAGATGGCATGACAAACTCAATAGGTTGATTTGGGAAATGAATAACCTTCTCCATCTTTTTTTCTCTGATAATCTAGTCTCTGCAGACAACAGAGTTTCTTTTGTTAGATGATGGGATGGTAGAAGATGTTTACCCATCTATCCCAATTACAATAATAAAGCTCTACTGACTATTGAGTAATGAAGGTATGACTCATTACTATCAACTGGCACAATCACCTTTTGGCATATCTTATTCAATAGGTTTAGGATAAAGTGAGCACAATTTAATTCCCATTTTGTTAATGAAGTCAGCAATTGAATATTACAAATAGTAATTTTAGAAGTTCAAATCGACTTTCTTAATGCACTGATCGAGGGCTGTACAAAATCCAATTTGATGATGTAGTCTCACATTTTTTATGGTACAGAAATTTATAGCCACTCAATAGCTGATTAAACTTGGCAACTGAAAGATGAAGTTTGTATTGAACTTGAAATATTACCAATTTCTTCTACATGGATTCAGAGATTTAGAGAAGCTGAACTCTTTTTCCACAGGCTAAAGATAACCTCACTTGAGAAAAGATATCCATGTTTCAGAATTTGTTTTTCACCTTAGGGTTTTTTTTTTTTTTTTTGAAAAAAAAATCAAAGATGATAANTGTTTCAGAATTTGTTTTTCACCTTAGGGTTTTTTTTTTTTTTTTTGAAAAAAAAATCAAAGATAATAACTTTTTTAAAGATAGATGAGAGAAAAAAATTCATTAAGATCAACTAAAGATCAAAGACTCCAAGCTCAAAAAAAAATGTATCTCCTAAAGCTCAAGACATATGTATATATATAGAGAGAGAGAGAGGTTTTTATGAATGAGATTTTGTATCCACCGGAAGAAATAGCGCAGTGTATATAGGCTAAAACAGTAAAAGAAACTAACAGAAAAAACGTGCAGCTAATTGCTGCAGAAACAAACAACTGGTAAACTCAGAGTAGTTCTTAAAAAAGTGCAAACAAATTTATCGCAAAAAATCATAAACTAGTTAGAGCACTCCTAGCAATTTCCTTACACTTTCCATAAATTTAAGGAAACAAGCTACATTTCACTTCTTTATTCAAATACATTTCACAATAGCTTCAGTAGCTTCAGTATCTCTCACTCTATCTCTCTCTCTCTTGTCCTCTCCGTCTACTGCAAACCAACCGGTGTTTTATTCAGTACCAAATCTTCTTCCTCAGATGCTTTAGGCTCAGCTTGTTTAATAAACGAACCTAAATTTCCATTCAAGCTCTGATCATTTAATAAATGAACTGATTACGAGCTGAGCTTATTAGAGTCGAGCCTAAACTTGTTCGCGAACAACTTTATTCATTTACAGCCCTAACTGGACCTAAGTTCTCCACCCATATCAAACTCAGATACATAGATCACTCTTGCCACTGATTGCGGACTGCTCTGAACATAGATCAAACCTAGATACAAATATTGCCAAAGAAACGCATACATAAATCAAAACTCAAACATGCACAAAACCCAGCTGATGCTGGTGGTTGTCAGCTGCTGGATTGATTCTCGATGGAACCGTGCCGCCCAGCTGGATTGATTCTTGTTGGAGTTGGTTGTGAGCTGCTCTCAAGTGGGTGCAGCAAGCATGACCCACACCGCCCCTAGCTCCCACAAAGCCACCTAGCGCGATTTCCCACTCTCTGCCTTGCAGACTTTCTCTCTCTCAATAAATGATAAGGGATCTTAGGCAGCACTTTAGCTTCTATTGGCTTTCCCTTGGTTTAGAGAACATCAATAGAGTCTTCTACGTGTGAGTTTTAAAGAGTTTTTCATACATTTAGGAAATGGTACAGGATTAGAGAATCTGCCGCTATTAATGCTCTTACTCAATAGTTGCATGGGAATTGGCCGCATTTCACAAATATTTTTGCTGCTATAAGAATCAGAAGTTTTATTCAAAATAGACACCTTCTCCTGACATAGCCTATAATTGGTTGGAACAAAGCTTCCTCAATGAATTCTAGAGTTCATTTTGTGATATGACAGCTGTAAGTTGTGGCTGCCCAAGCCATCTTGATAAGCACAACAGTAACTAGCTAGTCCACAAAGATTCCAACTTCCTCTTCCAATTCTTAATGGGCCACTCTATGTTTTCATTCTAATAGGATTCAAGGAATTCTACCAATGCAAATCAGAAAATCAATAGAACAATTGGAGAGAAAGAGAAATGGTTAATCTCTTCGAGGCGATTGGGCCTCCAAATATTGCTCAAGCAAAGAGTGTTATTCTTTGATGACCCGCCATGCGGCATCTACAGCTTATTTATAGGAGCAAATCAAGCTTACTATGGAAATTGAAATCAAGCAAAGCCTAACATGCAAGTAAATTATCTATAGAAGAAAATAAACATGGTGATCAAGCATAAGGGAAATCAGAGGAAGATTGGGAAAGATTCCAAAATCCTATCACATTACAACTTTCAAGTGATGGTAACTTTCAAGTGATGGTAATTCTGGCTGTTCCACAAAGGATTCAGGACCCTACCCAGATTCTTTTTTTTCTTTTAAAAAAAAAAAAAAGCTACCCCACTTTCAGTGCAGCTGAACAATAGATAAGAGAACAACCACCGGTATATATCTCCACCCATTTCAGTTGCTTGTCTTTGCACAAACATAAATTACTTTTAATACAAAGTCACCAACTTTACAGTTACAAAAAGCAGCAACCAACCCCACCAAGAACATATTATTGGAGACTTTGTTCCAAAGTCACTTTTAATACATTGTCAGAGGAAAGAAAAGGGGAGTAGCATGGGCCATGGCCAAACAATCTCAGTAAAATGATGACAGGGCAATCAGCCATGTACCCATTTCTCCAATCTCAATGTACAAGTACAAAAAATTTGATTCGATTCAGATACAATACAGTGCATCCCAAATTGAAAACCAAGTACAGCGTAAAGCAACATTTTCATCTACGTTTTTTTTTTTTTTTGAAAGAAATTGTTTGTTTTCTTCGTAAACAAGCAAAGGGTACAAGTTTCCCTCTCCATTTATTGCTTAGGAAAAAAAAAAAAAACCAAAGCAGGGGGTATATCAATTCAACAATTTAATCGATCAGAGAGATACCTTGCAGATGCAACGGAGAGAGGGAGAGAGACGGTGAGAATAGGCGTAGAGAGGTTTAAGCAAAACCCCGAAATGAATGTTGTGAATATGATGTGGTTCCAAACCTTGGGCTGACCCTGTTGAAGATCTTCCGGCCCTAAAGAAGCTTCGGATCCTTGTCGGTTCAAGTATTTGTCAACATGATCAATTAGTTTTTTTTTTTTTTAATGAAAACACTCTATCGCAATGCAAGTTTCCATTGAATCTCTTCACCAAATGGACCATTGCTCCAATCATTTCCGACATTCAGTGAAATTACAGCATTTTCAATTTTGAAATGCTACAAAAGTTTTTAGAAGTGCAAATTTTCGTGCCCACTACTTCGGCAAGTGGGCTGCTATCAACCTTGTGTTTGGAAGCATTCTCAATTCCTCCCCCATCTTATCTTTCTATTAGAATTAATAGTGGGAAGGATCCCCTAATAACCCCTCCCTTTTGTTTGTATTTGCTAAAAAAAAGAAAAAGAAAAAGAAAAGAAAAAAAAAAAAACCATTACCTTTCTTCAAAGCCATTATCCTCTTATATTGAATGTAATTTCTATAGTCAATTTCCAAAAAAAACTATGATTTTCATGACCTTCCACTTGCATTCTCGATCAATATCAGACAACTCAACATTAGCTAGAGTTGGCTGCACGAGTAAAACAAGCTTAAATTCCATTTTTCAGCTTAGTTAGAGTATTAACTACTTATTGTTCATTTTGTTTCTTTTCTATTTAACTTGAAGTTAGTTCAGTTAGTTAGTTTGTTAAGATCTGTTATCAATGTAGTCAAGTATATAAGTTGAATTCCTTCATTGTATTTCATTAAGATTGAATATACAGAGAATACATTTTCTCAGATTCTCTCTCTCTCAACTTGTTCAATCTTCTCAAGACGACTTCCTTCTTCTCTTCTTTGTTCTTCATACTCTGTTTCACGACTTCCTCAACTCAGTAAGCTGTGTTTGACATGGTATCAGAGCCCTTTATAGTTTTGTGAAGCTTACTTCTTCAATGGCACTAAAACTGGTTGTTCCTTCCTTGTTTGCTTTTTTAAACACTTTTCCAAACAACCAATCTATCGATCCTTCTAGTCCTATGTTTCTCAGCAATGGAGAGAATCCAACACTCAATCTTGTTGGTAATCAACTATCAGAGGATAACTACAATACATGGAGTTGTTCCATGCTTGTTTCTCTAAGTGTTGAGAACAAGCTATGCTTTGTTGATGGTTCTTCTTCTTCTTCCTTCCTCTTCTGCTTTTTTAAACACTTTTCCAAACAACCAATCTATCGATCCTTCCAGTCCTCTGTTTCTCAGCAATGGAGAGAATCCAACACTCAATCTTGTTGGTAATCCGCTATCAGAGGATAACTACAATACATGGAGTCATTCCATGCTTGCTTCTCTAAGTGTTGAGAACAAGCTATGCTTTGTTGATGGTTCTTCTTCTCCACTTTGTTCTTCATACTTTGTTTCATGACTTCCTCAACTCAGTACACGACTTCCTCAACTCAGTAAGCTGTGTTTGGCATGGTATCAGAGCCCTTCACGGTTTTATGAAGCTTACTTCTTCATTGGCACTAAAATTGGTTATTCCTTCCTCTTCTACTTTTGTAAACACTTTTCCAAACAACCAATCTATCGCAGTTGTTTGGAAAAGTGTTGACATCTCTGCAATCACAATTATTGTTTGAGGAATAATTGGTGCTATGGATGTGGCAAGGTAAGACACTTCGTTCAAAATTGCAACCAGCCTAAAAGAAACAGTACTAGTCTACCTGGAAGGAAATGATGGAAAGACATGGGATAAGTGTAACCACTAGAATTGTTCAAGGCATTCGGGTTTGTTTTGTTTTAGAGTTAGGGAGTGGGTTACTGGATGTATACTCAGACATCAACTATTGTATTTTATTTTGTACTTACACTTGACTTGGAGTTTTGAACCTAAAAGGGTAACATTAATTATGAGTTTTGTTAATGCATGATATATGTTACGCTATGTTAATGTGTTGATGATAAGATTCATAATTTGTTTTTGTTTTTTTTTTTAATTGCCCATTAGAAGGATGCTAAGGCTTGGTATTCTTGAACTTGGATTCTAGTATATTGGTAGAAGGGAATTGGTGAATCTTGTACCTTTTGATCTTGTACGCATGGATTACATGATTTTGGTTACATATGAGCTAAGAAATTCTAGAGGATCTTTTTGTACCTGAATGGACTAAGGAGTTTTTGGGTACAGATATCTGTATAGACAAAGGAGGTGGCTAGAGGTAATCTAAGGATTATGATCGTAATATCAATTATCATCTTAGCAAGGCTAATGTAGTAGCTGATGCATTAAGTATAAAGTCAATGATATAGTTTGCCGCTCTTAAAATTTTTCAACCCTAGTCAATTATGGAATTCAATAAGATGAGAATAGAAGTAGTAGATAATGGTACGTCTGTACGCTTGTCTAACCTGAGAGTAAAAGTGGTTGAAAAAAATATCTAGTATTGTTTGGGAGAGACTAATCAATGCCAAGTACTGAACTATTGACGTATCATAGCCATTGTCAAGTACAGCTTGTAAAATCAAGCCTTCTAGGGTTCTCATACCTATATATGAAAAAAAATATATAGTACTGTTTGAGAGAGACTAATCAATGCCAACTATTGAACTATTGATGTATCATAGCCATTGTCAAGTACAGCTTGTAAAATCAAGTTTTCTAGGGTTCTCATTAGGAGTGGGCAAGAACCTGCCCAACCCGTAGACCCGACTCAACTCGACCCAACTCATGGGTTCGATTTTTGTGCTTATTTTTGTGGGTTCAGATTGGAAATCTCCAACCCGTTTGGGGTGGGGCGGGTTTTGGGTTTACCAATTTTTCCTATGCAGGTACCCGACCTGCCCCGCTTCTACCCGCACTTAACCTAAAACATAAAAAATTAGAAACCCTAGAACCTCAGGACCCTCACCCTTATTTTCAAGACTCAGCAGCTGCACCTCACTGTCTCTCATCTCACTCTTGATCTCTCACTCTCAGTCACGGAGGCTCTCTCTCACCAACAGTTAGCGCTCTCTCACTCTTAGTCACCGTTGCCTCTCAACATCGAAATCTCTCTCTCATCTCACTCTCAGTCATGGTCCACGGAGGCTCTCTCTCACTCTCATTGATTGTCGCCTCTCACCGTCGGAGTCTCTCTCTCATCTCACTCTCGATCTCTCTTTCTCTGAGGCTCTCTCTCACTCTCAGTGATTGTCGCCTCTCACCGTCGGAGTCTCTCTCTCATCTCACTCTCGATCTCTCTTTCTCTGAGTCTCTCTCTCACTGTCTCTGACTCGCCTCTCCTCTCTCCTCAATCCTCACGAGTCATGGCTCATTGTCTCCGCTCCTCTCTCTCTCGTTGGTCATCTCTCTATCACAATCGGGGGCTCCTCTCTGCCTCTTATTAAGGTTTGATTTTTTTGTTAGGGTTTTATTTTGTTAAGGTTTTTTTTTTAATTAGGATTCTTGTTGGTTGCTAATAATTTATGGTCCTGATTATGTTGGGTTCAATTTTGCTTCTTGTTAAGGTTGTTGTTGAAGTAGTGAATCAAGTTGATTCTCTCACCCCTCGGCCTCAGGTAAAGAAATTTCGTTTGTGCCTTCTGGTCTAATTATGTTGGGTTGGATTTTTTGTATGCCGATTGATCATTTAGTCATGGATAATATTATACAATATTGTAGATTGATTATTTAGTCATGGAGGATAATATTATGTTGGGTTGGATTTTTTGTATGCCAATTGATTATATAGTCATGGATAATATTATGCAGTATTGATTTTATTTTTTAGTCACGGATAATATATCCTAAAAAGCAAGAAAAAGATGTAAAATGTTAAGAGAAGAAAAGAATGTAGTGTACGAATTGGTTGAATTATTGGATGAATTATAGTGACTTGATTGGTTGAATTATCAGTTAAACATACTCTCTAGCATTTAAAGTGTTATTCATATCCCACATGTGATTTAATTAAATTTAAATTGATGGTGTTAAGTAGTTTATAAATTGTTGATTTTTTTTTCTTTCATTTATTATAGTCTCATGGCTGGTTGTTCAACTAGTGGTATTGGTTCTAGTTCTGCTTCATCTACTTCTACTCTTAGTGATAGTACTATGCCTTCTGTTGATAGTGTTGGTGTTGGCACTCAAAACCCTAGTTCAGCTTTCCCACCAAAACCTAAAAAATATGTGCAAACATCAATGGTTTGGGAACATTTTACCAAAGTAGAGGAGAGTGATCCCGAGGATCCTAAATCACAATGCAATTATTGTAAGAAATTGTTTAGTTGTCACAGTAAAAGCTTAGGTACTTCATCTATGCTAATACATTTGAAGAATACTTGCAAAAAATATCTCGGTAAGTTTGATAAGTCACAATCAAAGTTAAGTTTTAAGGTTAAGAAGGAGGGACAAATGTCAGTGGAAGAAGGATGTGTTGGTAATATGGTGATTGCGAAGTACAATGCTATGAAAATAAGGCTGACAATTGCTAAGATGATAATTAAGGATGAGTTGCCATTTAGGTTTGTGGAAAGTAAAGGGTTTCAGGATTTCATGAAGACAATTGAGCCTAGGTTTCAAATTCCTTCTCGTTATGCTGTGATGAAGGATTATGTTAAGCTCTTTATGTCTGAGAAGGAAAAGTTGAGGGTAATGTTTATGATAACTGGTGGTTGGGTTTGTCTTACCACTGATACGTGGACTTCGGTGCAAAAACTTAATTACATGGTAATCACCTCTCATTTTATTGATAGTGATTGAAACTTGCACAAAAGAATTTTAAACTTTTGTTTAATTCCTAATCACAAAGGTAATACCATTGGGGAGAAGATTTTATTGTGTATGCTTGAGTAGGGTATTCGTAATATTTGCACTATCACAGTTGACAATGCTACTTGCAATGATGCCGCTTTGGAATACGTGAAGAGAAGAACTTGTAATAAGGAGGGCACCATATTAGAGAGTAAATTTATGCATATGAGGTGTTGTGTACACATACTAAATCTTATTGTGACTGAGGGTCTGAAAGAAGTTGAAGAGTCCATTGTGAGGGTTAGAAGTGCGGTGAAGTATGTGAAGTCTTCACCTGCAAGATTTGAGAAGTTTAAGGATTATATTGAAAGAGAACAACTTACTTTCAAGGTTTGTTGTGTTTTGATGTTTCAACTAAATGGAACTCTACATTTTTTTGTTGGAAGGTGCTAAAAAATGTCAATATGCTTTCCAACTTATGGAAGAGGTTGATAAAAACTTTAAGACTGTATTGAACGAGGAAAAGAATGAGAAAGAGGGTTTGGGACCTCCTAATCGTATTAGGATTTTTCTTAAGTTTCTCAAACTTTTTTATGATGCCACAATGCGACTTTCGGAGTCTTTGTATTGTACATCTAATATGTACTTCCACGAAATTTATGGTATTCAAATGCATTTACAAAAGTATATTGATAATGGTGATTTTGTATTGAATGCTATGGCGAAGATGATGATGTTGAAGTACAATAAATATTGGGGGATCTTAATAACAACGATAAGGTTAACTTGATGATGTTTGTTGCGGCTGTACTTGATCCATGAACCAAATTAGAGTCATTGGAATATTGGTTCAAAGATGTGGTTGGTACCAAGAAATGTGATGAGATGGTGACAAAAATGAGGTCATGCATTAACGAACTATATGATCACTACAACGTTATATAAAGTTCATCTCAAGTTCAACATGGTAGTGAATTGTCTCAATGTTCCTCAATAAAAATAGAAGAAACTGAGAGTGCCAACCTTTACTTCATGAATAGGTTTCATAAATACCTATCTTCTAAAAGTGATATTGAAAGCAAATCGGAGTTCGATTGATATTTGATAGAAGATGTTAAAAAGGCAAATGCAAATTTCGATATTTTAAATTGATGGAAGGTGAACTCAACCAAATTCCCAATTCTTGCCAAAATAGCACGAGATGTGTTGGCTATTCTCATTACAACAGTTCCTTCAGAGTCAGCTTTTAGCACTGGAGGACGTGTGTTGAATCCTTTTCGAAGTTCATTGGCCCTAGTAATAGTTGAAGCATTGATATGTTCACAAAACTGGTTAAGGGCAAAACCTCTAAGTTCTAACTCTAATATGGCTGATGATGTTGAAAGTTATAAGCTCAAATCATGTAAGTTTTTTGATCATTTTAGTTTACTTCTTAATTTATTTTGCTATTTACAAATTTCATTTAACAGTTTCAATTGAGATTGTTATTATTATTATTTTTTTATTCATTCTTTGTAAAAATATCTTTGAAGGACATTAGCATTCTCCTTGAGGATAATTAGTGACTTGAAGTTGCATTCTGCTTAGTGGCTGCTGGATTTTGTTGCTAGGAGCCTAGGCTCGGTGGTCTAGTGATTTGTTAGCCAATAGCCTGGATTTTGTAACTTTTATTTTTGATGTAACAAAGTTTTATGTGTACTTGGCCTTTAAATTTTATTTATGTAATGTGTGCAACTGTCAAACATGTAAGTAATAGTTAAACATATGTTTTATTTGCCTTTTTTTTTTTTTTAGTTGTAGTTTAGTGCCCTTGATAGTTAGATACTTTGATTTATTTTGTAGTTGTATTTTTTGTGCCCTTGATATTTACATATGTAGTTAAATATTTTTCATTTTGATAATTTTTCATTTTTTGAATTTTTACATTTTGATCATATCTAATTCACACACAAAAAAAAAAAAAAAAAAAACCAACCATATAGTTTTTGGAAATTGTAAACAATACAAAACAAGTAATTCTTAATGGGTTTTAGTCCAAATCTAATTGAAAAATCAGGAAATTTGAAATTTGAATTATGAAACATTGAAAATGATGGCACCTAAAAAAACCCGACCTGCCCACGCAACCCGCCCCGTCCTACCCGAATACCCAGCAGTTTTACTATTTTCACTAAGTATTGCGGGTTGGAAAACTCCAAACCCGATGGGCGCAGGCCGGGTGGCCAAAAAGGCCAAAACCCACCCGAACCGACGTATGCCCAGCCCTAGTTCTCATACCTATTTATATATATATATATATATATTGGCTATTGATGTATCATAGCCATTGTCAAGTACAGCTTGTAAAATCACGCTTTCTAGGGTTCTCATATATATATATATATATATATGTGTATATATATATAGGAGGTTTTCAAATATTTTTGCTTGAAATCCTTAATGAAAGGAGGATGTTTTGACATTTCTGTGATTTTTACCACTGCTTTACTATGCTTTAGAAACTGGTGCTTTATCCTGTAATAATGCAATGCCTTTTTCTTATCTTTTTTTCTCTTGATAATATATGCCACTAAAATTCTGGACAAAAGTGCATAGAAACTTTTCTTTAATCAGAAAAAAAAGCAAGTGGTTCACTTTTAATTTTATTAGAAAATAACTATTTAAAAAAATAAAATTATTAAAAATTTTAAAAAATAATAAAAATATTAAAAAGCAGTGGCCCCTTTCATTGTAGCCCCTTTTATTTTTTTGTAAAAAATGATTATTTTTATATGTTTTTAAAAATTTTGTATTTTTTAATAAATTAAACGGTATTTTAGGGAGAAAATGATAAAAAATATATACATAATTTGAAACATAATGATGACATGTGAGGCCTCAATTTAACTTATGTTCGGACAAGTAAATCTTATTGAAAGCCTCTTACAATAACTAATACCATTACAAGAAAAAAAATAATTGGGGTAATTATCTTTTTCTCTCATGAACTACCATTTTATTACCAAAACCCACCTTCCGTTAGTTAAGGCAGTTAAATTGAATAGTTAGTCGTACTGTTCACGACACTGTTCACTGACTTGGCGACTTTGACTAACAAAATGAGGGTTTTGGTAACGAAATGGTAGTTCATAGGGGGTGGAATGTCAAGTTGGTAGTTCATGGAGGGAAATATTAATCGCATGGTAGTTCATGAGGGGAAATGATAATTTCCCCTTGCATAGGATTCCTAATTATAGAGAATTTCAGTCCGAATATTCGGGTCTTATATTTTTATTCTTTTTTTTTTTTTTTTTTTTTTTAAGGGACTTGTAAGGGCTTGCTACCCTGCATAAGAGAACTAGCAGCAAACTTCCTATAGCTTATTCACTTCTCTATGTTAAGGAAAAATCTCAAAAAAAATACAAAAAAAAAACACTCACATCAAAAGCCCCAAAATTTAACCAACATCAAAGGGCATTTACACTGTGAATTCCCTATGCATTATTAAATTATAAAACATCTCATTCTCTCTCCTCTCTCCTTCACATGTCCCAACAATGTTTTCTCCTCTTTTTTCTCTCATTGGTAGCAATGATAAAAAGAAATAGTATTTAATTCATGTAGGAAAAAAATAAGGGAATCTACTGTAAAGTATTTTTTTATAGGGAACTAAAAAGTAGTTATATTCCTTAAATTAAGGGAAAATGGTTGTGAAGCTATTGCTAATGCTCTAACAAGCCACTTTATCTCCAAAAGTAAAAGAACCAAAGTCCTGAATTATTTTGTAATCAAATTAAAGTTGATTAAGACTATTACTTTGATTTACTCTTCATCCTTTAAAAAATGTACAATCTGAAAATGTGATTTTAAAAAACACATTAACCATTTTATGAAATTGCAATTTGACCTTTAAAATCATAATTTAGCCTTTAAAATTGTATGTTTTTTTTTTAAAAAAGAAAAAAATACTTCATTACCTTGGAATTAAAAACACCATTTTTTAAAGGGGAATGCTAGATGCTTTTCTCATGTTCTCTTAGTCCTACATCGATATTATTTTATAAAATCATTTTTTAAAAAATAAATTAGCCCTTATTTCTTTCACTTGGATTTTAAAAAATAATATGCACCTAGGACTAAGATAGAAGAACACTAGAAAAGCATTTAGCATTTTTTAAAAAAACAAAAACGTGATCCCAAACAATTCACCATCAAGCAGCTTGCAACCGAGATTCAAAGAGGACACTATGAGACTCATGACTAGTTGTTTGAACGACTTCAACACTTGACAGTAAGTACTTAGAACTTAGAAGTGGGTACAACCTTTTTCATACACTTCAATCACGTGAATCCCACATGATCTTTATTACCTCACGTAAATTCCTAAAAAAAAAAAAAAAAAAAATGAAAACGTTAAACCATTCAACAACTATACAACAATGGGCCAACATTGTATGATAAATGACTCGTTAAGGCCTAATCCTGTTGAAGGCTCCATCGAAAGCCCTTTTGTTAAAGCAATATCAGTGCACCTGCAAATGTGACAACATGCAAAGATTAGCATGGCTTGTATCAAGAGAGGTTTGTTGCAATAATCTACTTGCCCACTACTTATTTAAGCATTCAACTGATATTTTTTCAACTATGAACCAAGCACATGGGTTGTATTGATGGGAGTAGGGAGGGAAGTTGTGATTCATAAGGTATGGATGTGCTCCAACAACTCTGTCAATAGACCATGACCATACATTGTGTAGGTTGGTACAATGAATGCGTCATATGAAAATAAAAATAAAAATAAAAATAATATTATTTAATTAATATTTAAATATTAAAATAAATAGAACTCCATTTCAAAATTCAGCCCCAAGACTTGGGATCATCCAGGAACAAATTTCTGGTTCCGCCACTGCCACCAACAATTAACTTGGTGGATTAGCTAACCATATGGATCGTTTGATAACAACCACCGGCCATACATCTTAATTAACATCCAGCACAACTATTGCGACAATGAAAGGTGATGATTGTGTTAGAATAAATCTTCTAAGGTGGCATACATGTCACATATATTATATGTATATAGCATATAATATTAATAGATTTTTTTATTTAAATTGAACTTTTGGGTAATTAATATACAGATAACTACTAAAGGTCAAAAGCTATTTCATTTCACCAAATGTTGTATCCCTTGATGGAAGGAAGCACCGTTTGATTAATTGGATAAGGGTCTTGACCTATAAAAACAAGCATGTGATATCCATCATTTACAACTTTAACGTGAAAAGATAATAGGCCAAAAATTCTTATCTATCACTCTCCAACAAAGTGAGTGTTCTAAGATTGCAAATTAAGGATTCTAGAATTGTGAATTCAACAAAAATTCATCTCTAGATTATTCAATTCAAGTACTTAAGCAACAATGGCCAGATGTTAGTATTTTATTTTATTTGTTTATATGTTAAATATTCTCCCAAATTCTTAAAGATTGGAGCAACCAATCCATGGACCATATATGCAAATATCTAATTCTATTCTCACATGGTCTAAGAGCGCTAGCAACATATGCTTTATATGGCATTCCCTTCCTTATGTTTAGGAAAAATTTCAAAAAAAAAAAAAAAACTACAAAAACCTACTCACATTAGATTCCCTATATTTAACCAACCCTCAAGGGTTGTNAAAAAAAAAAAAAAAAAAAAAAAAAAAAAAAAAAAAGACCACAAAAACCTACTCACATTAGATTTCCTATATTTAACCAACCCTCAAGGGTTGTTACAGTGTTTCTCAATATCTAGAAAACCAAAAGTGGTTCCCTATACATTATTTTAATATAAATAATTCTCTTTCCTCTCTCATCTTTCATCTTTTTGTTTTTAATTGGGGATCATGTTGGGGTTTTGTGAAAAAGTGAGGGTAAATTGAGAACTTGTATTTTGCAAAGAAATAATATTTTAATGATATAAAGAAAGGTAAGAAAAGTTATTGTGAAATATATTTTTATAAGAAAGCAAAAAGTAGTTTTGTACCCTAAACTTAAGGAAAATCAAAGAGAAGCTGCTACTAGTGCTCTAAGATCAAGTTAGAATATATTAGGATATATAATTAATCATATATTTTTTAATGTATTCTAATAGATCGAACTCCTTTTTAGCCATTTTAAAGGGAAACAAACATCTTAAAACATAAAGAAAGGGATTGGGAAACTATATGCAAGTAGCTAGGATAGTACTGATCATAAAAAACACGAAAGCCGGGGAGAGTATCATAAAAATTAGGGTTGACAATATTTTTTAACATAACTCGCGACCTTAACATAAATCCGAAATGAAATTGATTGACCATCTAATCTTAACCTGATTATTAATAAATGGGTCATAAACAAACGTCTATCCAAGTGTACTCTTTCACAGTAAGGCTTGGTTGCAAAGAGACATGCTAATCCTAGAGTGACATGTGTCAAAATGTGAACCTAACATAAACGCATAATGATTTGCATATTAATCATAATATGCAATTTGCATGCTAATACATTAGTATTTTGACAATTTTTTAAAATTCTTAAAAAATATTATCTTAATTTAAAATTTTGAAGGGACATTATTAGTTAAATGATAGTTTATATAATTAATATATGTAAACTATTCTCAGGATATAAATATAGGAGATTGGATGGGATTTAGCTTTACTCTTTTTTTTTTTATTAATGAAAAATTATTGAATCCTGGCCCCATAATTTTATATATTTTAAGGAATTAGGTAAGTATATATACTAAATAAGACACCAATTAAAAAAAAAAAGGAAAGGAAAGAAAAGAAAAGAAAAGAAAATACAGCTAGAATACGGCAAAGAAATTAAAGCAAGAAAACCTAAACTTTTTGGACATCTCAACAGTAGCTTAAAGAGAAAAGACTCCATGGGAAATAATTATCGGTGGGGAAAGCATCAATTTGAAATGTGCTAGTAGTACGTCCCACGTCGCTGGGGTGGCAGAAATGTTAAGAAAAGTCCATTTTCCGCTGTAATCATGGAAATTTATGATGTGAGGGTGATAGTTTAAGTCTTTAAGACAAAGAGAATAAATTAAAGAAATGAAAATGATAAACGTACCACTTAAACTTAATTTTGATTTTTTTTTTTTTTTTTCAAGTTTAAAAGAAAAATTTTCTGTGGAGGAGAGAGAGCCTTAAACTAGAGAGAGAAATTTGGTCTAGAAATTGGACCAAAATTGAGTTTAAATTGTAGTTGTATCACATTTCTTAAAAAAAAAAAAAAAAAAGTAACTACATATGTATAATTGCCTATGCATATATATTTGTTTTCTTAGCATGTATTTTTTTTACAATCATATAAATATTAAAATAGAAAAAAGAAAAATGTCTACGTACTCTTTTAAACTATTATTTAATTGAATATGTTTCCCATAAACTACCAAAATTTTTGTCAATATCTCTTAATGATGAAAACGCCCTTAATAAAATAATAATAATAAAAAAACTAAATCTAAAAATAAAAAAAGGGAGTGGAATTTTTTTTAAGAATTTTTTTTGTTAAAGAAAAAAATTAGAGGGTTTTTTTTTTTGGGTAAGAATTATAGGGGTATTTTTGTTTTGTTTTGATTTTTTAAAAAAAAAAAATTTAGAGGGGTATTTTTGTCTTGTTGAAAAAATTTTAGGGTCATTTTTTTTTTTTTTTGCTGACCTTGAGAGAGATGATCAATTTTTTGGTAGTTTAGAAAGGGTCATTGTCATAGTTCAAAGTTTGTAGGACATTATCAATTAGATAGTAGTTTGAGGGATATGCGCACTTTTTTCTAAAAAAAGAGATATGCCCACTTTTTCCTAAAAAAATAAATAAACTATTTTTCATTAATTTCATATTTTATTTTAGGGATAAATGCAAAAGTGATCATTGTAGTTGGCTTAAATTTCATATCACTCCATGTGATATAAAAAATAATTTATAGGTCCCTGTGGCTTAAATTAAGGTAATGGATTCTGTTAAATTAGTTAATGGAAATTGATTTTAGGGAGTACACTATTATTTTGGCTTACCCGGAGGACTTATAAATTATTTTTTATACTACATTGAATGATTTATAATTTAGGTCAACTACAAAGCCTTATAAATTATTTGTTATAATAAAGACTAGAGAAAGTGATTTGTGATTTAAGCTAACTGCATGAATCAATTTTATATTTATCCCTTTATTATTATTATTATTTAATTGGCATGCATGCCTCCGAGGGGCAAGGAGGATTTCACATTTTGACAACGAGTGGCTACAAATGAATTGTTGTTTGATGACATTGACATATACCAACCACTTTTTCTGACCTATTTTATTTTTTAGAAATATGATAGCTTGATAAGTTTTTTATATTTGGTTCATATTTTTTTTTTTTATAAATTTAATAGATTAATTATTAAATTTATAAGGTCTACCATTAATTTTATATAAGTTTACAAATTTAATGCTTGATTATAAAAAAATATATAGATCAAATATAAAAAAAATTAAATTAAAAAAAAAATCAACCTTTAGCATTTCTCTATTTTTTACGCCTACCGGAATTTCCAAGTAAGATGACCTTATGGCTGCCAATCCTTTATTACCAAGTACTCTCACCAATGTGTATTTATATATATTTGTCACCAATTTCTTGACTTTTCTGTTCAATCTTATCAATTTTTTTAAAATATCTATTTTTTATTATAAAAAATAAAAATTTAAGATTTAGGTGTGAGTATTTTTCAAATTATGTTAAATCCTTACCAACACCTAAATCCTTGTAATTTTTTTTTTTTTCTTGTTTTTCAAAAAAAAAAAAAAAAAAAGGTTTATTTTGATTTTTGATACTCCTATGTTAGAATTTAATGGAAAAATCTAATGAAGTTGTGACATTGTAAAAAAATTGAAAATTTGATACACTACGTTGAAATTTTTTTAATATAAAGTTCGAGAAAAAGGATGACGATAAAATACGATGCGTTTAAACTTTAGTTATATGACAAAAACATGCTCATAGGGTTTGAGATTATATTTGATAATGAGCTTTTAAGTTAAAAAACGCTTTTAGACAAATGCTTTATTTTAAACTTTTGCTAAAAGTACATTTTGAGAATTTTGAACCATTAAAAGTTCTTTCAATTCTTTTTTACTAAACTGATACTTTTTTTTAAACGAACTTTTTGATCGAGTATTAAACGCACGTTTAAATCTCTCAAACGAATACCTGAACAGAGGTAATTATAGAAGTGATAAAAGTTTAAGGGTGTATAGTTTCCTCAAATAATTTGTTATATATATATATAATACTTAACATATTTTAATGCCTATAAATACTTCTAGGATGACTCAATATATGGTCACCAAGCATCACTCTCTTACATCTCTCTCTCTCTCTCTCTCTCTCTCTCTCACCATGCAAGTGATCAACAAAAGCTCTGATGAGGAGAAGCATGTTGCCCTCTTGGCATTCCCATTCGGCAGCCACCCATTCAGCAGCCTAAGTCTGCTTCGTAAGCTAGCAACCGCCTCCCCAAACATCCTCTTTTCATTCTTAAACACACCAAACTCCAACCACTCAATCCTCTCAAAAGCAAAATCCGACGACGTCGTTCCACACAACATAAAGTTCCACGATGTCGCTGACGGAGTGCCGGAGGGTCACGTGCTTACGGGAAACCCCATAGAGCCTCTAAACCTTTTCCTCAACGCCATGCCGGAGAATCTCAGAAAGGGAATAGACATGGCAGCCGCAAAGACTGGTAAGAAAATCACCTGCTTGCTCTCCGACGCGTTCTACACTTGCGCTGCCGAGATTGCCGAGGAGATGAACGTTCCATGGATCCCCATTTGGTCACCTTTGCCCTGCTCTCTCTCTGCTCACGTTTATACTGACCTCATTCGCCAGCGTTGTGGCAAGGGTAGAAGTGGAAAGCTGGATTTTATTCCGGGGTTGTCGGCCATTAATGTTGCTGACTTGCCGGAGGAGGTGGTGTCTCAGTCGGCTGGCGACGGAGAAGAGTCACCTCTCTCGCGCACGCTAAGTCAAATGGGATCGGCGCTGCCACGAGCTAGTGCTATAATTATGGGTTCTTTTGAAGAACTAAACCCTCCCCCTCTCAATCACGATCTTAAATCAAAGTTTAAGAATGTTCTTTACGTGGGCTTTCTCTCCATATCAGTGCCGGCGCCGCCTTTACCACCGTCGAGTTCGGATCTAACGGGCTGCCTATCGTGGTTGGACGGTGAGGTTAAATCACCATTTATTTATTTTAAAATTAACTAAGTAAAAAAATAATATAATATAATTATATAATTTATATTTTAATCTGAAATAAGTGCACTTTATATTATAATGCCCCTGCAAAATTATTTGTTGCACACTTCCCAATAGTTTCTGCAGCTTTCTACTTCGGTCAAATATTTTTAATTTTAAACAAAACATGTCTTCTTTATATTGCCAAACATAAATAGTTGAGTTAATTTTATTATTTAAATAAAAAATTAATATAAAATAATTTGTTTTAGAGGCAAAATACTGTCCATCAGTATGGTTGTTACATCAATTAAAGTTGCTATAATTCCTTACATCAATCAAAATTATTATAATTACAAATTACTTCCGGTCGTTCAACAAATACACCCTCATAGATGAGTGTTTTGTTCAAATCAAAATTCAATGCTGTCAACAATATTCTATGCTGTCAACTTGTGTTGTCCAAATCAAAATTCAATGCTGTCAACAATATTCTATGCTGTCTACTTGTTTGGTTAGGGGTGGGCACGGGTCGGATCGGGGCGGATTTTCGCCTTTTTCCTACCCGACCCGCCCCCTGCGGGTTTAGAAATTTCAACCAGCTACTCAAGCAAATTGAGGCCAATCCGCGCGGGTTCGGGTAATGCGGGGCGGGGCGGATCGGGGTGGGTATTGCGTGTTGTGACGGGTTCTGGCGGGTTGGATTGTTTTCCATCATTTGCTTCCTCAGAAAAGGAAAACGAAAGAGAGAACCAGAGGAGCTTTCTCGATGAACCTTGTTTTTCGCCAAACAGTGATGACCGGCGTCTTAGGCTTGGCGGACGAGAGAAACCAGTCCGGTTTGGTCATGCTCACGACCACCACTTGGACCTGGTGGGACTCGCCGGCAGCTCGCTGGATTCGCTGATGGACCGGAATGTTGCCGCTGCGATGCTGTCGATGGGGGTTGCCGAGGTGGCCGTGTCAGAAAATAGAGCAGAGAGAGCAAGAGAGGGAGAGAGTAGACGGGAGAGAGAGCAAGAGAGGGAGAGAGTAGACGAGAGAGAAAGAGAGGAGAAACGAAGAGAGGGAGAAAGAGAAGGAGAACGGCGCAGAAAGAGGGAGAAAGNTAATTACAAATTACTTCCGGTCGTTCAACAAATACACCCTCATAGATGAGTGTTTTGTTCAAATCAAAATTCAATGCTGTCAACAATATTCTATGCTGTCAACTTGTGTTGTCCAAATCAAAATTCAATGCTGTCAACAATATTCTATGCTGTCTACTTGTTTGGTATGCATTTACAATTTACTAAAATTTTAGAGGGTAAAATAGTCTTTTTAATTTTTCTTGCTTTCGTTTAACCCATTCTTCTTTATTTCAAAAAGAGAATTTTTTTGGCACCTGGCGGTCCTAGCTACCATACTTTCTCTTTTGAACTCGTTTAGCATTATTCTTGTCAGAATATACAAAACTTACCCGTAATTTTTTTGTGTCATTTTTTATATTCCGCTCATATTTTGGCATCATTATTATTTCAACAATTCTTAAATTTTTATCATTCTCATTAAATTATTTAAATTTTATCATATAATACATAATTTATATAAACTAGAGTTAATCATAAAATCTTTACGCCCAGTATATAATTGAAGAATGTTTAAATATAATAAATATTTAATTTAATGAGTTTAAACTCCTATTACCATATGCTCTGAAATTATATTAAATTATTATTTATTTTAAAAGTTAAATTTAATCATTTAATTTATATTTAACAGGTAAAAAGTCTAGATCAGTGGCGTACGTTGGATTTGGAACGGTGGCTGCACTGCCGCGGGATGAGCTAACAGCAATAGCAGAGGCACTCCAAACGAGTGGAATTCCGTTTCTTTGGTCTTTGAGAGATAACTCGAAGGATTTATTGCCGAAAGGATTTGTTGAGAAGACAAGGATGCATGGAAAAGTGGTGCCATGGACGCCGCAGAGCCAAGTGCTGGCGCATGCTTCTGTAGGTGTGTACGTGACGCACTGCGGGGCAAACTCTGTTTACGAGAGTATTGTGAATGGGGTGCCACTGATTTGCCGGCCGTTCTTGGGCGATAACCACATGACGGGAAGGGTGATAGAGGAAGAGTGGGGGATTGGTGTGAAGGTTGAGGGTGGTGTAATCACAAAGAGTTGGTTGCTCAAGAGCTTGGAACTGGTTTTGAGAGATGAACAAGGGAAGGTGATGAGGGAGAAGGTTGAAGCCCTCAAAAAGGTTGTGTTAGAAGCTGCTGGCCGTGCTACAGAAGAGTTCAATTGTTTGGTAGAGTTGATTTCTAAGTCTTAAAATTAAGTTGGCCTGCCGAATGAGACTTTGGATTTATCTAAATAATGAATAAAATATATTTGATTAGTATTTTCTTAGCTATACCTTAATGCTGAACAAATAAATATATATTTCTCTTTTCCCTAATTCCCTTAAAATAAGTAAGGGATAAATGAGGAGCAATATGCTCTTCAATCATTTATGTATGTTTTGTCATATATATCCCATGTATCTGAATAAGAAGGTAATATA